>CM029362.1:12004948-12105538 GCA_017140985.1 Hormaphis cornu
ACCGTCGGTCAAATTGTGGTTTCTAAATTCTAATGACAACAATGACGCGGTAGATAATAATGCGTCTTCGCTCGATCTGCACGCCACCCGTGGCAGCCCGGTGAATCAAAACGCTGCCGTCGAAAACAGCTTCATTTTCCACGGTAACACCACCGTAATACAATGTCACCTTGATAGTACCTGAAAAAATTAATCACTCAAAATTGAAATGTATCGACACTGGATGCTCAGAATCGTGTTTTCGAAGGCAACGGTTTATCGTTGCTTTCAGATATTAAATAACGCGTTTGAACCGCAACTTCTGAACTGTGTGACCCACCCGAGGCGTGGTCGCTACTCCGTCAAACTATACCCACGCGGACCTTGAGTCCTGATGATGGTACTTTATGTTCGCAGTAATTTTTGAATTTTTATCATTCGTTTTGAGTTACGACCCAATGATTAAAAGTCAACATTTCCAAAATTGACCCAAATGTATTCCAAATCATCGGAACGGATACATTTAAAGCGTCATAAAAGTTTAGAAAAATTTGAGTTAGAATACAGTCGAGGAATGTTTGCCATCCAGCGGATGAACTCATACATTTCAGGCGGCTAGATACATTATTCCATATGCGTCCGCGGATAAACAGAAACGCGTGTCGTATGATATTATGCGAGAAAACTTAATGTGCCTTCGTAGATGTTTATAGTTTTATGATACAGTGACTAAACCGATTTCGAGTCCTTGAAGAGTACAAAGTCGTTTTTAATAACACCTACGATTAATCGCACACGTGATCCAGGAAGTTGTCGGAAAAATTAGCAGTCATTTGATCAGCGTTCTAGTCACTTTTAACACTTATACGAACATGTTTTAAAAGTCGTACTCTGGTGTGATATTCCATATGAAACTAATTTTGGTTGGAACTAGTTATGCCAATATAGGACCTGGTGTCGTGAGCTGCGAGCGACGAACAGAATTAGAAACGTTAACAAATTTTAACCGCAAAAAAACCAAGACCTATCAGAAAAGCACTACCCGAAAAAGTTTACACAGAAAAAATAAACATATCATTGTAGTAAAAACATTCTTCGTTGCGTTCAGAATCTAAAAGTATCTTTTTGGTATTTAAATTTAATTAGAGAGTACTTGGAAACTTGTATATTTAAACACTTTTTTACGGTGTTTGAAATGCTCGCGTGTTTGAATGTTATTTTAAAAGTACTTTTTTTTTTTTACATCCTACCTTATTAATCGTTTTCGTTATCGTACCCGATATTGCGGTCGAACCGTTTCTGACGGCGAGCGCAAACGAACCGGTCGTCGACATTTTACTACGGTTAGGTTAGGTCACGACGATTGGTACATAATATTATGCGTACGACGCTATAAGAGAGGTAATTTTTTCATTAGACTGTTACGATAATAATATTATTTCGTTTTGAAACAGCTGACGAGAAAATGATCTCTCTTCCGAAACACAAATTTCGTATGAATCGATACAAATTAGTCTACCCCCCCCAAAAAAAAAAACTTCAAATTTGGCTCTTCAAATTGCGCCAATCTGTAGTAATATATAATACAAAGATCGGATTTTTATCATTTAACGTATTTGTTTCTACAAGTAGTCTATACGCTGCAGTTCAATAAGAGAGTAAAATATATTTACGATTCGTGAAACACGGAATTCAGAGACGAAAATGATAAAAAAAACCATATCTTAAGGGGTTATTTGTTTAAGAATATTCAAGAATGATGAAAATTTTTTTTTAATAATTTTTATGTGAAAATAAAAAAAATTTAACCGTTTGACGTATTATCACTATTACCCATAATTTGTATTAATTTTTTAAACAAAACGTAACCGCCTAATACGTTCTAGTCGGAAATTTTCTCTTACGGAATATTATTGGAACATTTTGCATTTTTAAGGACTACAAAACATACATTATTACATCGTAATATTTCCGGTGTTTCGAAAGAGTGTCGAAAGTGAATATATTTTCAACGACATAAGTGTAAACATCACACTTTCAGGATTTCGAGAGAATTATTTACGAATCCGACCATTAGTAACCTATCCTAGCCTAACCTATTATAATAATACCTATGTGTCCTTTCCGAAAGACCGCGCGGGGGGTTCAGATGGACTCGATGGGAATGGTGGCCAGACGGCGTATGATCAGCAGCGGCAACTCGGCCAGCACCTCCGTGATGACGGTCGGCATAATGGGATTGGCCAGCACCACGATGACCGCGTACCACGCGGCAGACTGCAGTAACCACCAGACGGCCGCCATAATGTTGTTGTGGTCGACGAAAACCAAGAACTGTCTAGACAAAAACAGAATATTCTCTGTAAAATTCCGTCCGGTCGAGACGTGGAAACGAAGAAATTCACCGCCGTGTACATCGGTTCGTAGCAGGAAATATATGATTGTGCTTACCGGTCAGGCCGACTCATTTGGGAACAAAATAGTCAAGTGTAGATGTACACGACTTCTTGCAAAGGTAAGATCGCCACAGAAAATCGGACATTTGGATGTCCACAGACCGTGTCAGGAAGAAATGACTCTTGAGTCAAACCTTCCGCGACGGGGGTCAACGCGCCTATACCGACGTTCCTGGGACAGTTCGCGCGTGTGGACTGCTCGAAATAAGATGGCTCATAGCGCCGTGAAAAATAGAAAATTCACGAGTTTTATTTTTATTCAAGACGATCGCAGGACTGTATATATTATACGGTAGAAAAAGATTGATCTGTACGTAACATACGAATCCACACACGCGCGGTTTTCGAACGCGAACGACGCGCGAAATCCGTGATCGGTTGATCCAACTATAAGTACGTGTTATACGTCGTGTACCCGCAAAAAAAGGCTTTAGAAAACTGTATTAGATGTGTTAAGCGGGGAAAAAAAAAGAAATAAATCAAACAACTCAATATTAAACCTGTACGTGATCAAACGATCTAACGATTAATTACCGCGATACAGGCACCCTCGGGGGTTCAGCCGCTCCATAAACGTTTCGACGGCCCCAAAAACATTTAAATTAAATTCGGTAGTTTTATGGAGCAATCTTCAAAATAAAAAAACCACGCGACAGAAACGGCAGTCGTGGGCGAATATTTCGATCTAAACAAATGTCTTTAGCGCCGAGTGCAGCACGACGATCTGCAGAAAACGCGACCGGTCTTGTTGTTGAATATTATTACGTCACTCGTCGTCGGTCGCAATAGTAATTATCGTTACACCAGACCGAGTATTATTATTAGGTGTTGAGCAATATAATACACAAATGGCACATATTATTATTATTTTTTTTTTCATTTTTTTCTCTCATTAATCCGGTCCGTAGGCAAAAGTGAAAGACCGCTGCGAGTAGTTTTTGGGGCCGACGACGAGCAAATACGATGATAAACGGCGCGAGCAGTTCAAGGACGAGCGAGAGTCGCGCGCCGGTGTTTGAAAACGTGAACGAAAAAAACTACGCGAGACACGTCCAGAAATTTTCGAGCGATCGGCATTTGCATGGATGGACGACCGCTGGGGGTCTTTGAACAGGCTATGTGCCTTTGCTAGTGGAGAAGGTGGGTTTTCTGATGGAGTTCAGTTACGAAGTCAAGTTTGGGTTCAGGAGATTATAAAGGGGACGAGGCCCATTCTATTGGACGAGTTTTTGGATTTGCCACTATGGCATTTGCGTGCCGAGCATTTTGTGGGAGACGATGGCGGTACTGGACGTATCAATAATAGTATATTCGTCGAATATAACAAACGATATTCCGTCAAATCTCGTCACTTCTCGCGCGTGAGGAGCATTGGACCTATATATTTGTATAATATCATACATTTTTTTTTTAAGCTATTAATTTTACAAAGATGCGTGTGTTTTTTCACGCACGTAACTCCTGAGAGGAATCTCAACGATCGGTACATTTTCCGCAAGCCCAAATTGTATTCGCGGTGAATTCAACGCGTTTTACCAAAACGTTCCAAAAGAGTCGTGCCCGAAAAGTCGGAAAAACCGCTAGAATGTGTTTACGGCAAACGCGGTTTTGACAAAATCGATTTGGTTTTATGGTCGTGACATCGGCAATAATGACTACTTACGACCGAAGCTTTTACACGGTATATTAATATGGATAGCACAGGGTTTGATATGGATTGAAAAAATATTTTAACAGTTTTTAACTAATTGTATAGAATATTGAAATTTTTGAAAATTTCTACTGTCTCGTGGTTTCTCTTCGACAAAAAGTTTAATTCCGAAGCGAAATTTTAACACAACGTTGAAAACACGTTTGGAATATTTGACTAAAAACCCCTTTTTTTTTGTCGTTTCAAGTTGGAAAACCGGCAAAAATCGGTCATAATTGTGGGTTTTTTAGAAATTTTTTCGTAATCAACTCAATTTTATCTTGAAAATTTAGAACGTCATGTTAAACAAAATTCGTTATACAGAAGTCAAGACAAATTTAAAAAAATCCGACTAGCGGTTATCAAAAGCCTTTAAAATAAATATCGATAAAACGGAATTACTTTGCTACAAGGCGTCACGATTCGTTATAGTTTCTTTTACTTTTTCGCGTTTTTTTTTGCGTTTTTTTTTTTTTTCATTCACAAAGCTTATAATTCATTTTCAAAAATCCACTTCCCGTTTACCGTTGTCCTATCGAGCCGAGATTTTGCTCAGAATCGATTTTTCGAAGGCAAGGAATCATCGCAGTTTTCAGGTATTAAATAATACGTTCACAACTCCAAACCAGTGACCCACTTTAAACTACTTACGCGACTGAGTGTGGTGATTCCGGCGTTTTTTTCGCGAATATCGTTACGTCAATTGAAAAAATGAAAATTTACTCTGCAATACATAAAAAAAGGCGGAATTACTGTAGGTCGCGGGGGTAGTTTGACGGAGCAGCGACTACGCTTTGGGTGGGTCACTGGCTTAGAAATTGTGGTTCAAACGTGTCACTCAATATCTGAACGCCATGATAAATCGTTGTTTGAAAAAAAAAACGATTCCGAGTGAGCTCTGCAGTTGTCTAGCATACGGTTCTGGTAAATTTTTCGAAAACTTGTACTGTACTTATCTCAACAGTTTTCGAAATCTTTTGAAACTCACATCAGACCTGTACCCAATATGTATTTCGACATTGCGTAAGAGTTTTAACTTGTTCCGATCGTTATTTTGGATGTTTTGGATAAAAAAAACCAAACCGATAAGTAAAAAACACGTTTTTCGTAATTAACGTTGCTGCTCATAGTTTCATCACCGTAATTATTTCAATTTTCAAATTTTAGACCCCTCAAAGTACCATCAGGGTTCATAGATTTTATTCATCGAACGCGTACCGACTTTGAAAATCCGAGCATTTTTTTACCGCCCTCGAAGTTCACAGAAAAAAAAACACACATTTGTAAAAACAAACGCATTCTTCGCTGCGCTCGGAAACTAAAAAACATATCGCCGTCTACTCGAAAATCGTTTCGATTTGAAAATTTAAACGTTTTTTTTAGTACGTATATTATATACTCACGGTTCGTAAAGATTATTATATTGTAATCATCGGCGGCGGCGGTGTTTTGCGTGCTTGGAGTTGACGGCCGCGGTGAGAACATTTGGCCCGAAGTCCGCGAGGAGACTGTGGCCCGCGTAGGTTACACCGAACGCCGCCGTTCTTCTCACGAACCACCTCTCATTCCGACGGCCGGAGTTTCGCCGGCGCCTCGAAGACGTCGCGTTGGATTTTGTTTTTTTGACGCGATGTTACGTTGTTTTATTCTGACACGTCGCAGTAAAAGACTAACCACGACAACACCAGTGTAGGTATCTAAATTGACGTCTAAAAAAAAAAAAAAAGCACCCGGATATTCTAGAGGTCGCGTATGCGGATTCACGGAGTGTGGCGACTGCGCTCGGGTGGGTGTAGTTTAGAAGTTGCGGTTTAAACGCGTCGTTTATAACGTCCGAAAGCAACGAAAAAATATCGATTTGCCTTCGAAGATGCGATTCCGAGCCAGCTCTGCGGTTGTGTCTGGTACGGGTTTAACAATAAAAACTTTTTACCTACCCGTATCTTTTTCTATTTCAGTATCGTGTAAGATATGTTTCAGCTCGGTCCGATCTTCGTTTCGGATGTCACGATCAAAAAAATTCTAAACCGATGCGTAAAAAACACGTTCCCCGTAATTATTTGTACCCCCCCGCGGAGCTGCGAGTTTAACGACAAAATAACGGCAATAAACCAAAATCGTGCGAACCGATTTTCTACATTTTTTCACCACGTATGTTAGACTGTCTTGCTTAGAGATTGTGTTTAAAGTATCGAGACTTAAATACAAAAAAAAACGACAGGTTTTATGGAATAACTGCCGAAAAATAACACAACTCCCTTAAAAATGATCAAAATCGATCGAAATTTCAGCAGTAAACTCATTAAACCCGGCTTAATGACACATCAATTTGAGGTCAAACGGAACAATTTCAAAAATTTGGCTCGTAACTCCGGAAAACAATCGAAATTTCAAAAAAACGCTTCTATTCAATCATCCATCTTTTGAGTACCGTGCGTTGAAATCGGAGCATTCTATCTACTAGAAAAAGTGATCACAGAAAAAAGAAAAAAACAATTAAAAAAAAAACAGATCATTGTAAAACCGTTATGCTAACGCTCAGAATCTAAAAAAAAAGCTGGGGTTCGTTATCCAGGTCGCGCGGGCGGATTGACGGAGTAGCGCCGGTTCGGAAGTTATGTATTCAAATGATGTTATTCGTATTATTCGATATTATCGGAAAGCAATGATTGTGCAAGAACGATTCTGAGCGAGTCCAGTTATCTAGTACATACGTCTCCTGACCCTTGATAAAAAAAAACATTTGACGCTAAAAACGGCCCGGAAAAAGTCTTATCCGCGTAAAAAACAATATCAATACAGAATGTAACGCGCGAACATTTCAAACTAATCGATCAACAAAAAGTATTACCAAACGTCTCCTTAAAAATCCTCAGTACCTATCGAATTCGAAAGGCACTATTATAACGAATTTCAAAGTATAAATAAATAAAAAAAATCAGTACGCGCGGATGAAACACCTTTCACAGCCATTTCAACCGATCTAATATTTTTGGTTTGTGTTTTTAACATACGTTGTCAACAAAACGTATTTTTGAAAATATCGTCTTTTGGCAGACATTTAAAATGGAATGATATTAACCTTTCGCCGTGTGTTTTTCTTAAAATATAAAAAATTTAGGTGTTTAGGAATTTATCAGTTGGAACAAACGTACAGTGTATATATATATGTCACCGAACAAATGGTAGTGACCCGTGTCGTCGTCCCGTCGGTGGCAAGGCCCGGTGATAACTTCGTGTTGGCTACACTGTCCGCGCTCCTCCCTCCCTCCCCCCGTGACCATCGTAATAATATTTTTCACGACGCGTCAACCGCGATAATACCAGAGACAAGACCACCAAGGCGGCGCGGACAGTTTGTTAATTTTTGGTTAACGATTCTCGTTATCGTCCTTGTGATCTCGTTGCTTTCATCTCTTGAACGCGTTCGACGACGATCTATCCAAGATGGTGAGCACCCGGTTACTCCGTTTACCCGTTTCTCATCCGTTCGAATCGCCGCGGGCCCCGGTCGGACCGGCGAACGGATCCGCTCGGATCCCTCGCCGCCTTCCCGTCCGTCCGAATCTGCCGACGTCGTTTTTCGACCGCGCTCCCGGCTAGAAACGGGACGCGGGCACCCCGTTAATAAACGAACGACCCTCGAACGACATTTTTTTTTTGAGCACGCGGTCGAAATTCTTTAATCGGTTTTCGTTCGTTTTCAGTCTTTGGTCATCCCGGAAAAGTTCCAGCACATCCTGCGTATCCTCAGCACGAACATCGACGGCAAACGCAAGGTGATGTTCGCCATGACCGCCATCAAGGGAATCGGCAGACGGTTCTCCAACATCGTGTTGAAGAAGGCCGACGTGGACTTGAACAAGAGGGCCGGCGAGTGCACCGACGAGGAGGTTTGTAGTGTTGTGTTAGCTGTAAAGCCGCGATCCCGAATTAATGTTATTTTATTCCTAAAATATGTCGAGGTATCCTAAATAGGCCCAACCAAAATTTACCTGACCACTGGGTTTCTAACGTGGCGTATTGGTTGTCGTATATTTAATGGGTTCGAAGGGACAGTAACTGAGATTAATATTCGGTCGCGTCTTGCAACGTTGTACGGTTGTCAAAGCGAATGCCTTGCAATTATCAAGAGCTTTTGGTGAACCTTTTCATGAAACGTCCATGCCTGCGTAGGAACAATTATTGAATTCAAAATATATTTTGCATATTGGTTTACTTTTTTGTAGCCCAGTGCGCACGACGCTCGTTTTGCTAATGGTTTCCCTGCAGGGAGCTGTTATGGCAACCGTGCTGGCCCCCCCAGTAGTTCGTAATCACTGTTGGTTTTGTTGGGTAAATGCGTGCTGGAAATTAGTGATAGAACTAGTGTGCCGTTTTCCGTGTTTGTTGATGGATTTATGCATCAGGCCAACAAGCGTCGTGTGCACCGGGCTTTAGTTTGTCCGTTGTTTAATTGCTCTTAGGTAATAGGCAGATTGTTATCTATCTGTGTACGTTTTAAAAATCAAAAGACAAAAGTTTTTGAATTGTTATTTAATAGTTGACTATTAAGTGGCGTTTATTTTTAATGAAAAATTAAAGTAGGTAGGGGTGGTAACGCAAACGTAATTGAGAATATTTCGTTTGATCATTCAACGTAATACGGTTGTACGTTTGCCAAAGCAAACGCCTTACAATTACCAAGGGCGTTTAGTGGACATTTTTGTTACACGCCCATGCCTGTGAAGGAACAGTTTATTTTTGTACAGTTAATGAGTGATGTTGTATTGTTTTGAAAGACTTGTTGAAACGTTATGGTTTTCAATTTCTGACTATATTTTATAGTTTTCAGC
Source organism: Hormaphis cornu (assembly GCA_017140985.1). Classification (NCBI taxonomy): domain Eukaryota; kingdom Metazoa; phylum Arthropoda; class Insecta; order Hemiptera; family Hormaphididae; genus Hormaphis; species Hormaphis cornu. The sequence goes on from CM029362.1 coordinate 12,013,909, forward strand.
AGGTACAGTTTTCATTCGAAACGGAAAGTTGATATTGCATAGCACATATTTTGAGAAATTTTGCTTATTACACTCGTGAAGCTGAATGGTTAGAATGTGCAAAACTAATTACCACTTTTTGTTTTTGAATTAATAAACGTGTATTAATTCATGCATCTGTGTTGACAGTTATGCTCTGTCGAGCAGCATGTTAGAATTAATTTTGGTCCAGTTTCGCTTGTAAGCTAATTCTGTATCAAGTTTGTTTTAGTTTGATTTTTCGTCAAACGTTCTTGTTTTTATTACTTTGATTGTATGTGTAAGAGCTACCCCTAATGCACAATGTATATTATAATAATTAAATCACCCATTCCTATTATGAGTAAGTGATACGTTTTTTGTGCCACACAATCATTTCTTCATTAGGATAATATAAATGCAATTAATACATTTGATATTCTATCGGTGAAGAGACAATGCATTTAACGATGATTGTGTTTTTGTGAAATCAATTTTGTTCATAATGTTTTAAAATTGAAATGTTATAAAATTGATAAATACAATTTTAGTTATAGGTATTTTGGCATGTAGAAATTAACAAAATAAGTATTTTATGAAATTTGATTAATCTCGTTAACTGCAAATGTTATTGTAAGAATTTCTGTATGTTAAATATGAGTATTATTATTAGGTTTAAAGCGCAGATTGTATAAAATTATATATTTTATTTGTTCTAAATAAGTGTTTCGAGTTCTGCGCTAAATTATAAATCTCCATTAGGATAATATAAATGTAATTTTTCGTTTGATATTCTATCGGTGGAGAGACATTGTATTAATTAATCATTATATTTATTCAACTTATTTTATAATGTTGAAGTATGTCAGACATACTAATACACGTAAGTAAGATATACCAAGCCTTATACATTTTTCTGTATAATTCAGCATAATCAACGGTTCATTATGTATGTATGTAATGAAATTGGTAAATTATGCAAAATTAAATTAATGATACTAATACAAATCTAGTTAATAAATCTAATTTATCTAATTACATTTTTCTGAGATTTGTTTTAAGTACCAACATAAATTTATGAATCCACAACAAATACATTTTGATATTAAAAGCGTACGTTTATAATGTAACATCTAGCATAATCAACGGTTCATAATGTTCAATATGTTATGAAATTGGTAAATTATGCAAAATTAATTAATTACCTATGAACGAGTCTAAATAGTTAATTGTTATGCAATTTTTCTGCGATTTGTTTTAAGTACATTAATTTATTATCTTCTAAAATTTCCATTTGGTTTTCTGAGTTAAGATTTTAATTATGCACAGTTACTTATGTCATGTAACGTAATGTGTAGCATAATAAACGAATAGCGATCCGTAACATTTAAAATTGAAAATGTCCGTAACATGTTATGGATATAATATTGGTAGTTAAACAAATAAATAAACTCTTGGGTATTTTTGAGCTTACCTATATTTTGTATCTTTGTATTTTCTTATTCTTTTAAAAATATCGTAGGCATTTTATTATGTTTAATAAAAATATATTTATAATTTTCAGGTTGAAAAAATTATCACCATTATGCAAAACCCTCGTCAGTACAAAATTCCCGACTGGTTTTTGAATAGACAAAAGGATGTAGTAGATGGAAAATATTCACAAGTATGTTCTAATTGAGTTTTTAATTATTCATTTACTAATTAAAGTGAAGAACTTCTAGATATTTTATGTATATATAAAAAACCAATCATTTTATGTATTTAGGTTTTTATATTTACATGTTTATTTACCTACTTTTAAAATCATTAATTTTAGCTTACCTCAAGTACACTTGACAGCAAACTGCGTGAAGATTTGGAAAGGCTAAAGAAAATAAAAGCACATCGTGGTCTCCGTCACTACTGGGGGTATGTTTGTATTTTTAAATTTATTACCTATAGTTAATTAATTTTATGTATTAAATTTTCATTAATCCATCTGGACAACTGTAATTTAATTTTTTTTTTCATTTTTTTAAACATTTTTTGAAAAATTCTGTTCAGTAATTGAACTAGTGACTTGTATCAGATAATATTATTTAGCTACTTACTAATATTAAATTGCATATGTTTTTTAAAATATATTTAGTATTGTTTATTAATTACATAGTTATAACAAACAGTTTTGATGAGCTTATGTTTTTTAAGATTATTTTATTAACTAAAGTAGTTAACTAGGTAACTAGTGCTGTTAAACTAACTTACAATGTTTGACTCAAAGGAAAGAAACTAACGTAATTTTCTAGATAGTACTATTGTCATCAAGCTAATTTAATTAAAATGAAAAGAGAAATATTATACCTTAATTAGATAGTTAAATGATGCACATTTAAGTTATTATTTATGTAAATAATGATTATTTTTCAGTTTGAGAGTGCGTGGTCAACATACCAAAACCACTGGACGCAGAGGAAGAACTGTTGGTGTGTCTAAGAAGAAATAAGTTAATAAATTGATTATTTGTATTGAAATATTAATTGTTTTTATTTCCTTTACTGATTCTCATTCTAGCAATTTTTCCTTGTTGTTTTTTAGTTTTATGTAAGTGGAATAAAACGAAACAATATTGAGTTATTATATAATAGTATATTATGTTATGGATGAAATCAGAAAATATTTTGAGTTAATATTTTCTATTTAAATTGAAAATATTTTTGATTCAGAATATATTTAGGGACCTTAAATGTTATGTAATGCTAGATATTGTAGTATAATGTAGTAAAATTTCTTGTTTCATTAACCAAATTCAATGTAAATTGTTATAACGGAACTCCATAGGACGTTGACAACACATTTCCTAAGCAAAACAGAAGAGTTCTTTCAACTATAAATTCTAATTTTACTATTTATGTGTTAAATGTAGGAAGTATTGCCAATTGATGTAATGTCAATCACTACATTTGCACACTAATAATGTTATCATAAACCATACGCTAAATAAATTTGTATTCTCATTTTGCCCGTCACTTTTCCCTCTCAATAGTTACATTCCACCCAACGCATTTAAATAACTAAAGAAAATTCTGACCAATTATTTTTGAAAACTTTTAATCACAAACGGAACTATATTTCACTAAGTTTTTATTATATTTTCTTAAAATTTTCTAGAAAATTAACGTTTTAACTGTGCTAAAACCACTTGAAAAATAGAAATTTTCAAAAAATTCAAAGCCCTATTATAGTGTGCTGATTAATGACTGAAATATATTGAAATTTGAACCGTATTTGTTTTTTGAAACTATACTAACACTGCGTGTAAATGTTTTAGTTCTTAGAAATCATTATTACGGAAGCTATGACTAAATAACAAAATAGATTGTGTCAAAATTTCATTTGCTGTACTTTTAAACAGTTATCTAATGTAGTGTACCATTTTTTGGGTAAAACCTTATTGGAATTGAAATTTTTGAAAAACAGGCGCGAAATGCATCAAAAAACAATACACTGTGCTTCAAAAAATCGGTGCGATACGTGTTAATATTGGAGCAGTTTCTTATGAGCTAATATTGAAAAAAAATTTTTTAACACACAACTTTATAAAATTAATAACTTACTCGTTTTGTTCAGAACTAACACAATAATTATTCTTGGACCCAAATTATATTGAAATACATTCTTTTGTGTGACTATACTCATGTATAATGTCAAAAACAAAAAACAGCAATAGATTTTTAAAACGAGTATATTTTTTGAACAAATCTTGTTTAAAAGCAGACCATAAAATAACAATGAATTATGGTCTGTTACACAATTGTCATTATTATTATTATAGATTATTTTAATAGTAAATATTCAAATTATATAATATTATAAATATAGTCATAAGTTAATTTCAATACGTGAGTCGGTTGCAACTAACTCGAAATAGGTATGAATTTACTTAACATTTGTATACACATAAATTCAATCATCATCGAAGAGGTGGTAGTTTCTCATTCTATTTACTATGTCTTTTCCATCATTAAGACAAAATTCTTTTATTGTTTTATACATTTTTTTACTGTCCTCTATATAAAAACAAAATCAAAAATAGTTTTTAATTATTGTCAGTTATGTATGGGTGTTTATATCAATTTTTAAAATTTCTTGGCTTTAAGATCATAACTATGGCAGGTGTTTCCAAAAATCATTGCAAAAACAATACGAATGTTGTTTACGGCAATGAAGGTTTGTAAAGCGACTATTTTTTTATCTCTGTCCATTACATGCAAGTTATAGGAATTCTGACGGTTATTATTTCCAACATATCGATTAATCTTTAATATCATAGGGATGCGATTAAAAAAAGATTTTAATTTTGTTTTCTTTTAATCGATTTACCCACATTATTTGTTTCACGCCCAACTTTTTTACGTATGGCAATAAAAATAATAACAAATTTTATTTCAAATTTTTACGTTTTGGAAAACTAAAGACAAAAAAACGAAAAAAATGTTGATCAAAAGTAGACGTCACAAAAATCACACTTCACACTAAACACCCGTACTATTTTACTAATAAACCTAAAATAACCATGCTACCTATACCGCACTGTCCCTAATCTAAATAATTCGTCAATGAATGTTGGTTCACTTACGTAGATTTTCTACACTCTGTAACACATCATTGTATAAAGGTATTACATAATCTGAAAATAAAATTATGCAATTTATTATGTTAAATTGTTGAAATCTCGTCCACAACACTGTTACTTGTATTAAGACAGGGGCGAACGCAGGAAAACGGTTCGGAGGAGGTTTTTGAAAAAAATCTAAAAAATGATTAAACACGGATTATTTTGATTTTGAAATGCGTACACAAATTTGAAAGTAATTTATATTTCGGGAGGGGTTTGAACCCCTAAAACCCTCCCCTGTGTTCGCCACTGTATTAAGCAGTACATTATATAATACTATATGATAAGATTTTTGAACAAAATTGACGTTACAATAATCAATTTTTATCCTTCGGTGAAAATGTGAGATGAAAATTTTTGAACGGAAATTTTGATTATTTAACGCGTTTTATTGATTGTATTTTATTTTTAGATTGTTTTAATTTCTTTCCGGTATCAATAACTAAAGTTTTTACTTGTTAAATGGCCTCAAAAAAAAAAAAAAAAAAAAAAAAGAGTAAAATTAAACACAAATTAGTTACAGGTACAAGTAATGTAGAATTTAAAATGAATAAAAAAAATAAAATAGAAAAAGATTAAACAGAGTTGTTTATGTTGGTTTATTTTAGGCGTAAGAAGATTTTTTGTGTTTCTCATCTTGTGGACTTGTAAATCTATACAGGTGTTCTGGAACTTTACGGTTTGTTCTCGTATCTGTGAAACTGATTTTCTGAATGTTTCACACTGTTTCAACTGGGTTCACTCTTCTCGAATGATGGTTATGGGACAAAATATACTTTTCTATAATAATACGACCTATCCGTAGTTTATTAATTATAACTTCCTCGTTTTTGTTAAATAACGGAGCCCGTATTTTATGGCTTGTTTGACTTTATTTTTATTTGCTGACTATCGCCATTCCAGTGCCCGTAGGATGATAACACCAGGTTTTTTTTAAATAAAGAAATTGCGCATTAATGCCCAGACAAACGGGAATATTTCCACAAATTTTACGTTAAAGAATACATTAAAATATGTTAAAAAGAAACGCAATTTGGTATCTACAGAATTCATCTGGCGCTGTAGTAGAATATATTACAAACAATAACCAAAATATATTTCTTTAGTTAACCAAACTCCACTCAGATTTGTTATTTTCGTAGGAAATGTACAATTCATTAGCACTTGATAATTTATTGCTAAACCTTCCAAAACAGTGTTCTACTGTAAAGTAGTAGTCCAATAGAAACAAAATGTTTGGCCTTTTTTATACGCTTTCTAAATCTTCGAATGAAACATTTTGTTTAACAAAACATATTTTTTTCGAACATATCTAATAAAATTGTAATGTTTAAAAATATGTTTTAAACACTTAATCATAGATATGACCAAATTTTGCCAATTTTCCAACAATTTATACGACTGAAAAAAATGGAACTAGATTTCTAAATGTATTTATTTATTTTTTTTAAACCTATTTACATACGTAATAAATCAAATATTTTACTTACTTTCCGTAATCTTACTCTTATCAACCATGAAAAGACCTGTATGCAAATAACTTTGTTTTTAGATATTTTACGTATCAAATTTTAAATTGTATATTAAATATGTCTAAATTGATTTACAACAACCGATTATTATTTGAAGATTCTAACGCAACATCAATTAATTATTATTGTACAAGTCTGTTATACTTGTGATTTGGATTTTTGTGTTCAGCAACAAACTAATTACAAAATTACATTTGTAGCGTAGATCATAAATAATGTTAACATAATTTTTGACGTTTTGGTTAAATTTGTTTTTACCACGACGTATGCTAAAAAACTGTGCTCGCTCAGAATCGTTTTTTCGAAGGCAACGATTTATCGTTATTTTCAGATATTAAATAATACGTCTGAACCACAACTTCTAAACTGGTGACCCACCCAAAGCGCAGTCGCTACTCCGTCAAATTACCCACGCGATCTAGAGTGATACCGGCTTTTGTTGAATTTGTTTTTATTATGACGTAAACTAGTCAACTGAGCTCGCTCAGAATCGCAATTTTGAAGGAAATTTTTTCTCGTTGCTTTCAGATATTAAATAATGCGTTTGAACCTCATTAACGCTTTTTAATATATATATTATTTTTCCCAGAAGGATGTGCCACCGTTGGTGTACCTACATCATAATGGGCCGTGATTTATGAAAAATACTGCAATACATATTTATAAGTTATAAATAGTGCTATAGAATAATAATATTATGCTAAACTTAAAGAAAATCCAATTAAAAAATTATGTTTTTCCTATTTTCTTATTAATGTGTTGTATTTTGGAAAACGCTGTGTTCATTTATTCTCACGTCAATATAAAACAAAATCACCGATCCGATTTCATTTTAGTTTTTAGCCTCAGCGGGTTTGATTTGATAACAAAAATAGTAGAAACGCTTACACATACACATACTCCAGTTGTTGCATTTTGAAACGTGCTATAATATGTACTCATATACGTGTTTTATAATTTCACGTGTTACAGGCAATGACATTTTGACTTTTCTAGGCGACGAATTTTTAAATATATTTTTTTTAAAAACGTCTTAATTTTCAAATGATATAATAGCGATAAAACTGCATACTTATAGCTCCAATGGGTTTGGCTTCGAAATTATTTTAGAAAGTCTGACGAAAAGTAGGCGTGTATTCATCTTTAAAATCTAAACAAATTGTGTTTCCTAATAACCTCTTTCAATACTCTCTTAACCCTAAAGTGTAATGCCACTACTGTTCAAATATTATATTTATAGCTTCAGCAGTAATACCTCAGATAATTTTCATGACATTCTGACTGAAAACGTATTTATTTGCTTTATACAATTTACAACACTTTTAAAGGATACGCTTTAGAAATAAAGACAATAGATTTAATTGTTATTTATTTATAAAACACAAGATTCAAAAGATAGTAAATACAATTCTTTTTATTCATTTATTAAAACATTTAGATGAAGGACTTTTTAAATTTACGAAACAACAGTTATTATTTCAAAATGGAAAAGAAACACTTACTGTACACATTTTCTTCACTTAAACTAGATGAGGCTAAAAGATTAAAAATGAAGATAAATAAAAATATATGTAAATTTCAAATCTTGATTTAAACCAAATAATTTTTTTAAAGGAAGGACTATTTAAGTTTAAGAAATGGTACTTATAGTAATTACTAGAGTTGGTAATATACAACTTTTACGATGGTATATTATTAACCTATCAAGATGTGTAAAATGATTTGATAATAAGAAAATTAAAAGTCTCCAAAAAACGTAGAAAAATAGTACGTGTTATTTTGGTAGAATGAATCACAAGTAGGTATATACAATTTACATTCTTGGGTAAAACTCGGAGTCTTACTTTGGGATTGAATTTTAATTTTTTTATGCGTTTTTTAAAATATTTTATTCTTCTCAAATTTATTTATCTACCGATTTATGTAACCGATTTATTGTTGACCTTCCAAAATGATGGCAAAATTCAGAAATGGTAGACTCTAAGTTGCTAATAAGGACTAAGCTCCCTTAGGTAAGGTAATTAGTTCAATATACAGAAACTTGATTTTGGCTACTATTACATTTTTTTGGAAGTTAATTTATTAATTATCCAGGGGCTAGTATGTATTATATTCGTATTACTTACTCCAATTTGCATACATCTTTAAAAAATCGCATGTGTGGTTGTCCTCTTTAAAAAATGTATCTACCAATCAATATTACCAATTATTGTTACTAAACCTTTTTTTTTATTTTACGTTGATTTATTAAGATAAGTATCAATTTATAGTATTATTTGGTTATTCAAATCATGTCTTTTTTGTGGGTCAAAACAGATAATGTACCAGCTTTTACTATTTGTAACTTTGAAATCTTTAACCTAATCATATTTATTGACCATACACTAACTATTAATTAAAACAGTCTTAGCTTATACTCGTAAACAAATTTAACACTATTCCATTACGCAAATTATAATTTCAAATATACTATATTATAATATTGCGTATGGAACAAAAAAATACAATTTTTCTACTATAAAATTGACTTTTTTAGACTATGTACTGATTTTTAAAATTATTTCAAGTAAGATTTACATAATACTGGCAGACATACCTTGTCTCAATAAATTGTAAAATATTTCTATTATGACCAATACAAATGATAAAAGAAATTAAAAGATTATAGAATAATATTCTACAAATATCGTTAATTTTTAATATTTATTTGACTAATAAAATATAGATTATTAGTCTTTGTTATATTTGTACTTAATAAACCATCATTTGTTAAATGCTAAAAATTGGTTTTACCACAAGAATTTTGTTTTATTCTCTTGCGAAAAACCGAAAAACCGAAATATGGTAAGTTGGTCGCAAATTGCTTGAACTTTATCCATCATTCTCGAAACATTCTATTTTTTAAACTATAAGGTCGTCCGGCTAAAATATGTTCTGTGACTATTTAATTTCAATTAAAATCTAAAAAAAACTGTTGTTTTTTTTTTATTTACGAAGCGTTCAAATACAAAAACAGAAACACCCAATATTAAACTCATAAATGTTTTGGGCTTTGCTAATAGATGAAAAATTTCTCTTACTTTGACATTCATTATCTAGAATAAAAAACTAGCATTATTCCCTTTTATATTTTTAATTGAATAAATTTACTGTGTATAACTACTAATTGACACAGTGTTGTGTGAATCACTCAGTGTGATTACAGTGTTAGGTTGAATCAGAAATAAGTAAATTCATAACTCGACCAATAATAAAGAAATGATGAAAGAGTTCGAATTGATATGTGCAATATTAAAACAGGTACAGGTTTCGTACAAGATGGAAAGTTATCGGTAAAATAAAAAATGCTCAGTTACGTTGTATTGAAATAACGCGTCGCTTACAATGAAATCTACTGACCACATAAAAAAACACTTCATTATACGTTTGCGTTTTAAATTTGAAGAAGAACTATGAAGAATTTATACTTTATTCCTGAAATCTATAAAAAAAACTTGAATCTACGTTTATAAATCCGTACAAACTGCTAAAAACTTAATTATACTTTGTTAACATATTTCACCCACATGTTCCTTTGTGAAATAATGTATTTTTAAATATGTTAATATTTGTGTAATGTAACATGCATCTATGTTATTACTTATTATGTAAGCAAGTCATTATGTAATTTTAAATTATCGATTTTTTTTTCGGTATGTCCCACGTAAATAGGAAGTAGGAATTTGGATGGTTTTACTTCTAACATACCGAACAATCTATTAACGCGATAAAGAATCTGTAAATCGATTTGAATTTTTGAAACCACCTATTTTGGATCCTTCACGGCACATTTTCAATTTTATCTTCTAAATGTTTACAAACTAAATAAGAAAAAAAAAAAATTGAGTTTTTTAAAATTTTTTATTCTTAAAAGAAGTATGAAGAGAAAATAAAAACTGCTGCTCAAAGGGTTTATTAAAGTGGACGTCTTAAAAAATTCATATTAGTTTACAGATTCACTATCGCATCATAAATAGATTGATCGGTGTCTTGGAGCTAAAAACCGTCTAAGTCCTATGATTTAAAGGTGACAAACTGAGAAAGAAAATCGAGGTAGTGAGGTCATTTAATCAATATTTTTTTTTTCACTTTAGACCACACATCCAAGCATAACTGACATAACTGCCTCTATCCTTCATGATTTTGCGCCAACATATATGCCAACCTTCATCCGGGTAAAAGTCTGCTACATCCTTTTTTACACAATCCTCCCATCGCACAAGGGGTCTTCCTAGGGGTCAATTCCCTCTTGGATTCTTTTGTAGAACCGTCTTTATCATAGCATTTGGTTTCCTCCACACGTGACCTGGCCATTCCAATCTTTTTCTTTTTAATTCCTTTACTATATCCGGCCTGTTGTACAGGTAATATAATATCCTTCATTGTGTCTTTTACGCCATTCCCCTGTTTGCGGGTCAAACCAGGGTCCATATATCCTTTTTAATATTGTTCTTTCAAAAATCCACAGTTTTGGCTCGTCACTTTTCCTTAACGTCCGAAATTGTGCTACAAAGAGTACTATAGATCTTATTAGCGTGGTTTATAGCTGGACTTTTAGTTTCTTTGAGAATGTTCTTGACTTAAGTAAGCTGCCCAATGCATAATAACACAATTTTTGCCCATTTGAATCCATTTAAGCATCTCATACTCCATATTATTTGGTTGGGCGATCATTGTACATTTAAATTCTGATACTTTTTTGAAACTCTAAGACCCTACCTTTAAAAACTCTTCTGCTTGTCTGTCATCCCGTCGACTTCTTACTTCCATATATTATTATCATAATACATATGTTATCATATACATTATTATAATCACTATTGAAAAAAAATAATTATTTTAATGTACTAAGTTTTAAAACTTACAAAACTGTGATTGGGTGCCTAATAAATATTACAGAATTATAATTATTATAAATGTAAAAACGGCTTAGATTTTTATAATACATACTACTTTGGGATTAGCCTTTATAAATATAAGCATCATCAATTATACTATAATTACTATAATTATTATAGTAAAAATAAACGATGGGTATGTTTAAAATGCATCGTTAAAGTACCTACAAATATAAATGAATAGGTAGAACGCTTGGCCGCAAATCGCTTTTTACCAACACACTTAATGTGATACATATAAACCTATGGACTGAGCACATCTCACATAAGTACTTATGACCATTATTATTTTAGGGCATTCATGAATGCAATAAATTTTGTCTTTTTTTTTCCATGAAAAATATGGATTTTATCTTGGATGATACAATTTTTATATTTTTTCCCGTCAAAAATAACGATTAAGATTTAAGCTTATAACTACGTACTTCTCAAATTAAATAATTTTTTTTATCTATGATCGCCCTCAGTTTATTTTGGTGGCTCAATTTATTATCTAAGCGCAGTCCATAGGATTATATGCCTATAATTTCCTATGACCTGAGTGATTAAAGATTAAAGGTGTCGGTGCCGGTGCGTTTTAAATACAAAAACACGTCTTACAGGAAAAACTCTCACGCCCTGAAAAATAGACGGATTTTGATAATTGATTTTTCGTTTGAAAGAAGAGAACATTATGCAGGGCGGATTGAAGTCCGATATTCAAAATTCTAATTATAATAGCTAAAAAAGTGCATTTGATCAGTTCTGAAATCTGGTAGTTTTTAAATGTATTTTTCTAGCAAAATTTAAAAACAAATTAGTATTCGGACTTTAATCCGCCCTGCAGGAAGTTCTTTTTTTTCAAATAAAAAAAAATTTTTCAAAATCCGACTAGTTTACAAGGCGTGAGAGTTTTTCCTAAATAGGTATTTTCAGTCATCTAAATTTTACAACCCATCGAAATTGATGACATGCGCGTGCGCGTGCGTAAGTAGTAATAGAATTTCTAAGAAGCGGCAATGCGCGGCAAAGGTAATTAAAGCTCGAATTGATTTCGTTTATTTAATTAATTTATTTCGGCGATATTGTGGAGAAATTCCGTCGCACTTCTATAGTTTCTGTGTAAATAAAAGAATAATCTCGGGTGTTAATAATTTCTTTTATAAAATGTTGAGCAGGTGAGGAAAATATCCGATTCCTTTCGGAAGTATAACTATTTTTAATTTTTAACCAGTTTTATAATGATAAAACAGGTAATTTATTTTTATTTATTTAGGACTTAAAATCAATTTTAAAAAGTGCTAGGCTTGGGTTTTTCGGCTACATTATTTTATACGAATTTTGGCAATTACTAGCTATAGTAAGCTGGGGGGGAATCTTTCAGAGACCCAGAGTGACCGTAGAGTAGATCTATAAATAGAAGTGTGTGTGTTGTTTGCAAACGATAATATAATTTCCCTACTTGTAATTCGTTCTAAAGCGGTTGTCTAAGTTATAATTTCTCTCCACATCATGTATGTGTATAAGTACTATAAGGGCTATGAGAATAAATGTATTAAACTTTCATGTAATACTCCATTTACCATGATTATTGATTGAAACAATTCGTGACAATTCATTGTTTCTCGAATGGATTACATGGATTACAGGGAGATAAAGATAGATCAAACATTCTTTTAGTATATTTGTACAAAACATAAGACTTATTGACTACTCGTACAGTACAATAAAGTAGGTAACGTTTCACAAACTTATAAAAATACGACTTATAATTTTGAAATGCAAAACGGTATTAAGCTAATAAAGTTATTAAATTATAACTCACAGCTTTCATCAATTACTATTTATAAACAAAAAAAAAAAATGGGAAATCATAAAATAAATATAATTTTGCAAAAAAAAAATCATATGCCTAACTGTTTTCGAGAGGTAAGTAACTCGATAAAATAAATTCGATGAATCCAGCAGACATTTTTCATGGGGTATTATCAAAATTCTGATAAATACAAAAAAAAAAAAAGAAGAAGAATTTTCTTTCAAAGTTATTAAATCCATTTAATATAGAAATATTTCAAAATTGAAATTGCATTTAATTTTAAATTTTTTTTTTTAACAAGCAATTGATAAACCTAATAAATGTAATATACTACCTAAACGCTGAAACGCATCGAACCTCTCAGAAGTGCCCAACAAATGCTATTCAGAATGTTATTTATAGAAACCCTATAAATTTTAATGGAAATATATAATTGATTCAATTTTTTCGTAAAGTGTGTTTTGACGTTTTTATTGAATTTATTAGCTATAATTTATCATAAATAATGGTTTTTAATAGAGATATTTTTACTAAAACAATACATTTTAGTTGCTATAATTTATAATGTGTAACATGCGTTGTAAAAGTATAAATATAATAAATATATATATGTATATGTGTTGGCACACGAATAAGTGCACTTTCCTACGGTGTAAGATGAATATGTTAAGCTACTCCAAAAACTTTTTGTACAAATATAATTATGAATATGTATCCCCGGGGACTACAACAAAATGCGCACGACGGGAGCTGAACAATAGCCACATTATTTATATGTGTGTGAATAATGTGTCCGATTTCAAAACAACTTACGTGAAGTATTAACATGTTCTTCCACAACGCGTGTCTCTGAGTACAACCAAAATTCTAATATTCAACGTGGAAATAAAAATAAATTTATTTGAACTATAAAAATCGTTATAAAACATAATAAATGTTTACAAACAGCGTTATAAAATGTAGTGTTTTTTTAAAATTTTTTTTGAATAAAGACAAATATTTATCTCATAATCATTTTGCGAACTTGAAAACATATCAATTTACGACCGTTTTATGTATTCAATAAAAAAATAACTTGTTTATGTGGTCGTTTTTAGGGCTTGGATTTCATAGAATTTATGAGTTAATCTTATCACGTTTTAAACGTAGCAAGCACAATATTTGATTCAGATATTTCACGTTTAAATTTTAATTCTAATCTACACTTTTTATTTTTTCTTTTTATTGCTTTGATTAAAACTTATAAAATAAGAAACAATTATTTAATAAACTTGTTAAAATGTATCTATTACAAAACATTTATTACACAGTTTAAAACTGATATTTTATTATATTATTAAAGCATTTTCAAATTACAATTAATTTTGATAGATATTTTATATGACTAATAATAAATTTTTGTCAACCTTACCAACTTTAAACTTTTTTATATAACTTCTTTGATTTTTTGTTAATTTCAATGTGTAAAAATTATTTTCTCAATTTTTAATTTTAATCCCTTACAAAATTTAATTTAGTCCTACAAACCAAATTTGAAAAAAAAATTAAATATTTTTAAAAATGATTATATTTTTAACTAAAAACCAAAAATTTTGGAAAGTCTTTTTTCAAGAAGACCTTGTGATAATCATTCAAATTAGTTTTCAAAATTCTTATCGCACTGTCAAATCAATTGGTAAAAATAGGAAGAAAAAACGTCTAGAAAAATGTCTGAACAGCAAAATATTTGCGAATATTTAAATTTTATTTAAGATTTGCGAAAGGTAACCAAGATTTACAAACCCGTTAAAGTATTGGAAAACTTGATAATATTTGTGGCATATATGTATCAAGAATACAATTAATAATCGTAAAATGAGTTTACACTTTTAGATTGGTAACTACGTTGTTTATGCTAGGTTTCAAACCTAAAATGGAAACTTAAATCTTACTAAAGCAATAAAATAGAAACCAGTTTTTTCGCAACAAAATTGTTCTTTAAAATTGTTCAATAATCTTAAGATTATTTTTAACACCGAAATTCACAACATCTTACTTTTACAGTTCACTAAACGCACCCTTTCGAAGTTAACTCTTAAAATTAGGAAATTCAATTTGAAGTTAATTTTTTAAGTGTAAAAACTGAAATTCACACATGTGATTCAAATAGCCATTCTACGACCATTGTCGAAAAATCTAAACGACTGATACATTTCCGTATTTTGTAGACACCTTTTGTTCTTGAGTAAAAATTTGCGTGCTCACCGCTGCGCTATCCAAAATTTGTGTCCCACCTTACTGATTTTTGGACTGTTACAACCGACTTTTTGAATTATTTTTAAAACAATCTCGATACAATTATTTAGTTTAATTTTTTATTTCGTTGATTCCTAACATCTCGTAGTATACTATATTATCTAGACGGTTTTCTTTTCAAAATTAACCCTGCAAAAATTAATAATTAATTTTTAATTTTAATTTTGAAGTTCAAGACCTGATAGGGGGAAAATGTGCGGGTTAAACTTATCAAACAATGATTTATTATAACACTGCAATTTTAAGGTGTTCAGTGGAAAATAAATGATCGATAAGGTACATCATACGTCCGTTCATCAAATTACTCCACCTTTGTAGTTTCACACTTATAGCAAAAATATAAAACACACATTTTGGTAAAACAAGTAGGTCCGCGCTCCACTCTGAATCTAAATGCTTAAAATTAATAATTGATATAGCGTCTTATCAGTATTATTGTTGGATACACACTTTCTGCGGCTTTGTCATTACACCATATACTTATCCGTGTAGTAATAGTTGAGGCATCTACAACAATTTTAGGATATTTTTACTTATGTTTCTCCGTTTTTTATACTTTACCTCGTAACAAATTAATAACCACGTTCATAACGCATTCAAGTGTTCACACTATATGGTGTCGAGTGGTATAAGGAAAAAATACATAATTTTTTCAACTTAATCTGGTAGGAGATTAGTTTTCAGATAGTAATAAACACTTTATTTTATCTACGTAACCAGTATAAAATAGGTTACTAATAAGAATAAAAATTGTGCTGTAGTTTGAATATGGATTGTTAAATAGTATTTTGGCAACCATAAAACCTCTAAATTAATTCTGTCAAGGTACATCATTTAACGAGGGTGACGAGGTACTGTAATATTTGGTAACAGTAAATTTCATCACAAATTTGTATCCAGTGATTTTAAATTGTGTAAATATTCTAGTAGAAAAAATGCTCCAATTTTAACGTACATTATCTCAAAAGATCGATAGTTGATCTGAGATGGTACTTTATTCGAAACGTTGATTATTTTTCGGTTCTGAGGAAAAAACGAAAACGGTCAAATTCCCAAAAGTACTCCATTTGACTTGAAATTTATATGTGTCATTAAAAAGGGTTAAACGAGTTAACTGCTTAGTTTTCAAACTATTTTGATCATTTTTAAGGGAGTAATGGAACTTGGGGGAAACAAATAATTACGGGAAACATGTTTTTTCCACATTGATTTAGATTTTTTTGATCATAACATCCAAAATAAAGATCGGACCAAGCTGAAACTTTTACACAATACCAAAATAGGAAAGGTACAGAATTGACAAGAGTATTTACTGTTAAATTTGTTTTTACCACGACGTATACTAGACAACTGAGCTCGCTCAGAATCGTATTTTCGAAGGCAATGATTTATTATTGCTTTCAGAAATTAAATAATGCGTTTAAACCACAACTTCTAAACTAGTGACCCACCCAAAGCGTAGCCACATCCTACGCAACCTAGACTGATACCGGCGCTTACTTTTTTTTTTTAATTATTGTTCTTTGTGTAATACTTTAATTTTCAACAACATAAAGTGCTCTCGATAGCAAAGTTAAAACATTTTTAAAATTGTTTTCATTTTTTCACATCAGAGACACAAAATTTTATATTAAACCAATCTATTATCAATTTATTAAATTTACCAAATTCGTGATTTTGAAAGAGGTCTTCAGAGTATCTTTTAACAAGTTCTACAATATTAGAATATTATATAGTATTTACACTGACATCCAGAATAATTTTGGATAAAATATTATTTGTACTCGTACTATTTTTTGTCGTAATAATGTACATACCTATTTAAATATATTACATTTTGTGACATAGATATTACAAGTTGTTCAGCAAATAAATTCGACTCTTTAACTAATTAATATTTAACATAATGTTTCTCATTTTTATAAACATTGTTTAACTTTATAGATATTTAGTTGCATACCAAACGTCATTTTGTCGTTTCGCGTTTTTGAAGCTGTACCGATTTTACAATTTGGTTTCATATTATTTAGTGCCAAAAATATTCAGTTTATACCTAACTGATGGGAAATTCAATGTGATATTTAATATATGATGAAAATATTGTAATTTACATATCTTTGTTCCATCAGTTACACCTTTTAGTTCAAATTAATTTGTTAACTAGTAAAAAAATGTTTATGATATTTTAATGTGATATTACAAATCAATGAAAAGTACCTATTTATAGTACCTAAATGATTAGTACATTTTAATGGGTACTTTTTAATTTTTTTCTTAACTGGTAGTCATTGGTAAAAATGTTTGTTTTTATACGTACTGTTATTATTCCTAATTTCCAACATACCTAAATTATGAAAATTAAACCATTTAAAATTATTATTTAGTTGTTCTAATTTTTTTATAAAAAAAAAAAAAAAAAAAACTTAACTTAACTTGAATAACAATTTGAAAATAAAGCCAAGCAAATTATTGAAAACAGGTATTTTAGTTTTGCCGTATAAACAGACTACTGTTGGCGCAAAAACAAATAAACAAAGGGAATAAAGTAAAAAAAAAGGGTATGAGAGTGACAATCAAATTATTGATCAGCAGGATAGATATTAAATAGGTACAGTTTGTACTAATTATACACAAATAAAAATAAAAGCAAAAATAAAGGAAAGAAATGAAAAAACCTACGATTTTGTTACCTACTTACATAGATTTCTAAATGTATGTTTAAAGTTCTGAAGTCCATCATCTAGGAACACAGGTTGAAATCAAATTTAATTAAATGAACTAAATTACAGAGAAAAAATTAAAAATTAATATTTGTAATGTAATAAATTCTACTAAAAAATCTCATACCATTACCAGATTTCCAAATTTTAGTTTTTATTAACAGTTCTAAATTTTTTACAAATAAAAATTATTTGAAGCAGGAGGGTAAAAAACAGTATAATTAGTATACCGAATTGGTACGCCTAACAAAATATAAAAATAAAGACAATTTAAAAAAAATTGTATGTATGTACTTTGAAAGTAACACATTTTTATATAACTTCCAACTTCGCTAAAATTGCTAAGGTAAAATGATCCCCTTAAAACTAGTCTGTTTATTGTCTACTTATAATCATTGTTCATTATTACGTAGAGTTATATACCTATATTGTCGGTAAGTAAAGAAAAAAGTAGAATTTTACCAACATCATACGTTTGGTTATGAAGACTTGATTGATTATTATTCATGTATTATAAATATTAATAGAATTAGATAGATTTCCATAAGGTTATTTTATTTTGTAGTAGCTATATATTTTTTTTTAAATAAAATCAATATACTTTTAAGTATTCAGAAAACATGGAAAAAACTATTAATATTTAGTACACTTTTCACTGTAGCAATTATCAAGTTTTTGAAACTTTAATACAAGTATGGTAATCATTAAATGTATAATATTATTAATAATAAAAATTTCAAAAATCAATATCAACAATTTTTTTTGTCGTTTAAAGTTTGAAAATTGTCAAAAATTTCTCCTAATATCAAAAATTTGAAATATAAGATTTGAAAATTAAGTATGTTATGTAAAACAAATATTACTATGCGAAATGAAAAATTTCAAAAAAATCTGTCAAGTAGATTCTAAAAGCTTAATCAAAGTATTGAAAAAACAGTGTCATTTTGATTTTGTTTGATTTGGTTTCACCAGGACGTACACTAAATAACTAAGCTCACTCAAAATCGTTTTTTCGAAGGCATTTATAATTAGTGTCAGATATTAAATAATACGTTTAAACCTCAACTTCCAAACCAGTGACCCTCCCAAAGCATATTCTCTACTTTACGAAACTACCCACGCGACTAGAACTGTTATATGCTTCAAAATGTAGGGTATTTTTTTAATACAATACGATAAAATACAAGAAGCAAGTTTTCAGGACATTGTATTAGCTTTATTATATCAAAAACATAATAATACAAAACTAACTATAATGTGTGACTGATGTGTCAGCCACACTGATGCCTACATCATAACAGTGTGCCATCATACACATAATAACTTCATGAAATGTTATCATAACAAGAACTATCCCGACTTTTATTTTTCTTTTCTCACATAGCTCTTTTAAATATTCATTTGTAATAAAACGTGGGCCCTTTTTTTCATTTGTCTGTAAAATCTATTTGCAATATCCTGAATGTAATAAGATACCTGATTTTTAGAAAATTTTGATATTTAAAATGTCATAACGAAAACACCAAATAAATCTTTAGACAAAAACGGAAATTTTATGACTTAACAAAAACATTACTCTCTCATGACTATCAAATAAAATATTTAAACACCGGCATTTTTAATACGTATTATTTTAATTCGTTAAATACGTAGGTATCTGCTACAAATTCCAAAATTATAAATTTATTTACTACTGCCTCGTATGTTACATGTTAAATGTTTTGCATTATCCAAAATGTTAGTAATTCATTGCAGAAAATCATCCGACCAACTTACTTTCACACAATGCTATTACAAAAAATATTTAATGTTAATCATTTTAATACTTCAACACATTATTGTATTTCATATAAAAGTTATCGCGCAGTTATAAAAATTACGGGTAAAACCATTATAAACAACGTTTGTATTTCAAATATTTTCCAAATTAAACTCAATAATATTAGACACTACATATTATAATTGTATACTATTGTATTTTAAAAAATAAATCGTTGCAAAATCAGATTTTACTTTCATAAAGAAAAAAATTATTGGTAGTTAAATTGTTATTTTATAACAACAAAAATTTATTCAAGAAACAAAAATCATTTTATTTTAAAGGATTATTTTTGATAATAATACGACGTATTTCTTAATTATCTGTTTAGGAATATTTTATTAGTGATGTGAAGCCTGTTGTTTTAATGCTTAACACTTTAAATGATATAACGTCCCAAAATTACTTACAACTTGACGATTTACCTGAAAAAAAGAAAACATAAAAAAACCCAATCTATAAGTATAAAATTTAATGTTTGTTTGTGTGTCTGAAAACTACTTGTTTGAAACTTTCTAAAATTGTTGTCTGTACTCCGTGGGTAGTTTTCAAGTTTTCAGATTTTCGAAATTTTGATTTGAGTAATTAAAATAAATAGATAAAATAAAAGACTCGTCATATTTTATAATTTATATTATGGTTTCATAAATGTTAGAAGAGCTAAAATGATAGGACATCTACTACGCCATGAGAATATAACAAAAATCGTCATAGAAGGCAACGTTGAAGGCCCTATAGGAAGAGGAAGACCAAGGATGGAGTATATGAAGCAAATAATAAGTGACACGGGGAAGAATAGTTATAAAGAACTAAAGGAATTGAGTAATAATAGGGAAGCACGGAGAACAGCAGCAAACCAATCTAAGGATTGAAGACTGGAAGAAGAAGATTATGGTTTCAAATTAACTTTATCGTTCGTATAAGTTGGAAATATCGCATGTCATGAAAGTATAATATTATTTATTATCTATACTTACGTGAGCCCTCGACTAAATAAAAGAAGACATAGAGCATCATGTAACATACAAACAATATATCTATGAATAATAACAGTGTAATAGTTCTACTGCTAATCATTTTTATCGCATACAATAATTATGTAAGGTGTTTATACCACCATATATTTCTGTAGTAAACTATAAATTAGAAGTCTGCGGTATATACTATTCGGTGATAAAATCTGATATTTACCTGTAGAAACATGATGAATATATATGAAAGTTAAGAGGAAAATACATCCTGTCAAGGAATGTTTAAGACCAACCAGCATTTTTATTTTTTTTCTACGTCGTGTAGAACAAAGTACTAATAACAGTATACGTGTAGAGCAAAACAACAAATGCCATACGATAAACAAACTACCAACGATAAATAATAATAGTGTTTACGATACACGTGTCAAATTGCGCGTCTCTTCCACGGTGAAACACGTTTCTTTCTATTTTTCTATCTTTATTTCTTTTTTAATTCATTTCATTTTTTCTATTTTTTTCGCCAGCCACGTTTCTCGCTTACTAGTTCCTTAATTCCACCTCATGTTTTTTTTTAACGTGTTTAATTTATTTAACGTATTTTGTGATTGTTAAAATACGTATCGACGGGCAAAATGGTAAAGTTGCTAAGCGACATTTTCACTACTTTTTAGGAGAGTCAAAACAAAATTTTCTAATTTTCTAAAGTTCTCTTTATGCGCTCTAGTACTCGTTTTTATTTTATAAACGAGGTGTTAATAAACTTCTATTCCGAATTATATCTTATTTCAGACTATAATTATTTTTAGATTCTGAGCGTCAGCGAAGAATGTATTGGTTTTACAAGGATGTTTTTTTTTTCTTTGATCAGAAGTTCTTATAGTAAACCTGTACCAATTTTAACGCATGATACCTTAAAAGAAAGATAATGGATTCGAGACGGTACTTTATTTGAAGCTTTTTTTGAAATTTTGATTATTTTCGAAGTTCTGAGGAAAACAAAAAACGACCCAATTTTTTTAGTTGCTCCGATGGACTTGAAATTCATATATGTCATTTAAAAAGGTCTTATGAGTGTTTCGCTGAAATTTCAGTCGATTTCGTTCATTTTCGAGGAAGTAGTGGAACTCTGTAAACGGAATTATTTTGGCCGTGTTGTTTTTACGGGATACGTGTTTTTTTCACGTCAATTTAGATTTTTTTTCGATTTTTGTGATCGCTTTTTCTAGTAGAAGGAATTCTCCGTTTTTAACGTACGATACCTCAGAAGATAGATAGTTGATCCGAGATGATACTTTATTTGAAGCGTTGTTTAAAATTTTGATTATTTTTTACGTTCTGAGGAAAAAACGAAAACGGTCAAATTCCCAAAAGTGCTCCGTTTGAATTGAAATTTATATGCGTCATTAAAATGGGTTTAACGAGTTTACTACTTAGATTTCAAACGATTTTGATCATTTTTGAGGGAGTTATGAAATTTTGAAATTTTTGAATTATTGAATTTTACGCAATTATAGTTCCATAAAACCTCTAGTTTTTACGTTTAAGTCTCGAAACCTTAATACAATATAAAAAAGACATTTTTAAATATGTGGTTGAAAAATTTAGAAAATTGGTTAACACGATTTCGGTTTATAGCCGATTATAAGTTGTTATTTTGTCGTAAAACTTGTCATTCCGGGTGGCCGTGTATTTCTTATGGGTGTAAATAAATAACAAATAACTAGGGGAATGGTGTTTTTTCCACATCAATTCAAAATGTTTTGATCATAACATCCAAAATAAAGATCGGTCCAAGCCGAAACTTTTACACAATACCAAAATAGGAAAGATACAGATTTAATAAAAGTTTTTCACGTTAAATTTGTTTTTACCACGACGTATACTAGACAACTGAGCTCGCTCAGGATCGTATTTTTGAAGGCAATGGTTTATCGTTGCTTTCAGAAATTAAATAATGCGTTTAAACCACAACATCTAAACTAGTGACCCACCCAAAGCGTAGTTGCTACCCCGTCAAACTACCCACGTGAACTAGACTGATCCCGGCCCTTATTTTTTTTTTTTTAATTTTACTTGAACATGTAATGTAATATTTAACGGAATATAAAATAACATTCTTTTTAACGCCGTTTTTTTTTTCGTTTATGTACATCTTTTTTTTTTTTTGGCACTTAGCTCCTGTTGCTTTGTGCTGCATATCGCTTAAATTTTTTTTTATACTTTAAAAAATTTTTTTAAACTGTGCCATGTCCCTTCAGGAATTATCCTTAATTCACAATGGTTGGTGACAGGGACATGTCTGACAGTCGTTGATTCGCGCTGAAGATGACAACATAGTTGTTGAAATACGTATACGCAGTAAAAAGTGTATCATTTTTGTGATTCAGGTTTATTAAATTTAGTATAAACAGTCACAAGTGCTCAAATTTTAATTTTAGTTTCAAAATATTGTTTGCGAACAGACGTAAATTTATTTTTACAACAAAAATGTTAAAAACTAAAATAAAGGTAAATCTAACTTTAGACATATTATTTTTTTTATTTTAAAGAATATAATGTATAAAATGTAGGTAGGTATTATTATCATTTTAGGATATTTTAAAAGTAAAAATTATTATAAAATATAATATAAAAAGCGAAGAATCACTCAATTTTTTTATAGATTCATACAATTTGTGTGAGTTAATTTTATATTTGTATACTTTGCATTTTTTTAAATTATGCCACGACGCTCACGGGATATTTTGGCAGAGTTTATCATTATTTCGTGTGTCTCTTCATTGTCACAGAAAACCTTTATTGTTTTGTACTGTCCACAATCTTGAAAATGAAAATAATTGTTATTATTTTTGTCAACTACATGAATATCATTTTTCATTTAAATTAGTTTCTTTTATACATATAAAATGTATATATTAAACCACTAAAATTAAAGTTCATTGAAGTCAAACTAATTTTAAGTCTTACGCTATCAACCAAAAATAAATGATAGTTGATGAAAAATCCATTAATTTAGAAAAGCATACAATATAAACTATTAAAAAGTTTAAGATTGGGGTTGAATTCAATAAAAAATAAGGTAAGTTCTATAAATTAATATTCCTATCTTATAGTGTACAAATAAGATTAAATTTGTTGGGAGTGTTGTATGTAAGTACCCTTCCTCCAGTTTCTTCACTATTTGTGTCCATATTTATATAATTATTAAGTGTCAAACTTTTGGTATGAGCAATAGTTTTTTTCGTTACTCTCTCACGACTACCAAATAAAACGTTTTAACTCTGGAAGTTTTTATACGTTTTTTAAATTAATTTCTGAATTCTTTTGCAAATTTCAAAACATTTCTTTTATTTTTACCTCCTCGTGTATTAGTATAAATTTTGTGGATTATCCGAAAAGTTAGTAATTTATTCCAGATAACCAATCAATCAACTCACTTTTACACGATCCTATTGAAAAACAATTAATGTATCTTATTTTATTATTTCTATATTTTTGTATTTCATACAAAATTCATTTTGTAAAATATAAAAATTACGAGAATAACAATCATAAACAACAATTATTTTTCAAATACTTATCCAAACATGAAATCAGTGATAAGACAGTATATAACCATATGTTTTCAAAGCTAATTCATTGCATAAGAATTAATTTGATAATAATCTGACGTATCCTTTAGTTATTTTATTGGTGAAATGGAGGCGGTTCCGTCAAATTACCTACGCGACCTATAGTGTGATGCCGGCTTTTTTAAATTTATATTTTTTCAAAGTCGGAACTCTTGGAGACTATCGGCTGCTATCAATTTTCTGCCCCCGACCCGAAAATCTCAAATAGTTTGAATTATTTGATTTAAGATAAATGCCAAACATTTACCAAAAAGAACCGCAACACAATATTGATAAAGAAGAATAAATATATGTATATTATAATTAGGTATTCATCGAACTGTACAAAACAACATAGAGTAAACAAACAGAAAAATTAATAAGATTTTCTTTATTGCCAAAGATTATGCCAGAGCGTAATATAATGTTATCGAGATTTTTGACCACTTTTGAAATAAGTTTAAGCTTACTAAAAATAAAATACCGGAATCACAAAATAATACATTTTTTATTTGCATATTTGTATTTCAAGTTATCATTTTTATCGTAAATTTACAACCAAAAACGCAAAAATACGCAAATAAAAAAAAGTGTAATATTTTGCGATTCGGGTATTTTATTTTTAGTATAAATAGTCAATTTTAAAAAAGTTAAGTTTAAACACCTTAAGTGTCCCATCTAAGCCAGTAGCCTACCCAAAGCTGTGATTTATTCTATTTTCCCAATTATAATTTTATTGAATTCAGTGTACCCATTCAATATTTATTTCAGAAAATAAATGTGATCGTATATCTACAATGACTTCTTCATTCATCCCATAATAAACTTATAATTTACTCCAAATAATTTATCATTATAATATTATGTTGGTAAACTTACTTATCTGTTTTTCTAATTCCTCTAAAACATACTTGTAGTATGGTATTAAAAATTCTGCAAAAAAAAATTCGTGTTCTATTTGTAAAATTGTTGAGACCGTTTCCACAATACTTTTTTAGTTGTACTCCGTAAAAATAATATTAATTTTTAATTTTACAATCAATATTGAAGGTAATATTTTAACGGGATTATTTGCCGTACACTTTTACTACTATACAAGTATACAATACAACATTAACTGTACCTACAGTTTCTAACTTCTTTCATTCTTTTCATTTATGTTTTAACATTTTTCATTTAGGTATTAATTGTTATATTTTAAGATCTTCTTTTTGGATCTATTTTTGAAGTGTGACACATCACCAACTGTTACTTCTAATATTGTTATTGTGTAAACTGAGCATCGATATATTCAAAAGCAA
The DNA here is from genome assembly GCA_017140985.1 of Hormaphis cornu. Classification (NCBI taxonomy): domain Eukaryota; kingdom Metazoa; phylum Arthropoda; class Insecta; order Hemiptera; family Hormaphididae; genus Hormaphis; species Hormaphis cornu. Next base: position 12,039,547 of record CM029362.1, read on the forward strand.
TGATTCTTTTTTGGCCATTGCTTTTTAATTCAATGTAACGTATACTACACCATCCATACAAAACCCCAAATGACCCATTCCACCCATACTTCATTATTAATTAGACCGTTATAATGACAACTTTTTTATTTAATTTTTTTTTTTTTTATACTGAATCAAACATTTTACATTTAAATACTTACTCTTTATAAAAAATGGTTCATTTTCATTAAGTGGACGCTCTAAAAAATGAACTGTAAAAATATTATTGTTGTTGTTTAGATTAATTAGTTTTGGAAATGTATGTTATTTATTTTTTAAAAACCATTTAATAGAGTTCAATTAAGCGTCAATTACATAGTTTTTTATAAAGAAAGTGTAAAGCCCTTTTGTACTCATGAAAAAGATTACAGAAAAATAAAACCATTCAAACATCGTCTGCAGTGCTTTAAATCTTAAATTAAGATTAAATTGTTCTAATTTCATAATGGAACTTACAATAGTTTTGATGCTCATAATCTATACTAAAAATTGCTGAAATAATAAAACTGAATTTAAAATTAATTGTTTTCATTATAATATGAAATAAACCTTTTTTTTTTTTTTTCAAGTAATGCCAGTTATAATGATGACTAAAACTTATTTTCATGTTATGCACTTTTTTAAAACATTTTTTAACTTTTCATTACTGAACAATCGTCATAATATCGTACTATTGTAATACTTAGGTATACAAAATGTTGTACAAGTTTGAAAATTTAAAATATGTTCTTTGTATGTCATTAGGAACAAAAAGAAAAACATATGGAAAGGAAGTATAATTAAGTATCTATCTATACATTTGTCTTTATTATTGGCAATGGTGAGCATTAACTATAGTTAAATAGTTATTATAGTTAAGTTAAAAAATTAATTGTTTTTAAATTTTTAACTTGACTAATTAATTATTTTTATTTTAACTGTATTACTCCACTTTTTATAGTTATTATATTTAATTATCATTGTTGCAAAGTTACCTATGTTAATTTTTGTTTTTTTTCGTTATCAAACGGAATACCAACAACCAAAATTGATTCATTGACTTTTTTTTTATTTTGATAGTTTATTTTCCTAACTATTTAGGTAAAATAAAAATACTATAGATATAATATACTATAGGTTTTATGACTTGGGAATATTTTAACAAAATAAAAAAAATAATTAACTTTTTTTTAACTTAGTTAAGTTTATTTCATTTTTTATCTTAACTTTTAACTTATTTAGTTTATTTTTGTTGTAGTTAACTTTAAAGTTAAACCTGAAAGCAATTTAGTTGAACCAACTTAACTTATTGCAGTTAATTTTTTTCACCAACTTGCCCAACATTAATTATTGCAAAATTCAAACTTTTACTAAAAAAACAAGTACATACAATAACCATACTATGGCGTAGGTACAATACATAACATTATAATTATTTTTATTTTAAAAACAGAAACAGTATGTTGAACATGTTTTTCTTTATTTTTCGTTAATTTATAAATAAAATATTATAGAATTAATAAGTTTACTTACTAAAATTTCTGAACATTTTTTCAAATATGTCTTTATTGCTATCTAAATGATAGAATGTACCAATTTTAACCGTTTTGCAATCTTAATCATTATCAGTTATCACGTGCATAAATGCTCTAATAATTTAATATAGGTTTAAGTCGTATACAAATATTGTACTTTTTTTTTATTGCGCCAATTACTTGTATAAATCAAGCATATCATAGTTTTTATTTTTTTAAATTGAACTCTATTGATAAGGTACCAAAAACAAATTAAAACTGATTTTGATTGAAAACATTTTCATACATACTTGATAGAATCCTAAACGCAGAAAACAAATCTGTAAGATTAATTGAAAATATTATAATAATTTAAGAATTCGCTGTTTTGTACAATATTTTTGTGATTTCTCAACTTTATAACAGTTATCCATTTATTAGAAACAGCTTATGAATAATTGTATTACTTCTAATGAATTGTTATTCATTAGTAAATACATATAACAATAGTCACGTCGTAGTCACTAGTAATACGAATTTTGCTATGCAAGAAGTAAGAACAATAATTGAAGACTTTGTAAGTGTTTTTTTTAAAAATAAACATTGTACTCGTATTGATGCGAAATTCAATTTTGTTGGCATTCTATTTTGTTTTTGTGAATTTAGTAATTATAATATTAAGTGCGACTGTTCATTTCATTGTAATTGTTACGAATATTCGTTATAAATTGTTCAGATTTTCTTTATACTTAAGACATTGTAAATTTATCGAGTAATTTCCTGACAAACATATTATTGTGTTTAACTGATAATGGCCATATTTATAGATGTCCTCCATCAATACATAAAAACAATAAAGTATAATTTATGCAAAATTTCAAAAAAATCTTCGAATAAAGTAGGTACCATTGAAGTCCACTTTTAAAACTTTTTAGTTATATGGTATATTTTGGCAATTGTACGGTGTCAAAAGTGATACCAGTGAAAAAAAAAGAATACAATTATATAATTATAAAAACAGTACATTATTTTTTACGCTCAGAATCTAAAATATAAATTGTCCTAGTGTTGTTGAATCTTGTGTATTTAAAACAATTTAAATTTTATCACATTGATAAAATATTATCTTACTTCTACACCCAGTCTCTAAAAAAAAATCAATTACGATAATTTTAAAGTATACATATATTTTTAATCGAACATTTTTACTATCTATCTAAGAATAGTAACAATAATTAATTCGGAAAATACGTTTAAAAAATAATAAATATTGGCATTATATTCAAATGCATAGGCATTGTATTCTCAATAATAAGAAATTTGAAGATCAAGCTTCTATCTGAACAGCACATTGTCTGTTATTTAAATAAACACTTTAATGCAATTTAGGTATTTTAAAGGGCGTGAGAGTATTGATAGAATTTCTGTGCAAAGTTATTTCAAATTTAAATATCGATTGTAACAATTATTTAAAACATCTTTGAAGTGATATTGATTTAAGTCAAGTTGAACCATAAATTTCTTTTCAAATTATAGTTATTATTGTAAAGCAGTAATTTTTCCTAAATGATAATATATATATATATATCTCATGAAATTCGTTTGTTAAAAATGTTAATAAAAATTGTTAATCAAATTTAACCATGATTTACAATTGTTGAAACATCATTTTATCGTTCAATTTTAAGGAGAATACGAAATCTACGAATTTTTAATATTAACTAGTTACTAAAAATAAATTTTAAAATCTTATGTAAATTGTAAATAATTTTTGTTGAATTGTTCTGTTTTTTATTTTGAGTACCTAGTATTATTGAGGAGTTAAACATTTCAACAGCAAAACACCCGTGTTATACTGTACAGTATAAGGCATTAGGCATAAACAACATTTACAAATCTATTATTATTATCATTATTAAGTAAGACAAAACTACTTCCATTTAGGTGTTGTACTTACGGTAATTTGTCGAAATTTCTAAAAAAAATCACAAAATTATTATTATATTGTTATGTTTATGTTATTTATAATAAAAACAATTTGTAGTTTTGTATTAGAATATAACCACCGGATGTTATGTAAATAATGAAATAGTATTTACAAAGTTTACGTTTGACATAAATTATACGGAATATTTTTATGAAGCCCTTCTCTAAAACAAATCAACATATATATATGTATATAGTGTTACTGAAAAACTTTTGTTTTTTTTGTTCGCAATACAGAAATAAGATAAAAAAAAAATCCCCCATTTGCTATAAAACAATCGCAGCCATTAAAAAAAAAAAAAAGGTTACATAATATTTAATGGCTTAAAATTATATGATGTCAAAATATTTAGAATTTAGGTTCACAACTCACCTTGTACATCAACTATAAGTATTTATAGAAACAAATAATCATAATTAAAATAATAAAATTTTGAAAAAAAAAAAAACATAATTATTGTTTAAGTATTAGGTACCTAAATTAATATATTCAGAGAATAACAGCTACCCAGTAGGAATAATTCAAGAATTATTTTTGAAAAATATAAAATCTGTTGAAAAACAGAACCCAAAAGAAGCAACTAAAAAGTTCTTTTTTTCATCCAAATAGTTTAGGGAAAGTTTATTAGATAAGTACACTAAATCATTGCAACATTTTGAAACTCTGAAACAATGATTAATCCATCCAAAGTAAGTATTCTAAGTACTAAAGTAGGTACCTAATATCTTATATTTTTATTTATTCAACATAAATGTACATTTTTAAAATTGTAAATTTTAATTAAAATCTATTGTATTATATTTTTTTTGAAAAATAGCTTATCCTCTCCATTTTCATCTGTGCGTAAATTGGAAAAAAATATTTACTTTAGTTTGGAAGTGTATTTATATAAATTTAAATGAAAAATATTGAAACTTAAATATATTATAGGGTTAATTCATTTAAATTTGAAACAATTAAGGAATAGTTATAAATTTTCGAATGTTTCTTTATCTTTTTTACAAAATCAAAAAACAACCACAACTTGCCATACTTTAAACTTAAATCATAGAACAAATGTTTCGGAAGTAATGAACCGAGAGAGTGTATTAATAATATTATTAAGTATTATAACATATGATGTTTATGGTAATGATAACTCACGTTGTTCATTAACTATTTTCAAAAACAATTTTCATACTTAAAATTACACTATTTTTTTAAAAAAAACTTTGTTTAAAAATCATTGTTTAGATCATGAGTAAGCTATTGAATTATTCTTGAAGAATAATAGTTTTTCGATAGGATCAATCCAATAATTATCATACAAAACTATAAAATCGGCTTAAAACCAGCCAAACACAAAATAACCCACTCAAAAATAGTTTATATTGTCCAATGGGAAATAAATGTAAACATTTTAAATTTTCATTGAAATTGCTTAATACCAACAAAATAGTTAGGGTAGAATAGGCGTAGGTATTACACAAAAATATTGACAGACATTGAAACAATGAAATATTGATACTTAGAGTTCAGATATTATTATTTTTTTACGATTAATTCGAATGTATATTTTTCAATTTGTTTGTGTTAATTTGCATACATACTTGTATCCATCTATATTTTAGTTAACAATACGTATTTGTAAAATAAATTTTGCTTTAAAATTGCTTACTTTGTACATTTGCTTCTGTGTATGAATAGAAAAAAAATTACATAGCATGGTTAGGACATAAGTCGATACAATTTTATTTATCAATAACAATATGTGGAAACTCATTATTATTGTATTGTTTTTTTTTTAATTCACTTCAAACTAAATAAATGTAGAATGATTCATAATTTAAAAAAAAAAAACTGAGTTAGGTACAGTGTAGCTATTCAATTGTAACCGTAGAAATTGCATAATTGAAGTGACAAATATTATTGACAGTGAATTAATAATCATTGAACTGAAAGGATTTGCTGTTTTTAAAGTATATGTGTGGAAATGTAAGTGTAATTTGGTGTGCCAGTACAGTAATCGTAAATAAATAGGTACCAAATTGCATAACACAGTTTTAAAAAGTACAGCGACATTACTGTGTAATATAGGTTTGAAATTTTGGTAAGAAACTTTTAAATAATGCGTTTTTTGATGTTTAGATTGTATCAATTAGTAACGAATCGGAATAAGTTCTTAAAGTCAAATATTCAGTTGTAAATTTTAGGTTTAAGATGGTCAAAATATTTTGAATTTTTTATTTTTTTATTTTATATTCTAATAATGTTTACCTATAAATTATTACTAAACGTTTGAATCGTTTTTAATTAAGTATATAAAAAAAATATTTGCATATGTTACTGATTTCAATATAAGATGTTGACACAAATTATACCAATAATATTTGTGTAAAACTTTTCTCAAAAGAAAGCATGATGTGGTACTGAAAAATTATTGTTTTAGTTTGTTCAAAATATAGAACCAAGATGGTAGAAAAGAGAAAAGCTTCAATCTGCTCTTACTGAATTGTAGAAAAAAAAAAAAAATAAAAAAAATAACAACACAATTGTATAATTTAATGCATTAAAACTAAAAATATTATAAAATTAAAAAATTAAAAATTTAGTTAAAAAAAAAAAAAATGTTTATTACTCTGTTACTAGGTACTTTATATCAGTAAAAATATTACTTTCGGTACTTTTAGGTACTTAAGAAATTTAATAAATAATTTTATTTCAATAAAAGCGATCGGAAATTTCATAAAATGTAAATTAAAGTTTTAGGGACCTCATAAATTATTTGTTGGTACTTGGTAAGATGTGAGGATATTTTGTTTTGTTTAAAAAAACTTACCCGATAGAAATTCTTCTGCCGCTGTGTACAAAAACCAAAAAAATAATGATAATGTATCGAGGTGAAAAATAAAATTAGAATTGATAGACTTTCATTACCAATATGATATAATATTTATATTGTTTTTTTTTTTTTTATATAATTGAAAATTTTGTATTTTGATCTAAAATTTTTGCAACTTTGCAATTTGTAGAAGTAATTGAACGATTTTCTTATACGATTATCATTTTAAGATAACCTTTACAAAGTACTTTTAATGTAACCAAAAGCTGTTATGTTATTGGCAAGTAAGAATATTGATTTATATTTTGCCTCTTTTTTCATCTGTTGTTTATTAACTTTGCTGTAGGTATGAAAACCACTATCCATACTTGATTTTACTTAATTTAGACTTGATTAAATAACATTTAAAAGTTATTTTCAAATGGGATTATTTTTTTAAATAATTTTACACACCTATGTTGGCTTGTCTTTCACACCATTGATAAGATGTTAGTAAACCGTTTACACCTAAACAAAAAATAATAGTTTTTAGTATAATTTTTCTTAAAGTAAATTTCATAAAATGCTTCTTTGTTAATTGTGTCTAGCAAAACAAATCAATATTTAATAATGAATACCAATTAAAATCTTTTTAACCAGGTTTGTTATGCATTCAGTGACACTAAAATGTCACGTTAAAATAAATAATTGTGTACAAATACGTCTGGTAAGCAAAGAGTATTTATAAATTATTTTTTATCATTTTTCACCTAGCAGGGATAGAAAATGTGTTATAGTGTTGATTTTATGTTTATAATAACAGATTTCGGTGACTATAACATTTATCAATTATCAAGCATTTGAAATAATTTTCACAAGAAACATCACCCAGAAACCGAGTATAGTTTATGGTAAATACAATGATTTTACAATGGTGTTTTATATTTGCGTTCAACAGTAATTGTAGTGAAGATTCTTAGGTTTTTGGAAATAATCACTTCAAAAGTAGATTATTGCACATTTGTAAGGAGACGGTAGATCAAAAAAATTATTGTTACAAATATATAAAATTGTAAAGTCAAAGCCCTAACTTTTATTTGGTATTTAACTTCAAGTTTTGAGCTTACCGTCTGCATAAAAAGTTAATCACAAACCGGAAAATTGAACGTTTTTCGTCGCAACGTTATCGAAAATGTTTTGGTTTTTCGGCCATAACTTTAAATTTCTAAAAACACTTCAAGTAATTTACCATTTACGTTCAGTTTACAAAATTTTTATAATTGTGAGATTTTGCGATTGGACACATCCTCTGGCGGCAAAAGTGTTCACAAAAAAACATAAAAAGAAAAAATAAATAAAATTTGCCACGTTTTAGAATCTTAAAAACATAATTTTTTTGTTTTATTTACTAAGCACTTGTTCATAATATAATTTCTTTTGGTACCTACATAACGATCATATGAATTATTGTTTTCTTTACACTAGTGTAATATGCTATGCATATTAGCATTGTTATCAATATTATATTCATATTTTATTATTATTACTATTATTATTATTACTATTATTATTGTAAACGCAGCATTCTAACAGTGTCCGCACTTTATCTTCCGCATTAATTCTATTTTTATTATAAATTAGACCGATTACGCTTTTTACCAACTACGATCGGTTGAATAAATTACGCCTATTCGGCAATTCGCGTTTACGTACATATGTATGAATATATATACATATGCTACATTAATTTAATGAACAAAAATATCAATCGGAAAACTAGGGCTATGCTGAATCATCAAAGGCAAAGTCACACACCTCAAAGTCATACACCAGAATAGAACTCTTCCATCAGCAGAAATTACGACCCAGAAGCATCGGAGCTGACTATAAAACCAGCCCTGCAAGAGCCCACTAACCAGTCGTGTCAAGACTTCTAAGTCGTCTTCAGCTCTCTTGTCTCTGTTTTTGTCTCTGTATTTTGTTCGTTGTTGCTAATAAACGTAATAGTAATCTACACTTGCTGTTGTTACACGTATATTTTAATATACATATCCCGTTCCACTCGCATCACCAAGCGTCGCTGCAGTGTTCGTGTGCCATAACACCGAGGGCACGTTACACTAGATCAATTTATGCGCAAAGCTTAACAAGGATTTGGTTTTGAATATACTTACGAAATTCACGCGATTCGAAAAGATGATCAGAATAACTTTCAACAAGAACTAAATATATAAAATTCAAGTGTAGAAATAACTATTCAAAATCATATTTGAGTAATTTATTAAAATCATTTTTAAAGAGATAATGAACACATATTGAAATTGAATGTATAGATATTGGTTTAATAGTTATTCAACGAACCAGCTAAAAATGTTCATCTAAGTTAATATACTATAACATCAAGTATGTTGTTTATTTATGAAAGTAATGTAGGTAATAGCTATAAAGCTATTACAGTATTATAAAATACTATTGGTAATTGCATACCTTTTGTCATAATTTTTCGCATTGGTTCATCAGCTGTACCAAATTTAATCAATTCGATTTGTTAGGTAAATTATTCTGATTTGGACAAAACTGAATATGATGAATGAAGTTTAAAATATTTTATATTTAAAACGTTGTTATCAATAGATTGTAACTTACACATCTCTGTTCCACCGGGTATTCCTTTATGTTTTAATTATTTTAAAATTGTCATTACAAACCAACTTTTTAAAAATACACTTTGGAAAAATATATTTTTGTAATGTATTTATTTTTATGTATCACTTATAGGTATAAGCGATACATAAAAATGAAATAAAAATATAACGGTTTTTGGCTTTTGCTATACGTACTAGTATCAGAGAATATTTTTTTCATACCTAAATTGTGTAAATTAAACCATTTAATATTAATATTTGGTCAAAATAAAAATTTTGGACATAAATATAACAATATAGGTATCATACATTTTTGGCAATTCGTAGGTAAAAGTGAAATTAAAGAAAACATTTTAAGCGAATACAAGGTACATTCGTTAAAATATTTTTTATCTTTATGCAAACTTTTAAATCTTTTAATTTTTATCTTATTTTTTTTCCAGAGTATCTTTTACATCGGAAACTAATACACACTTGCAGTATAGTAGTGGATTAAACAAATTGTGCTTGAATAATTATTTTTTTGATTTTTTAATAGATGGCAAAGTATTTAATACTACGCCTTCAATGCAGAACATTTCTTTTATACAGGGAAATGGCATTATTTGTTATACTACCTAATGTGATTGCCGATTAGTATAACAATTAACAAAAATTTAAAATCATTTTACAAAATAAATAATATGATGTGAGTATGTACGTGTCTAGAATTTTAGGTGCAGTTATAAGTTTTTTACACAATACATTTTTAGAATTTCTGGATTCCCGGTCAAAGATGTTACAAAAATATTATTTTAATCTAATCAGTTCCGCATTCAAATTTTCGCAACACTCACTATTTTGCCAATGTTCCTATAAACCATCCAACAATTTAAACTATATGACGTATTTGAAGACCACTGACCAACTATTAGTCTCACCACATTTCAGAAAAATACTGATCATTTAAATTGAAATCATATTTTATCCTATAATAACCTTATGTTTTACATCCTCTAATCCACGACAACTACTCACCCCTGTAATTTGTACGAAAAACCTTAATTAATTCAAATTTTACTGCTAGAATTCACTAACTTATGTATTTTTTCTAAATTATTATTTTTTTTATTTATAATTTATACGTTTTGATGCTTTTTAAGTGCTTAAAAAGTCAATTACTTTTTAAATACTTTTTTTTGTTGGGATTAACAGCGTTATAATAACATAAAATATACAATTAATAAATGTCTATAATTATAAGTATTTAGTATAAATGCTTATAATTTTGTGATCTGTGTTTCAATTTAGAAAATTTTAAAATCAATATTATAATCATTGTGTTATCAATTTGTTTTATTCCATGATTTTTTAAATGTTATGTATGTACGTCACTATACTATAGTCTATATTGAACCTTTAATATAAATACTAATATATTTTGAGACAAGTTTATATAATAGGTATGTATTTGTATATACCATGCTCAACATCTAATTTTTTTTGTTCTGTATACTCACATAGATTTTTAAACGCAAGTAAGAAATTTTGAATTCCTTTACCTAGGAGTACATTCATCTTAATTAATAACTTATGTAAACATAAAAACAAACAGAATCATGATGCTTAAGTTGACGGTGGTTAGGTGTACTTAAGGTTTTCGGGAGTTTGCAATGATCACATATTCAAAAAAATTTTTAATAATAATATGAATAGTCAATGTGTCGTAAATGAATTGTAAAGTACGCGATTTGGATACGTCGTGCCTTCGAAGTGATATAATCATTAATGTGAGAATTTTGGGAAATCAAATAAACAATTATTTTCACTTACCTTAATTGTGGTGAAAGGACGTAGTTGTGAATGATATTGAAATTATTACTTATAAAAAGATCTTTATTAAATTTAAACTGTATTTTAAGACAAGCGGTATGTATCTATGATCCTGCTTGATGTACTAGTAATTTGATTACGACACTATATAATATGGTGTTGCCCGATTGGTGGATGGGATATAGAGCATGGCCGACAAAAATAAAACAATCTCGTCGACCAAAATACACTAAAGCCATAAGGAACCGACCGACAAAGTTAGCAAGTCTGGAAACTCGTTATTCTGTTTGGAAAAATCATAGGCGATCACGATCGGTTAACGGATTTGAGAAAAACTGCAGACTACGTCAACTGCGATGTGTGTTATAAGAGGAGTCTAATTGAACTGGGCAGATACCCAACATTTAAGTACTGTATGTACAAGATTAAATCTATATGAAAGAAAACACTGGTTTCAATAGTGTTTGATTCAAGTAAGACGACATCACACGACAACGTCTCAGGTAAGAGAAAAAAAAAAAAATTCAATTTATGGCTGATGGTGGTCTTGGTAGCATTCTCCTCATGTATGATGACGTGTTCTCATGATGAACTGAGATAAACTGATGGAGAAAGACGATATATTCAGCAAGGCGTGCTTTATTTTATTATCCTATGGGGTAGTTTTTGCGGGGTGACGAGTAACTGACCAGTCACCTTTCCAGCCCTTTCTAGCCCTCAAAATCACGCCTATGTAACTGTGAAGTGGACGAGTATCTATACCTATACAAATTATTGTTGTCGTGTATTGCCTACATAAAAGTATTCAGACAGTTGCTATTTTTCAAATTGAGGTTTTCAGTTATTACCCAGAATTTAGGTAAAAAAAAATTTTGTATTTCTTTTGGAACATAAACATTAAAGAGACATGAACACAATTATTGAATGTAATTTGGTGATTTTTAATACTAAACATTGCATACCTTTACCGTCCTCCCAAATGTTAGTTTCTCTTAATAATTCTAAAAGTTTGACAATAGTTAAATACTCAATACAAAAAGTACGTAAAAAATAGTAATGGCACCTCAAAGATACATTCGAAAATTGCAATATCACAAATACTGATATGAAAACAAATAAATGACTGTATGTTTTGAAATTTTGATTATTTAAAATTTAAATTATCTATAAAAAATTATTTAATACCGTATAATGTTTTGCTTATAATTATATATGTTTTCCACGTTAAGAGTATTAACGACCAGCTAAAAGGAAGACCAAATTCACTAGTTTGCATTATTGGTTATAAAGATTTGCTGTTTTTTTTATCTATGTACTTTTCTATCTTTACTTTAACTTAATTCTGCAACGAAATGGTTAATAAATAAAATATATTAACAATTAAAATGTAAACCAAACATTGAAAAATAATAAAATACGGGTAAAAAACCGAAAAAAACCCGGATAAACAGAACAGAGAAGAGCGATGTGAAGGGTTAGTTTTTACAAAATCGCTATTTTCTCATGAGAGACAAATTAATTTTTGAATATTAAGACATTTCGCCCGTTGTTTTACTTAATTAATTACGGGTTCGTTGAAAATTTCAAAACATATTGATAATTTTCTACTTTCCTATATTTATAAATAATACATAGTTTTGTACATCTTTACATAATTTTGAACATTCTTGAACATAATTAAATAGTAAATCAGCCATTAAACTTACCTCTACACAATTCTATAAAACATAATAAATTAATGTTTATCGTATAGTAATTGATAATGTTTTATCATTATCTTATAATCAGACATAGATGATATAATAAAAATTAAATTTTATAATACATTTCTATCATAAAACATTGCATTGACAAATGCTTTAAGTATTAAAAATTTAGAAAATATGTCAGAAACGAAGTACCTAACTGCCGATACCAAGTGCAATACATTTTTGAAACTAAAAATAAGTAACGATCGACAATCTTTTGAAAATTTTGCATAATATTATGTACTATCAGATACTTACTTGATGTTTTACCTTCCTCTATATATTTGTATATACAACCAATAGCTGCACCTGAGACAAAAAAACATAAAACTGCAATGCATCAAACGTAAATTTATTTTCTAACTACTACATTATTATCAATAAAAATAGTTACGTAAGTATGTGCTACTGATATTTTTTAATAATTTAACCAAACGCTTTTAATATTCAGTGGAAAATCTGATAATTACTTGCAAAACTATGATGCATTAAAGTAATGATAAAGAAACAATTTATCATTCCTATCAATGAAATCTTAAACATAGCCACCATTTTTAGTTTTTGTTTTATGTCTAGTGGAACCAAGTGGAACAGTATACGTGCTGATTCATACGACAAAGAAGATAATCTGTTTAAAAAACTGTTGAACGAAATACATCTGTTGATATAATGTTTACATTACACGTATAAAATTGTTATGTAAACGAAAACACAGTATGTCACCATAATTTATTGATTTAACTGTTGGAGGATGTAGTTTTAAGTGTGTATTGAATTTTACTATATTTTTACAAAATGATTTTTCTCGGTGTACTCCACATGTCACTTGATTATAATAATTGTACTTTAATATTAAATGTGGAATAATAAACTGGCATTTAATTTTAAAGAACTAAATTGTCGTTGGTTATACATGCTACGTTAGTACTTTAGATAGTAGTTAGTATAGTATAGTATACATGCTAGATAGTACTTTAGTCGATTTCCTATATTTAAGCTTCTCCTATACTTGCTCTCTCTATCGTAATATTTATTAACTTCAGACAAAATATCATGTCCCAAGCTAAAGCTATTGGGCTTGTATCGATTTTTCAAAACATTTTCGAAAAAATAAAAGTTTTTATTGAACGAAAAGCAAAACAAATTGGAAATTTACAAAAATCTAAAAGTTCTATTTTAAGATCAAAAATGTTTGAAATATATCCAAATTTGTATGTTACCTATACAAATATTTTATGAATTATTCAAGCCTTATATTTTAAAATTACCGACGAAATAACAAGAGGTTGTAACCTCTATTAATACGTTTTTCGGACTTTATAGCTTTTTAGATTCTGAGCGTCAGCAAAGAATGTATTGTTATTACAATGATTTTTAAGATTTTGAGCGTCATTAAAGAATGTATTGTTTTTGCAATGATGTTTTGTGTTTCTATGTGAATAACTTTAATAGTATAAGAAATGCTCCCATTTTCACGACCAATACCTCTAATGAAAGGTCTTTGGACTCTAATTGTATCTTGAGGGGTTATAAAATTTGAAAGCTCCAAATTGAAATAGTTAAAATAAAAAAATTTGTAACTCGAACAAATTTGTTATTTAGTAATTAAAATTAAAATATGTTATATAAATCAAAATTTGTAATCCAAAAATAAAAATTTCAAAAAAATCCGCACAATAGATTCTAAACTCGTACAAATAAAGTGTTGAAAATCGATGTGAAACACGTAGTTAACTGAAACAACTGAATTTACATTAACGTATTGGTTTATTCTAATTTAGTTAAAAATTATGAATATATGGGACGTTTTTGCATAAGAGACTGCTTGCTCAATAGACAAAATCGATATTCACAATTTTTATATTATAACAGTAGCACAAAATTTTATTTTTAAATACCATTACTACTTACTCTCTTTTTTTGCTATGAGAATTCAGACATAAAATCTTGAAAAACATTCTATTTGAACGTTATTATTTGCACACATTATTGCTTGAGTCAAATTGAAAGGTCCTAAATGATCTATACATTTTCCATCATTACAGTTTTTTAAATAAAACTTTAAAAATGTTAGAGATTTTTATATTTAAAACTCAAAACACAAACATTAGAACTTTGAAATTTGAAATACGTATGTATGCTGTATATGTATCATCGAATAAAATTTTGTTATAATTGAGGGAATTGTATTTATCGTTATCGTACCGTCATTTACGTTTGGTAATAATTCTTTAATTGTTATAGATACGTCATAATATTATAAATACAAAACAATAATGAAGCACCAAAAGCAGTCAAATGTTTTATTAGGAAAATGATTTTGTCGTTATAAAATATTAATGAACAGATACAAATAATAGGTAGTACACTATAGATATTATTATTATGTTAGCGTATTTTAAATGTATACTTTATGATAAAAAAAATATATAATATTGAAAGTATTCACTCAATGAAATGTTAGATGAATAAGTTCAATAGTGTGTATTTACTTAATATTTTTATACACAAAAAGATTAATCAAAATTAGCTCACACTAATCAGCCCATACTTTGTTAGTATTTTTCATTAATAATAGTGTTTTCCTATCTTCACAAAATTCTTGTATTGTTCTATACGTTCCACTATCTGTAGGATTGAAATAAAAAACATTTGTCATTATAATTGTCAGTTATGTGAACATGAATGATCATTTATATAAGTTCCTTGTCGTAAAATACATAAAATGTTTTTATTAGAACACTCAAATGTAAGTGCATTAAAGTTAAATTTGTTTCAGTTTTTTTATTCTAAACCAAACAGATGATATCATATAATATGGTAGTTGATTAAAATTCCATTGATTTACACAACATACAACCATAAACTAATATCTATTGAAACATTTAAAGTGGGAGTGTATTCTATAAGAATAGAAAAGGTTCTATTGTAGTTATACAGCTATAATAATATACAAATAATATTAAATTTATGGGGGAGGATTGTATAAAAGAACTATACTCCTATCTCCAATTTTCTAATTTTTTGTGTCCATTTGTTCAATTATTAAGGGTAAAATTTTTATTATGAGCAATACTTGTACAGACTACCTACATTTCACTGTTTCTAGATGTTAAATCATCATAATTGTCATATTTAGTAAACGTGAATATACGAGTATACAATTTGATAAATTAAACTTTGAGTTATTCGACAAAATGTCCAGAATAAATGTGTATACACTAAAATGTACATAAATATTTCAAATTTTTTTTGGATTAGTTAATATAAAAATATTTTATGATCATGCAAAGAATCTATAACTTTGTTTGGCAAAATCTGTATAGTGTATAGATAATACAGCTTTGTTGTATCTGCCTTTTACAAATTTCACACGAAAAATATTAATGGTTCGCTAGTGGCGGCTAACATAAGAATTGAAAGTGTTGCTGCATGATTATCCACCCACCTAAAGAACAGCCCATTAGCACATAAATTACATATTTGTATAATTTAGAACAGCCATAATTGTTTGCTCGTAATAAGCGTCAGGCCACCTGTTTCACTAACTCTAGTCCTCATCCATGACCCACAAACCCAAAAATTTAAGTTCATAATGTGTTTCTGTGCAAATTCTGGTTCAAACTTGTTGTATTTTTTACATATTTTTTGAGTTGACGAAATTGAAACTTAGTAATAAGTACCTACTTTATTTAGCATTTTCAATAATTTTGTTTTTACATTATACAGACTGTAGAGTTTTCATCATTTTGTAAGTTTTGTACACGTGATTTGCGTGCATAATTTGAGACACAAAATACGAGTGTTAAAACCTATTTTCCTCTATGCTGTCAATACGATTTGATGACTAGTTAGTATTATACATTTATTTATTCTTATTCAAATTTATCGTATTGCTATTTTTTTTTTTTTTTTAGTATTTACTCTAAAAGAAAAGTTATTTAGGATTTTTCTTCGTTGGGTATTGCTAATGACAAAGCTATTTGACATTTTACATCTTTATTGCAAATGACAAAGTCAAAACGTAATAGGTAATTTTTTTTTAAAGAAACCTTTTGAAATTTTTTGAAATTAAGTTATACTAAATAATTAAATTTTACAAATCACAACTTTATGAGCAGGTATATGATTTGTTGAGTGTGTTCAGGAACCTAATTTTATGAAGCAAAATATTGCTAGGAAATTCGATAAAAATATGAAAAAATTTAATTTAAACAAATAGCCCATCCAAAGCCTCGATCCATTCCATTTTTTTTCCATTGTAGTTGTTATGAATTCAGCGTATTCAATAATCATATCTGCGGTTAATCTATTTATTGTCAAACAATTATGGTCACAAATAGATTTCTATCGTGTTCAAAATCTCTATCCTTCTCGTTAGCTGATACCATACCAACTACAATAAATTTCTCATAATTATATGAACTTAAGTAAACTTACGCAGGAATTTTACTTCCTCTAAAACATACTCATAGTATGGTATTAAAAATTCTGAAAACAAAATTTGTTTTTTTAAGTTTAGTATTGTAGTCCGAATTTATTATAAGACGTTTAATCTTTTCTCTTATAAACAGTGACAATAAATCTATAATAATTTTGTTATATTAATTTGAACTGCTGCCCGTGATCAATTTGGAATCGGAAAGTAGCAAATAATGTGTTGGCATAATTTGTTATTTTAAAAATTATTTTTATCCAAATGTAACCAATAAACAAACCAAACGTTTATTTAATATTTACATTAAAACCCACATGCTTGAAGAATTCGAGGTGATTAACGTTATGGCACGTTAAGTGCTTAATTAGGAAGATTTGTGGAGTTTTGAATTTTGAACAATATATCTAAACTACCATATAATTATTTTGTATAGTAATTTTAATTGATTGTGTTTTTTTTTAAAAATATTATTTTTTTTTTTGTCGGCAGAGTAAAATATTTACTTTTCATATAAAACTGTTCATTCTCCATAAGTGGACGGCCTACTATCGGAACTGTAAACATATTAATTATTTGTTTACCTTCATTAGTTTTAAAATTGTATGTTAAACGTCCAAATATAAGTACAAAACTGAAATTGAAGGTTCTAGTGCAATTACTTTTATGTTAGTCTATTATACTTGTAATTTGTTTTTTTTTTTTTTGTTTTGTTAGGTATTTATATCCTATGATAAAATGACCTAACCACATGAATGATAACATAATTATGACAAACTATGATAAATTTTTAAATAGTCACAAATAAAATAATATTTTTTTATAACTACTTCACTAAATTATTTAACAAAATGGACGTGGGTATTAGATAATTTCACTAAAAACTTCAATATTCAAAATTCATATACACACACTATGATTCATATGTAACAGACAGAGAAAAAAAATTCGATAATTTATATCCCTTTAATGATTGCTTGTGTGAATAAATAAAGAACTTGGAGCGTTTTTAAAATCATTTTTTGTTTTTTATTCAAAACAGGTAAGACCAATCCTTTTAACCAAAAAAAAGTTTACCGAAAAATAAAGATCATTGTTACATAATCATTTGTGCTCCGAGTCTAAATTTATGATAAAGATAATTGAATTTTAAGTGAAACAGAAACACTTACAATAATTTTCATGCTCATAATCTAAACTGTAAATGGCTGAAATAATTAAACTGATTGTAAAATTCGTTACTTTTTTTTAACACTTATTTAAAAAGATAGGTAGGCCTAAAATGGGTGGTCTGGTAAAGCGGCTTCCTATAGCTTGGAAGGCATTTATGCAATTGAGTCCCTCTAAAAAAACGTTCCGGGAAGGCTTAAAACTATACTTATAACTCTCAAAAAAATGTTTTGACTAATAAGTATTAAATTTCAGTATCATGAACCACGGGTCCCTAGGCGTGAAGATCTAAAATTAAAATTTTTTATCGAACAAAAAAAGAAACAGTATGTTGAAAATTTTTTTCCTTATTTGTACGTAATTTTATTAACATAGCCATATAGGTATAAGTTTATAAATTCATGCGACTAACTTACTAAAATCTGTATAAATTTTTTCAAATGTGGATTTTATGCCGACTGAAACATAGAATGATCGAATTATTACAATGTCTGTAAATTTAAAATGTTAAATCATGTTTATCTATGCACGAAAAATTTATTGAATGAAATTAACTCGTAAATATATGTGCAATATTTCGTAACAAAAATTGTTGGTATGAAGCAAGTAATTAACGTTTCATACAATTTTTAAATTGAACACAATCGATGAAATACCAAAAATGAAAATTAACAATGATTTGGATTAAAACATATTGTCGTACGTACTTGATCTGATCGAATAAAGAGAAAATAAATCTATTAGAATTAATTAAAAATATTATTATTTCAAAAAAAAAAAAAAAATGATAAAAAATTTATTTACTATCCACGTTAAATTAAATCTGTATTTAAACATACATTAAGATTTTTAAAACCTTATTAGAACTTTATCACATTGAATATTTTATAATACGGTTAGCTTTCACACAATTAGTTGTAAAACATTTTTTTTTTAAATATATTTTAGACTTAACTAACACTATGAGGAAATATAATCTTACTCATACACCCATTGACTAAATAAAAAATCATGCATGATAATTTTTTTTATACTCAATTGCAAATAGTTATTATCTAAGTATAATAACAGTTGATAATTTTTATTTTGTTACACTTTTGGATCGAAACTAAAAAATGTACATGGTCAACTCAAAACAAACATTTAGAATGGTCCATGTTCAAATTTAGGGGTATTTCATGTAGACGTATGAGGGTTGTACACAAAAATAAATAAATAATAACGAATTCGGTGTCAACTCAATGGTTACTGTCATCGTTGATTTAATAGATGATGATTTGGACACTTTCAGACAACATTTAGCAATTTCATGATTATTTACTTGTTAGGCAGTGTGATGTATAAGAATGATTAATAAAATGTGTTGTCCATTTTAGTTTACAAAGACGTATTAAATACAATTTTGTAATATTAATTTGTATCACAAATGCGCATTATCAAACGTTTCAACAGTAAAATATAATATATACCTTAAATTATATTTGCGAATCAGTTATTTAAATCCGTTTTAAGTAGGAGACAATAATAATCATATATTATAGTTTTGAATCTGACACGTTACTTACAATGAGCCGTTATTGTAGACTCTAAAAAAATTTAAAAATTATTATTATTTACATACCTACCTAAATACTACTTTTATATTTTATTCAAACAAATAAACAATTTTGCATTACATAAACCCCATATTGTGTCAGTAATGCAACACTAACATAAATTTTTTTTTTTTAAACTTGTACACCATAAACAAAGATTAGACGGAGAGAAAGTACAGCAATCGGCTGCACAACTTTTATTTTTAACAAACATTTTCGTTATTTTCATTTGGTGTAAGTGACTTCTGACATACAATATATATATATATATATATATAAAGCCAGCTGTAACTCCCTGGACATGTCCAATAGCCAAATATATTGAATATATTGACTAACCACAACCACAAACCACGGGCGATTAAAAACACGGGCAATAAACGTATTCCAAATTTCATGCTACATAACATCAACATAGTAGTGGAAATGATTTCATATATTTTGCTCCCAGTACTTTATATTTTTTATTACGCATGTAAGTGGCATACGAAAAAACAAATAATAAAATGACGGAACAAATGCGAAAAATTGTATTTAGGTTCAGAGTTTATGACACGAACATGTGTCACATTTAGTCGTAATTTCTAAAAAACTCTTTAGGAAAAAAACTCTTGTTGATGACGACAGTTACTTTATTCTGAATTAACATCAGTTTAATAATTGATGATATTTTCCGTTACTAAGTTGTGTCACAGTACCAATATGGATCATAGTCAATCCAAATTGGTATGATTGAAATTGTTACTGAAAACTAATAAATGACAGTTACATTTACGTTAAAAACAGAAATTATGTTGATAAAAAAACTAAAAAATAGAGCGTTCAGTTAAAAAGTTGAAACTTATGTCATAAATTTCAACGTTTTAACTCATCCATCGCCTTAATTAAATTCATACGCCTAAAAAGTAAAAAAAAAAAAAAGTTATGTTTTGCTTTTTATTTAAAATGTCCTACAAAAGATAAAATAAATAATTAGTCTTCCAAAAATATGATAATAGTGTTTCCCTTAAAAAACCGACAAAACTATTTAAATGCTTAAAAAAAATTTAAATGAATTCAAGACCTCAGAAAAATATAAATAATTTTAAAGAGGCAAAACTTATGATTAAACAACAGCAATATTCTAAAGAATTAGTCTCGAATGATTTTTAAAATTTTGAAATATTTACAAATATTTATCTGTTTATTAAGAGAAATATTATTTTTATATTATCTTGTTTTGGAGGACTATTTATTTATTTTCTCCATTTTAGAACTTTTAAATTATAAGCATATTTAATAAAAATAACTTATTTTTAACTTTTATATTTTTTTAACAACACGGAATGGGAAAAAATCCCTTATTCGCACTGAATCAATTGTAGCCACAAAAAACGATACAATTGTTAAATAATATTGTTATAGCTTAAAATTGTAAAATGCTGTACAACTTGGAGTTTATGCTAATTACTCACCTCTTTCATCAGCTATTTATAGAAATAAATAATTATAATTAAAGTATTACTATTTTGAAAAACAAATCACTGTTTATTTTTGAGATATAGGTAACTGAGTAAAAGAATGACGAGGTATCCATTAAAAATAATTCAAGAATTATCATCCGAAAGTATATTAAATCTGTTGAAAATCACCCACAAACAAATGAACACACTCAAACATTTTTACTTCCGTTTAATTGAAATTAAATGCAACAAAATATTTGCTCTTATATTACGATTGGTTATTGTTAACAAAAAAAAAAAAAAAAAATAGGTGTGTTTTACTACTTATAATAACATTAGATACTAATTGTTATATTTAATTAATTATATTTGGATAATCTTTTTTGTTTAAAAACAGCTTACTTTGTATGTTTCCTTCTGCGTATGAACCGAAAAAGATTATCCGGTTTAGTTGTGAAGTAAATCAATACAATATAAATAAAATATGCAAAACTCAAAGATAATAAGGGGTTTACATTTTTAATTTTTACACGAAATTAAGAAAACTATGAAGTTTAGATTGCTTCCGAATTTTTATTTAAAACCTAAAAACCACGGATCCTACTGCAACAAATTTTTCGTATTATGCAAGTGACGGAAATTAATGATAGAAAATGTATAGACGTTATTTTACTGAAAAGAAATGCATCGTTTTGAAAATGTAAGTAAGTATAATATAGTGAGCTATAAAACGTAAAATTTTCTAACCAAACACAAAAGTACTAAAATATTTTTAATAGTAAATAATTATAAATAGTTTGTGAAAATTTTGTTAAAACTTCGATTTTTACATATTATAATAACATTTAATTTTGTACTGTCAAACAAACTGTTTGAAAAATAACCAAAATTAATTGAAATATAATTATAATGCCGCGTATACTTTACATCTCAATTTACAAAAAAAAAAAAATAAAAAAAATAGTACTGTAAAAGTTATATTATAGATATTATATTTAAAAAATACATTAAATACATCGCACCTACATTAATTCAGTTTAGCTTTTATTTTCAATAGGTATGTAGATATACCTACATAACTACTGAATATGACTCGATTTCAATAAAAACGACTTGGCAATCGACTAAAAGTAATTAAAAAATAAAAATAGTAGATACTCTTAAAACTATTTGTTGGTTAATAATTCGATACTTTATTTTGTTTTAAAACAACTTACCCAAAATAGAATCTTCTGTCACTGTAAAAAGACCAAACGTATGATAATGTTTTGTGTTAAAAAAATAAATATTAAAACGTAGACAGTTATAAGAAACTAAGCTAATGAGTAATGATATACATAATGTAAAAAGTACTTTTTTTTTAATTCTGAGCGCAGCGAGGAAAGTATTGTTTTTACAATGATGTTTTTTTTTCAGTAAAAAACTTTTTGTATAGAAGAAATGCTTCAATTTTCAAAGTCAGTTCCTCTAATGAAATGTCTAAGAACTCCGGTCGTATTTGGTTGAAACTTTCATTGAAATTTTGCTTACTACTTTTGAGTTTTTTTCCAAAAACCTAAAAATAAATCCAGAGTATTACGGCGAAAAATTTGAAATTTTCAGGTTTGTAATGACGTTTTCGGGTAAAAGGAGTACTCCAAACGTTACGTTGATTACCGCATAAAAATTGAAATTTTGGCTTTGAATAATATTTTAATAAAGCATTTTCGATGCTTTGATTGTTTGCTGAGTTATGTGCCGAAAACGACAAAAATGGCAAATACGTTAAATCCGGCGTCAGACATATTGATTTAGTTTCTTGGCCACAACATCCAAAATAACAATCGAAACAAGCTAAAACATTTACATAAAATTTCAATATGCAAAATACAGGTTTGATAAAAATTTCAAGTGATTTCGAATATTTTTGAGCTAAGTTTAGAACTGTGTAATCCTCAAAAAATTTACAAGGACGTATACTAGACAACCGGGCTCATTCAGAATCGTTTTTTCAAAGGCAATGATTTATTATTGTTTTCAGAAATTAAATAATACATTTGAACCAAAATTTCCAAATTGTTGACCTACCAAAAGTCGCCACTCCGTCAAACTACTCACTCGACCTAGAGTGGTCCCGCCTTTTTTTTTTTTATAAGTGTAATTATAGTAAGTCTGTCCAAGAAAAACCTATTGTTATTATTTGCATAGGAAATCAAATAAGCATGGTTTTATGCTGTTATGTTATGATGTGTTTAGTGTACTCCATTTTCTTAGTGGCTAAAAACGAAATAGAAATTTCCCCGTTAAGGATATAATGAAATTAAATATTAAATTATACAGCCTTAAAAAAAATATATTTTTACACACCGATATTGGCTTGTGTTTGGCACCATGTATTTGGCCATTTCATAGCGTAAATATCTACAAAATGTTTAGTTTTTAGTACAAAAATTTTTCTTAGAATTAATTTCTCATGAATCTTCATCGTTAATTTTCTATCTAGTAAAAAACTAATGGCAAATAATGAATTTATATTTATCATTTTTTAATAGTGCATGTTATTATGAATTATTGTATTTTTTTTTTACTCAGTAAATTTTTATACAAAGCTTGACAAAGATTTTCGGTTTTAATTATACTTGCCGAATTCGTTCTTTTTGCAGAGATCCTTCGAATAACTTTCAACAAGAACTAATATACAGAAAATGCAAATATTATACCTAAATGTTATAATACTGGATAAAATGTTGATCTTAAATTATATTATATTATATCACGTAGGTTACATTTATTAAAATGAAGATGTTATGTATGTTATTGATATTTACACACCCATTGTCAGTTTCTTTTTTTGTGATTCTGCAGCTGTATCAAGTTTATAATTTTTTATTTATTATTGTGAACTTAAGAATATTAAATTTGTTATAATACCTATGTACCTAACGAAAGAAAACATACGATTTTATACTGAAAATTTCATGATCGTAACTTACTCATCTCTGTTCCATGAGGGACGCCTTTATGTTTAAATTATTTTCAAATTATATTACAATTCAATTTTTTTTTAAATACATAAATAATTTTTACAATATTAATGATACACAAAATTATAAAGTTTTGCTCTTATACGTACTATTATCATATCGCAATTTGCTTATACCTAAATAATTGTGTGAATTAAACAATTTATAGTCATTTTTTCGTTATAATAAACTATAAATGTTATTGAAATCAAAATAATAGTATTATATCATTGATTTTTGGATAGTCAGCTGTAAAATTGGAACTTTAAAAATATTTAAAATTAAGGTAACAATTTTAATCTTATATACTCTCCAGGGAACAATTAAATAATATCAGTAGTGTTTTCATACTAGAGATGCGATAGGGAGAGATATATAATAAAATATAGATTGATAGATAGCAATACACGTTTTTAATAGTTTGGTATATTATAAAAGAATATCCGAAAGAGTTACTATCAAATTTTGCCCGAGCGCGTTTTCTACTGTATTTCTATAGCAATAGGATAGCTTTATAGGAAACCCTCGATCCTTCACAAATGAAACAATAATCAACTAATAATTGTTTTGATAAATAATTACCTTTTAGAATTGTAATAAATACCTGTACACTGACGTTGAGTTTTTTTTTTTTTTGAATTTAAAAAATAAATTTTTGAGGAATAATTTTTGACGATGAGATCAATTTAAAACCCTAATAACTTGAGAAAAAAAACAAATTTAAAAATATACCTACGACAGCATAATATCAAGTAATATGTAAGTACATATTGTACATTTAAAAGTTACAGACTTCTAACTACAATTATTAAACTAGTGGGAAAGAACTTAAAACGCGAGAATTTTTAATTTTTAAATTTTGTACATGACTAAAATAAAAATAAAAACATTTTAAAATATATTTTACTGTCACCGTAAGACTAGTATCAACCATAGGTATAGTTTCAGCTTTGTTCGATCTTTATTTTGGATGTTATGATCAAAAAAATCTGAATCAATGTGTAAAAAACACGTTTCTCGTAATTATTTGTCCCCCCTCACACGACGAGTTTTACGACAAAATAACAACTTAAAGTCAACTATAAACTGAAATTGTGTAAATCAATTTTCTAAATTTTTTAACCACATATGTAAAACTATCTCGTTTAGATTTTATTAAAATTTCGAGACTTAAACATAAAAACTAGAGGTTTAATGGAATAATATCTGCGTAAAATTCAAAAATTCAAAATTTTTAAGTTCCATAACTCCCTTGAAAATGATCTAAACTGATTGAAATTTCAACAGTAAACTCGTTAAACTTTTCTTAATGGCGTATATAAATTTCAAGTCACACGGAACACTTTCGGAAATTTGACCGTTTTCGTTTTTGCTCATAACTCCAAAAACAATCAAAATTTTAAAAAACGCTTCATATAAAGTACCATCTTGGATCAATTCCCTATCTTATATGGTATTATACGTTAAAATCTGAGCAGTTTCAATACCCTAAAAAGTGTTGTCAGAGAAAAAAAATATATCACTGTAAAAACAGTGCATTCTTCGCTGGCGCTAAAAATCTAATTGAAAATTATAGGATATTCCTCCTTATTGAAATTCTGTTTCAATCAATATAATTAGATCAAAGGTAATAAAAACTTCATGTTCAATGTATAAAATTGTTTTCAAAAGAATCAGCATTGTTTTGTATTGTTGTACTATTTACTCAATGTGATTAATATTGCCCATGCATATATATTATATACTTATAAATACAAAAAAAAAAATACACTTCTTTAATTGCGTATACGTATTTTGACAACCATTTTGTACAATATTATGTTTCTGAAATAAAGTTTTTTAAAAACATTTTTTTTTTGTTGTAACTATCAGCTTTTCTATAAAAAAAAAAAAAAAATACAAATACAAATCAGTCTATGTGGTGAGGTATTTTAAAAGCTAAGAATTTGGTGATCTGTGTTCTAATTTTTCTCATTATAAATACCAATATCGAATCACATATTATTATCGTGTTGTTTTAGGTACGTCATTATATTCTATATTGGACGTTGAACGTAAATATTGATGTATATTGTGTCAAACTTATGTAATATTCGTTTGAACATGCTCAACATTTAATATTCTTTTCGTCTGTATACTTACATAGATTTTTTAAAGAAAGTTTGAAATTCTGAAGTCCTTCACCTAGGGGTACATTCATTTTTATTAAAAACAGAACTTAGGTCTATGTAAATTGGAAGTGTATTAACAAAATTATGGAATACATTTTGGTTGTTTTTAGTTTTAAACATTGTGTACCTTCACCATTTTCCCAAATATCAGTTGCTGCTAATAAATCTAAACCGTTCACATATAAAGAAACAAAAGTAAATTAAGTGATTTAATTAGAAAATACTATTTCCCATTAACATATATATATATACAATAAAATTGGTTGAATTTTATAGCTCTGTAGCCAATGGTCGTTAAAAAAAAACAAAAAAAATGCATACTGTAAAATATTTAATATTTAAACAAAAACAAATTCGTTAATTTATGACAATAATCAAAGAATTTTTGTGTAGAGTATAATATTTGGACGAGTGTGATTGCTTTAAATAGTGAAAGACAAATAAATATAACATTTATACTAAAACGTAATAAAATGTGGAAATTTATACTTCGGTTCATTTAAGAAAATGATCTTTAACAAAAATTAATAAAAAGAAAGTTATTTTTTTTTTTTTTTTTTGTTCGTATGAATAACAAAATATATTTTAATTTATAACGAAAATATTTAATTTTGGATTCTGAACGGGAAAAAGGAGGCAGTAATTTTGATAAAAATTTGTGTTTTTTTAAGTCTCTTTAGCTCTTAGAGAAATAAAATTCTTCACAAAGTAATTGTTAATTTATTTCCTATAAGAAATTGATTAGAATTATTCCGGGTATATAACAAACACATTTTAGGTATTTTTGATAGGTACGTAAAATACCTACATAAATTATACAGTTAAATCACAATTCAAACATAAGTAAAACTACAACTTAATATTATTATGACATTACTTTCTTTTACAAAATTACTACTCTCTCATCGATACTAAAATTAATGAAAATACTGAAATATTTTATGCGTTGTTCTAATTAGTTTATTACGTAGGTATTTGTTCCTAATTGCAAAATATTTTGATAATTTCCTACATTTTTTTTATGTATATAAATAAATATAAATATTGAACTTTTTGAAAAGAGATGGTAATTAATTCGAGGTAATCAATCATTATACTTACTTCTACACAATTCTATAAAAATATAATTTATTGTTTGAATCTTGCTGTAAATTTTGTGTTTTATATAAAATATATTTAGAAATAAAAAAATTTATGACAAATAAACTACCTATTAGTTTATATCAATTAATATATTGATATTAAAAATTAAAGAAACACGATAGCCAAATGTAATGAATTATATGTATCTCAAATTCCTAAGAATCATTTTAGATAATATATTATACTAAATGTGGACAGGATGGTCCAAGAATAGTGTAAAGGCCGTGGTCAAAATTTGGTTGCAAAAACTCCAAAGAAGGAAAAGATCAATTTTGAATGAAATTACATATGTTCTGTTATTAAAGCCTTTACCATTTACACATTGCATTAGTAAAAAAATTGAACAAAATTAGGCAATAATAGGTTCAAGGGATGGACTGCATAATGAATTGAATGCTCTTTTTTTTTTTTTATCAAAAAACACATTTTAAATCATTTTGATAAGAGTTAGAAGGCTTTTATAGTTCATTTGATGTTGGTTTATAATACGTTTTTCAAGAAAAAAAAAAAAAACAAGTCAATTAAATGATTAACTTTTATTAGGTTCTATATGATTAAGAATCTGGAAGAATTGATGGCGATTTCAGGTTGTTTACTTTGGAATCATATATTCATTTCAAATATTTATTCTCATTAAAAAGTAAAAAATATTACGACAATAGGGCATAGAAGCAAAATTCATAAAATTAAATAAATAACTCGTCAGTCGTTTCTTTGAGAAGAAAATTGTTACAATCTATTGTAAATTAATCGACAAAATTATATAAAAACACACAAATCATTGATTAAATACTCAATAAATGCACACAATTTTTTTAAAATTATTAATTTGAAAGCATGACGCAGTTTTTAATAGTTTTCAACTAAAACTGGCATACATAGGTTAATATAGATTAATGGATTATTGTTGTCAACTTGCAAATCTTTTACGTATAATATAATCTAAGGTGCTTACCTGACTCGTTTGCTAAGACAAAACAACATGCATATCAAATGTAAATTACGACTTTAATTGCTAAAGTCACTACGAAAGATCCATGAGTCAAAGTGTCAACTTGCTACTGATAATTTTTAATAATTTAACTTAACTTTAAAGCGTATGCGTATGCAATTTAGTGACGAATCTGATGATTACTTGCAAAACTATGACGTATGAAATTGATAACTACAAGACAGTTTACTATTCCTATTTATGGGAATTTAAGTGGAGCCATCGTTTTTAGTTTTATGTTTATATCAAGCAGAACAGTATATACCTTTGTCTATTTCAAACGAAAAAAAAAAACTATTAAACAAAATACTGTTGAGATAATGTTTACATTACACGTATCAAATTTTTATGTACACGAAAATACCATATGGCACCATACTGAATCTTCTAAGTCTTAAAAACACAACCAACTTCACAGAAATAGCTAAGCTGAAAAAAAAAAATAACAAGTCCTTTTATAATAATTACCTGCGAAACTATGATGTATGAAAGTGATAATTACGAGAAAATTTATGATTCCTATCAATGCGAACTTAAGTGGCTCAATCATCTTTAGTTTTTGTTTTATGTTAAGTACGAGAAGAGTATACGTGCGGTTTCGACAAAATAACGAAATAATGTACGTTTAACAAACTACCACAGAAATTTTTTTCAGATAATGTTTACATTATATACGTGCGACATCGTTAATGGTTAACCAAGAGACTACGTAAACACAATTTATTGATATAACTGTTGGAAGATGTAGTTTAATCTTTGAATTTTATTTTACCTTAAATTAAAAAAAAAGTTGTTTACCGGGTTTCAATTTTACAGCTTTCCTCATAACAATAATTGATTAGACTTTTATATGATAAATGAAATAATTGACATTTGATTTGAATGATATAAAAGGTCGTTAATAAAACTTCGTTAACATTATATTAATATACTTAAGTATGTACCTTTTACTTCTCTTGTATGTTAACGTACCAATATAAAATGGATATTTTACCATAAAAAGGGAGTAAAATATTTTAAGAAATGAACAAAATAAAGAGAGAACATTTTAAGTTCACGGAATGAAAGAAAGAGACCAGGTCGGGTGAGAACAGTTATGTGGAGTAGTGACTAGACAGTCTACACTTTGTAACGACACGCTCTCTTTTATTAAGAAAATTTTGTAGTCGAATATCCACAACGAAAAAAGTCATTTCCTAGAGAATTTAGTGGTGAATTGAAATATGTTTTTAGAATAGAAATCGGACCATTTCCGTTGGAGGAATGGTGAAAGTCGTAAGCCGTGTTTTTAACCGTAAATTCAGCTGTTGGTATCCAGGGGCCTTAAGTGAAGATTTAAAAAAAAAAGATTACAAAAGAAATTATCAAGTACAAATCTGTCAGATGACAAATAGTGTACGAACAGTTATATCAAACAATAACTGTGTATCACTATAGTTAATTAGGTACAATGTAAACCTGAAAACATTTTTTGAGAATTTAACGTCAAATTATTTTCCTACATAAAAATATTCGGCGCGGTGATGAGAAAATCATTCTTTTTCAAAAATTTAATCTTATAAACTAAACTAAGACCAAAGTTAAGTGTTGCGGCGTGTTCAGTAAAAATCATGAAGCGTTCTATAAGAGTAATACCTACTTATATGCAAAAACAATAAAAAATTTTTAAGAACTCAAAAATAAAGAAATAAAGATCCATATTTCATTTAGTACGGTTAAGCTTTTTATCTCTTATTCTTCACTATTTTTACATGTATAATGCGTGTAATTATTAAGCTTCAAATTATTTATTAAGCGCAGTTCTTGTACAGTTATTCATTAGATTTCTCCCGATCGTCATTATATCATAATTATATTTATCAAAAAAAAACGGTTATGAACGATTCTTACGTGTAGACAAATCACAACAGACCGTTGAGTTGTTTAATAATTATAAGATTTAGAAATTAATTATTTTTAAGGTTTAAAAAAAAAAAATTTTGTCATTATATTTAACAAATTATTTATTTTGAAAATACACCAAATTAATTTAATTACAACTTTGAAAAAAAAAAAAAAAAATGGAATAGAATTCATATCATTAGTTAATTATAATTTTAATAAGCCGTTCTCCATCTATATAAATTTAATATCAAACAATTGATAGTAATAACAACAAAATAATAATGATGAGTAAAATTAATTAATACACATTGCCATAATTATGTAATATGTATGCATAAACCCTGGATGGTTTAAATATATGATTAGTAATTATAGTTATTATTTAAATAAGATTTTGAAGATTTTAAAATGAATTATAATTTAATCACACGTGTAATTATTTTAACCAGAAGCCCCCAATTTCATTAAATTAAGAATGATTTTTTTTCCATCTTGTTTACAGAATCTCTTTATACTTCTATAATATTCCTCTTGGCCTTCTAAATGAAAAACAAAAATTCTTTTAGTTTAGTCAATTGTACAAATTCGAACATACTATATATTAGTTCTTTGCTATAAATGTAAAACAATATATTTGAACATTCAAATATAAGTGTTTAATATTTTATTTCGTTTTGAGTTTTTCAATTATTGCTAAAAAAATGTGGCGGATGATGAAAAATCCACGCATTCAATAATACATTTGTAGGCTAAAATCAATGGACAAAATTTAGGGTAAGAGAGGCTTGTTCTCTATAAAAGAACGATGAGCTTTATAAGAGTACTAATACTTATTAACATTTAAAAAAACTATATTTTAGAGTGGCCGTAAATTTATTTAAAATGGCTAATTATCTTCACCGGGTTCCTTATTATCCCCGCAAATATGAATGAAACATTAATGTGAAATTCATTTTATGAGCAATATCTGAACAGTTTTAAATTGAATGGTTCCTGGATGAAGTCGCACTATCAATACGATTGGACTAATGGTTGCACATATCATTGTGTTATATTAGACGTCTGTTACATATTGATATTATAAATGTCAGTATGGATTTTTTAACTTTTTTAAATTGTAAACACTGAACATTGATTTAACCATACTAATAAGCCATTTTAATGCTAAAAAAATATTTTTTATATAAATTTTCCACGAGTGGCCAATTCAAGTGATAAAGCTTTGATGCGTTTGTCAATTGCGGATCGTGCACAGAAAGGCATGTGTTCAGTTTCAAAAATTTTTTATGCCAATGTTTACAAATCTTAACTTTTTGATTATAAAATTTTCAATTTTAATTGCAAACAATTTTAAAACAAGTACTTAGTTATCTAGTTTCAGATAAAGGCGAAGAATGTATTTTTTGAAATTATTATATTAATAAAATTGTTTAATCACGTTCTTTGTTGAAATGGAAATACTTAATAGGAGCATTACATTTGTTTGTTTTTATTTTCGGTTGAAGCATTTTTTTTTCATATTGCATTTACTTGGCAATGATCCAAAAACGAAACAATCAAGATTGCCTTACTAGCTCTAAATTACTTGAAAATTGTACACAACATGCTATGAGATATTCGTATATAAAAATGGTATTATAATTTTGAAAATTTTAGAACCAGTGCTAAGAATTTACTAAAAAGATCTTTTTTACAATAGGAGTATTCGTATGCGTTCAATTCCTTAGAAGTTTAATACGAATATCAAACTTCTACTTCTAAACTAAAATCCATGAATTATTTCATATGATTTCAGTAGTATAGCATTGAAGTCTATGTACTTATAATTTATATTGAAAACATAAGAAAAACCTACTTCAAAAAATTACCAACCTGATTTACTTAATATCTATGTTGGTATTTAGACTTACTTAATTTGTTTACTTCATTTAAAATGTGTTCAAAGTAAGGTATTACAAATTCTGAAAATAAAATTACATTGGTTTTGTTTTAGAAACTCGAAACAATTTCTATAGTATATTTCAGTTTTTAAAATTAGACCCATGAGTTATTATGATGGACTTTTGAAAAGAAACGTTAAAAATAATTTCTTTTTATTGTATATGCAAACGGTAGGCAATGTTTCAACGGAATTATTTAGTGCATTTTCATTGATAACTACGTTAAATCTTTAGTATAAGACTGTCATCAATAAACAACTTTAAAAAAAGTAAATCACCCAAAGATTTGATCAACTCCAACCTCTTCTCAAAATCACTGCCATTTATTTTTTCAAAACATCGAACTATCTATTATTACACTAAAAGCACTTACTCTTCACATAAAATCTTTCATTAGCATTAAGTGTGCCACTTATTAATGGATCTATTAATGTAAATAAATTTTTTTTGGTTCAGATATATTTTTTTAGCTTTTTAATATTGTTTTTATACGACTAAACTGATTTACGATGACACCAAGGTGTTGAATAAATCATTGAGGACATGATATTTTTTTTTCAGTTTATTATATTATTGTATTATATTATATGATAAAATATATAATAAGAATCTTGAAAAATATGCTGTTCATTATGATTTAGGTAATAAAATAATTTTTAAAAACTATAAGAATAAGTAGATAATTTTTATTTCAAATGGAACCGATCACTTACAATAATGTTCATGCTCATAATCTAAAGAGAAAATCGCTGTAAGAATATAACGGAACATCAATTTCATTATTAGCATTAGTTAAAACCCTTTTTAAAGGGTAAGATATAAAGTATAAGAAATAGTAATTATCATTACCTCTGAACAATCACATATTTGTCATTAATTGTTATGAGCTAATTTGAAGCCGTGTTGATTTCAAAAACTTTGAGCATATATCATGATAATTCTATGCAGTGCCTAATTAAATTAAATGTTTTGTTGAAAACAAAACAAATGTCTTCTTTTTAAGTATAAAATTAGAAACAAAATATAAAAGGGATTAAATTGTAGGTTGGTTGAGTTCGGTATAAATTATGAATAAATACTATCTGAAAACAATGCTTTCAAAAATATTTGATTCATTTGTTTACGCCTTAACACAAATTAATCAAAATATTTATTGTTTTTTAATGTTTAAGTATTAACATAACGATTAGTATTTATTACTTGTCAGCAAAATAAATCTTCTAGATTGTTGCTATTTTGTGAGTACTTTGTTTTAATGGAACATGAGTTTAAAAAGGTACAATTGAAACAAAAGGTAACATTTGATATTATATGTACGTTTGTAGAATTACAGTTTTCTTATTTAAATGAAATCTAGTTTAGGAGCTCAAATTAATCAAAAACGTTATTCATCTACAATAATTTATCATAGCTTTTAGTTATTATATATTAAAATTTTACTACAACGCAAACCAGTAGCCTGCTGCGTCCTACTCAAAATAATAAAAAAATAATAAAGTCGATACTTTCATAAATTTTCTGCCCAATCTAGAATTCCCTTCCTTTCAGAATCCGAGCAAAACGTAGATGGTATTGATATTTTACAAACATGTGTGTCTGTATAGTTTTGTAAAGATATACTTTTATGTCTGCAAACAGTCTACCCACCCGAATGAGAATTCCTATTACTATTTTAAATTACAGAATTAGCACCGAGGTGATTTTGTATTTTATTTTTCTGATAATCCATTAATAAATGGGTTCACAGAAATTTTTATTGTACTTACTCCAATTTCTATACATTATCTCAAAAATACTAAAAATGTCTAAATCATTGAACACTCAAAATAATTAACTTTCATAGAATACCAACCATTTATTTAAATTGATTTATCTCGTACAAAAATATTGAAATATTTAATTAAATTTTTTTCCTTAATGTAATAGGTCCTTCAAAAATATGAAATTTAGAGTTGATTACACAATGTAATAGATACATACTTGTCGTACGCAAGAAACGATTAAACATTTCTATGAAGAACAATAAAAAAGATAACATTGAATGAATATTGAAGAATTTACTATTCCAGCTTTCGAGTGAAGGGAAGAATGTATTGACTTAAACGTGATGCTTGTATTTTATTTTAATTGCCCTCAAACCACGATAGTTTTTTTTTCAAAAATGCTCTTATTTTTACATTCATACACAGTTTTTTTGTAGATCTAGTTGATCAAACAGTTGTTCGTTTTTAAAATTGACAAATTTAAAAAGTTATAAACATAAAATTAGCTAATGATAGTAAAATTTACTTTACACCAGTTTTTGACTAATTAATATTATTCTTTTTTCAATTTATCTCACAATATACTAAACTAAATTCACATATTATAAACTATAATACAATACAAGTTTTGTACAACCAATTTGGAAAAACGATTTCAATGTTTTCCGACCAATTTTGATAGTGTTTTATAAAGAGCTTAAAACATTTTGAAATTTCCAACATTTTTGTAGTTTCAACTTTAAAATTATAAAAACCTAATCTTTCCAGAAAAGGTTATAAAAATTTAATTTATTGTTAGTGACATTTTATGTTAACTGTAGTAGAAATAAATAAATATTGTATTTTTATTTTACAGTCGTTTAGAATTTGAAGATCAGATATTGAGAATAACTGGTAGTGATTTGTACTAAGACACATTTCTTTATAAGACTTGAGATTCTTTAAATAACTGTCAAAATTATTTGAAACTTTAAAACAGAATTTAAAATATAAAAAACAAAATTCTGAATTGTTTGACCATTTTCAGAAACATTCCATAAATTGAGCCAGTTATTACATGATATTTTTTAAAACAATGTTTTTAATTTTAAACTAATTTCACTACTTTAAAAAATAGTGTCTCTTGCCTATATATATATATATACAAGATTCCAATAATAAACTGTACTGAACCAATTTTATTGTTACCGTTAAATTTTTATGAGGTCTCTCAGAATCTTTATTTTTGTAAGCAATTTAATGATTGCCAATACATTTCATATACAACTTGATCTTTCTAAATAGTGACTTACTCTAAAGTGAAGTCACTACTCCATAAAACTATGTATATGTGACCATGAAATTTCGATCTTTTTATTAATTAACAAATTATGAGTTCAGTTTACCTATACAAATTGAGCCATGAAAATAAAATCGGTTCAAGAGATTTTATATTACATTAGAATTATATACATATTATGCTAAATTCAATGCTATAAAAAAAGGTGAAAGGAGTTTGTAATTTAAATTTTTTCAGCATGAAAAAATTATCTTATATTTTCATTCCATTTATTTATGTTCCATTTTATGGTTATTTTGAATTTTAAATGGAAATCGGGGAAAAAATGGATTTACTAAATTTTTTGATTCGGAGTCAGAAAAAACAAATAATGTTAAGCTTTTCGAAACATTTTTGGCTTCACTTAGACAACTAAGAGAAAATAATTGCTTACGTCGGCAACCAGAGTCTAAAAAAAAAAAATTAATGCTAAAATTAATAATATTATATGTATGCTTATGTTTTGAAACGATTCAAATTCAAATTGAAATTAAAAAAAAAAAAAACAGAAGAACTCGTCGTTATATTATTATGAAGAATAGAAGATTAACATTTTTAATCCATAATATATTGTGTTACGTGTGAATATAAAATAATTGTAAGTTTGTTGTTACTAAATTAATTAAAGCAAAGAGATATAAACCATTTAATTTGTTAAATTTTATAACTTACCAAGCGTTAGTATATAATCTAAAATAAATTAAAAAATTATAAAAATTTATAATTTTTAAATTTAAATTATAAATTTATGAAAAAATACTACATTTTTTGAGTCTAAACTTTGAAAATAATGATAATGTCAATTAATAGAAAACTATTAGTAACTCCCAGTTATGTTAAAAGTGCAACGTAAAGTTACAAAGTTAAAAAAGATAGTGAGCCGTAAAACTTGGCTGTCAAACTTTGTTTTTTACCAACACAAACACTTTAAATATTTTAATTCCGTCAAAGTGACGCATATCATAATATTATGTAAAGCAACAGGAATACCATGGACCACGAACAAAAATCCCAATATATATTATTGATTAATCACTACCACGAATCCTGGTCCTACCACTCTGAGACATAGTCGTGTAATACAAAGCCCGATCAAAGAACGTTTTTTGGTTGCCATACAGAGCAACAACGATCCAGCTGCTGTCGCTTAGTAAAAATCAATTGCTTAGTTATATTTATACATATAACTCTTTTTATGTTTTATCAGTACCTAATAAATGGTTAGAACCCTTCAAAATTATTTGTAACGTGGGTTTAATTCATCAGTAGCATCGAATCTTAGCACAATATCGAAATAATTATCGTTAAATTTGTGAAATGATAATGGTTAGATGAAATCTGGGATTTTCGTAATATTCAAATTTAGTTGGAACATGAAAAAAATCATGTGTAATAATAAACATTGTCAACTAATGAAATATATTATTTTTAGAAATTAATATTTCCTCCAAATTTTAATACCACTGAAATAATAATTATTTAAATCTATCGAAATGGCTGTGAAATGGCTTGAAATCATAAAATACCGTACACTATTCAGTTTATGATCATAACTCACTTGGATCATTAATATCAACTATTTAAAGAAAAAAGAATCATATAAAAATATTATTTTCAAAAAAATCATATTTTTAAGGTGTATTTTTTTAACATTTAATGGGAGTTTCATTACATTTAAAAATACCAATATATTTTTGCTCGTGTTGGTTAATACGTATATAAAATAATTTCCTTGGGAACCATTCGTGAACAAATTGCAAAAATAAAATGTTTAACATACATTATTGTAAAGTAATGAAATATTTTCTTATTTATTTTCTATATTTTCTCAATATTTTCTTCAATTTGTTCAGGATCTAAAAATATTAAACTAATAAATTGCATTTTTAGTCTTTACAACTATTTTAACGCACCTTGAGAGGCACAGTTTTTACACCAACTATCAGGCCGTGTCATTTTAGATACAACTAAAAAATGGTTAGATTTTAGTTTAATTATCTGAAAACGTATTTCATGTTATGTTTGTCTCGTATAAATACTCTGGTAATAAAAGCATACTAGGCTAAACTTATACAATTTAGATTCACTATCATCATATTCATAATTCGCTCTAAAGTGAAACTTCATCGTGTCGAGGCGTATACAAGTAAAAATAGGTTATGAAGCAGGGATAATGTTTTAGTTTCACCATTATAAATGTAAAAAAATAAGAAAACATATTATCATAAGAAATAGATTTTTTCATTTTATTTAGTATGAGAATTGAAAAGATAAAATCGTGGCATGGCCCAAAGATAACATATTTAACGTTACTCGAAACGATCAAAATAAAACACAACAACATATAAAACATTGTCGATGCAATCGTTCAATCTGAAAGTGTAATTTTGTTAATCATAATTTTCTATGTACATACCAAACTTATGGAACGTGAGAAATTCTTGGGTATATTTCTTAACAAGATCTAAATAGCATTTATTTGACAATATTATTTGGGTAAATTATTACAAATACTTTTGATAAAACAATAAACACATTATATTGAAATTTTTTAACATGAATACAACAAAATAGTTAACAAATCAGTTAATAATATGTTTATCCAAATAGTCTCCGGCCCCTCGCATCTGACCGAGTTTTAAAGCACCTTTTTGTTCGTCCGACAACGGTTATACAATGATGCGTTGAGTAACAAATGATTTTAAGGAGTATTGAACACGCAACTTATTATACATTTTGTTGTCGGATATTTTATGAAGCAGCCAGTAGGTAACACCGTTCAGATCAAGCTAAAAATAACTAATTTACGACATTCAGAAAGGCCAGTTTGTGAAATTAATATTATAAATTACGTGAACTGGAAGCAAATTAAAAAACAAAATAAATTAAATGTATTCTTATTTAATTACATACTCAATTTCAGGTTTTTTCTTACGTTTTCTTCATCTGTGCAAATTTAAAAATGTCGTTTTAAATACTAATTTACGAAGCTAAGATAAGAAGTATAACATAGCAAAATAAAATTTGATATTCATAACATGGTGAATAAAACGTAACTTACTCCGCAAGCTTCCTTCAGGTATTCCTTTGAGTTTTGATTAAATTTTTAAATTATGATTACAAATCAACTTTTTTCAATGTACCAAGTATGATTAAATTTTTTATTATTGGTGATCCAGTAAAAAAAAAAAGTTATTGCTTTTATACATACTACATTCATGTTCTATTTTTGCCATACCTAAATAGTTATCCATTAATAAAAATTACCATATTGTAACTATATTTGAGTTATATTTCTCAAATGAAATAAAAACAGATTAATATTTTAATAATGATAAATAAACAATCATAGATACTTGGATTGTCGATGATGAAAAGTGAACCGCTTAGGTATTATTAAAATATATTATTTTATGGAATGATTTTTTTTTTCGTGATCATGTATTGCACGCTTCCCAGGTAAATGTATTGATCTCAGGAGTGTTCAATGTCACTATGGTATCGATTATCTCAAAGGGCATTACACGCCAGCAAAATTTCAGTAAAATATGTATGAGATTTCAATTACCAATTTGAAAAATGGACAAGGTTCCGAATTTGACGTGTGATATTCTATGTATACCCCACTCACAATTTTACCATTCTTGTACCGATGATCATAATTTATTGTTTTTAGTTGAAAGGGTTGACCTCAAATGTGGTTCCCTATAAATTTCATCGAGAAGTATAAAATGAAATCAAGATAAAGATTAACGTCAATGAAGAACCACTAATCATTCTGGTGGTGTAGGGCGAGATCAAAATAATAATAATAATGTATTACACAATGTGAATGATATGTTTTTACGCTTTTTTAACAAAAATAAAATCTGAATTCAATTACTCAGATCTCATGTAAAAATAATAAATAATTTTAAATAAAAGAATACAGAGTTTCTTTTTATAGGAGTCGGTGACAGCCCAATAATGGAAATAAAATTAAAGGACTTAAAAATAGATCAAACTAAAGAAACATAATGATCGAAACACCAGGGCATGGATACATTTATACACATAATATTTTTATGATGTTTTCAACGAACAGTAAACACGAAACACGCGTGTACCGTATGCCGTATATCATAAATCATAATAATTACGCTTAGCGTGGTGAGCAGTGTAAGCAATACAATTGTCTCTTTTCTTTTTATACGTCTTTTGATCTTTGACAACTAGTTTGCAGGGGCTGATTGGTGGTTTTGATTGTTGATTCGAAGTACAACTTAAAATGTTACTGACATTTCAAGAAAAACCATAAAATAAAATACTATAATACGTCCTCTTTTAAAACTTTTTAAAGCTATGATCACATTTTGCGATGGGACCACCGCTATCAATCGGAAAAAATATTTAAAAAGAATAATTGCTAAAACAATACTTTCTCGCTAGTTTAAGAATCTTAAATTTGGTTATGTGTATTGATTATTCAATGTCGTTACTACATTGTAAGTAAATATTTTAAAATATTTGTGAGTCTACATAATGTACATGCTAAAAAACGTCTATGCTTTTCATCTTAATACTTACAAAGGTTTCTAAACGTTAATTTGAAATTCGTAAGTCCATTATCTAGGAGTTCAAAAAACGTAAGCAATAGGTAAAAAAATTTAGGTATTGTAGTATTTATTTTTTCGGAAGTAAATCAAAAAAAATATGAGTTATAATACTGCAATATTAAGAATTAAACTTTACATACTTTTACCATCCCCCCAAATATTAGTTTCTCTTAATAATTCTGAAATTTGGAAAATAAAAATCAACTATTACTAAAGAATATGAGTACTTGAAAAATTTTAATTCTAAATCGTTTTATGCAGGTCATGTAATATTTTTTGTATATAAATTTTTTTGGTATGATGTATTTATTTTTTAATTATTAACGCAGTTGTTTTGTTGTTTATAGTGTTGTGTTTTTCAGCCATACGCAATCCAAAAAATTTTAAAATTTATTGAAATTCACATCATTTTTTGTTGATGCATCATGAAATCCAGTTTCAGTTGTTTTTCTAACTTAATACAGAACATAAAATTTTTCATAATTATGTAGTTGCCGACTAATTATTTATTTGTCATTTGGTTTTCATATTATTTAAAACTTGAAACTATTACATAATTTTATAAATTTATTTTTTCTTATGCTGATATTCGTCTTTTTGTTTTGTATTGTAGTTCTTTAAACTTAAAAAAATAAATCGTCGAATCATTCAATTATTGAAATAGTAAATTTATAACAACACAAATCAGTAACACTTTTATTAATGAAATTGTTAGTCGTTTCTCAATCACTAGGTACTAAATACGTTAATAAAATTTCAATTGATTCTCTATTACGTTCTTTGAATAACCGAAGGCATAAGTTTTTGATAATTTTGAACTAAAAAAATCAGTTAACTGCTTACCTTTACACAAACCTTAAAAAATTAAGTAAGCAATGTTCGTTAAGTTAATTAACAAACTTAAAAATATATAAAATTGTTATTTAACTATTGTTTTATATCACAGTTTTTGAAAATAATAAAAATATGAACAAAACATATATATAAACTGGTAAATACAATAATTTTAGACTATTTTTATTGTTTCAGCTCTTTGAAAAACTTCACAAACATGACACTCGTATTTTTAAAATAAATAATTAAATTATATTATAACAAAAATTTAAATATGGAATACGAGGTAGGTTTAGTGAAAAACATTTATTCATGCACGGATCGATGCATATATTTTATTATATTTATGCTTAAGATTATAAGTGTTTCATAATTACAATTTTGAATATTTTTTTGCCACTATTTTTATGTTATTCAAATAAATTTCTTTATTTTATTCTTTCCAGAACGTATAAAAGAAATAGACTTGCTCTTGAGTATTCCTAATAATTTATGTAGCTGTGCATATCTAAATTACTAGATTATGTATAACAGTCAATAGATCATAATACACATTAAGTAGTTAATTTAAACTCGAAAATTCAATTAATTAATTTCTCTTGGCCATTTTCAACCATTTTCTAGGGTACTGGATAATGGAGTGGCTAATCATCATCAGATTCAACATAGTTTCTTTTTGACGGATTTAAAATATTACAGAGCTGAGGGTATAGCACAAAACATTTTTTTATATGTATTGGTCCTACTTCATTTAAGTACCATCTCAATACATATAAGTATATACATTTAGGATATTTTTCAAAGCCCCTATCCCACTTGAAATTTTTTTCGCGTTCAACCCCACACAGAAATAATATTTTTTTCCCACCGAAAAAGTATTTAAGATCAGTGCTATGATAAGTCGCGAAAAGTGGATGGGTTTGGATGCACTGCAGGGAATCGAACTACCGACCCCACAGATTATATCAAAACAGACCTCGTTCTCTCCATTAATAAATGTCATTAGCTGAGACAATCGGGATATATTACGACCATATTTTTGATATAATTCGCGTTTCCGAGTTTTATAACATTGAAAATATTGTTTTGCCCCATCTTTTTAGAACAATAGAATACACGGATTGGAAAAAAAAAAAAATTAAAAATCGGAGGGTGTGCTTAATTAATTCCAATACTATTTATGTTCTGTACGGGTATAAGTGTATAACCTATACCTATACTTACTTGTATAATAATCTAAGAAAAAGAAAACACGAATATCAACATTTCATCTATAAATTTATGTTCATACAGTTTCTAAATTATATCTAGGAGTGAAAAATTAAATCACGTTACTTATCATCTTAAATCACACAAGCTATTTTATACGATACAAATCTGATATTTACCCGCAGAAATATGATGTGTAAAGACAATCGTAAACAGATAAATACTTCTAATCAACGATAGTTTTAAAACAAATTTCATTTTTTTTTTTTTTTTTTTGGCTTTGTGTAAAATACAATAGTAGGAACGTGCACGCTCAAACGACGAATGCGATGCCACGCTAGACAAAGCACCAAAACAAAGACACATTTGTTGTAATAGTGTTTACATTACACGTATGAAAATAATGGTGTATATTTTTCATGGAAAAATGTATTTCTTTATTTTATTCTATTTTCCGTTAGTTCCTTTTTCCAGTTTCTATTCCCATTTCGCCGGTAACTATTCGAATGTACCCACCCGTTCAATTTCACCACGATAATTTATACAGAATATTCAATTTTATTTTTTTTCCTAACTCCTCGATGCTGCGTTAATCACGGTCTTAAACGATAAGGTCGGAAAACTTCCCAATCAATTCATACGAAATAGACGGTCGAATAGAGACGACTTTCTAGTAGAATATTGTTAACCACTAATATGTTGAAGTCTAGTCTAACAAACTTTAATTGGGCATTGTCAAAATAAATTGAAAAATTATTCTAAACCTAACCTTATTTACTGAAAATGAGACTGGGACACAATACTATCGTATTGTTTTCAGTGATAAATTAGATGAAAACGTGTGAAAAGTCCTCGCTAAACGGACGAGATTACCGACCTTGATGGCTTCTGAGACCGTGATCGCAATCGTCCGTTATCATCGTGATAAATTATTAATCACTGATAATCGTCGAAAATAATTTTTGGGTACCTAGGTCATTAAACTTAATATTATTCGCGGTCGTTAACATAGTAATATTTTCCACAGGCATCTGTGTTTGTATTTTGTACCACCTTTTTTAGTGCTGTAAGCCCCTTCTATTTAATTTGCACCTATCATAATTTATTTATCCCTTTTTTTCCTCTATATTTTATAAAATAGGCATTTTTAATAAAAAAAAACAATAACTTGCTGGTAATAAATCTACAAATTTGTTAAAAACAAATCACAATAAGAGGGGTTATAACGTCCAACCAATCTTTCTGCACACGTCTTTGATGCCTACTAATTATTTTATGTAAAACTATTGCATTATTGTTAGCAAAATATTTTGACGAAACTTATGTTTTCTCATAAATATACCCAAAACATTTAAAAGCTTGAAATAAAAATAATTATGAACATATTATTTTTTTACAACGCATTTCTTATTTCAAGCGCCTTATTTTCACGCGACAGGCAAATTAACGTACTTGTGTGGGCAAAAACATAAAGGCAACCAAATATTTTCCATACATATTATATTAAGAAGGTTTAATCAAATTTATAGGTACTGGGAAGATGAAATGAATTGTTTAAAATGTTTTTGAAAAATTTTAAGATATAATTCAATCAAAAATGATACATTATACGAAGTTTATCTGGATTTTTGTTTATTTCTTGAGATACTATGGTCCAAAAACAAACAAAATCCTACATGTACAACCAAATGTAATCCAATTCAATGGTTTTTGGTACAAGCAAATCTAACATACATATTTTGCAATCGAAAATGTTTTGAAAATTTATGACTGAATAATTAGTACAACACTCTTATTTCGGAGTTGGTCGAATTCTGCAGTAATTCATTTTGAAACTTTTAATTTTTATAGATCTAGAACCTAAATGCGATTAATACAACAAACTATACCTTTATGTTACGT
Source organism: Hormaphis cornu (assembly GCA_017140985.1). NCBI lineage: Eukaryota > Metazoa > Arthropoda > Insecta > Hemiptera > Hormaphididae > Hormaphis > Hormaphis cornu. The sequence continues at coordinate 12,083,447 of CM029362.1, forward strand.
TATATTATTCGGTTAAAAATGTTTGAAAACAATTCAGCCATAAATTCATAATTTTATACGAATATCGAACTCTACTCGTGTCCCACTCGCTATATCGTTATTCTAACTCGCTACCAATTTGTTCGTAGATTGTTACAAATTTTTTTTAAGGTTTATTTTTATGGTAAAATAAAATATTACGTAAAATATACGTGTAATTGAAATTTAGTTAAAAAGCTTATCGGGGAAAAATGTACCGCACAATGTGTTAAAAAATTATTAAACGCATATGTCCTCCTTATAGATTCTGAACATACGCGAGTTTATACGTCGTTACAAACGGACAGTTATTCTTGGAAAATTTTCCTTTTTTATTTAATTCTAATATCGATTTCACTTTGAAACTGTTCTATTTGGATAATATCGTTGAAATTTATTTTTTTGTGTTACTTCATTGAACCTTTTCGCTGACCGAAAGACTCGCTTAGTAAAAACGCCGCTTTTGTCGTCGTCGTAAACGTGTTTTGCACATTGGTGTTACAAAAAAAATCGGCCGATTTCTCTGTATAGTGTTCAATAAAAAAAACCGTGTACTCAAAAAAACGACTGGGTACGTAGAAAACGTTCGTTCCCGGTTGACGATAGTATACAACACATCATATCGTAAAGGTAACACTTTAATATCGTATTATTTTGTACGATCACTGTCGGATTGTGTGGTTCCCGATGATCCATTACAGGTGCTAACAACAATACTATTTCAGATACCTATTCGCTTGCTTATTTGAATGAAAAAAGTACCGTTCCTATCATGGGTATCGGAATGGCACCGCAAGGGTTACCGGCTAGTGAATCATCGATTCAAGGTTGTTGCCGTGTATAATAATATTATTATTTTTTGTAAAACTCGATAAGTATTATTTTGCCCTGTAACGCCACGGAAAACGACCGCAGCTGACGTTTTTGCATTACCCAAACAGGCGAATCACTATCACCGTTATACCCTCCGAATGACGGTGATGTTGGTCACAAACGCGAAACGTCACGCCGGGAATGCGGATCGCGTTCGTCAATAGTAAATAAAATATAATAACGTGATACTATCGGATCGTCTCGAATTTTTTTTGAACCACCGTCAGTCAAAAAACTGACTGCCCAAAAACGCGATGACATGTATAAAAAAAAACAAAATTAGTTCATCTCTTACCTCGGAGACGTTACCGCACTGCAGATTGATCGATGACAAAGACGAAATCGCTATAAATTCGCTTGTAAAAAGTTTTTTCATTCGATTACGTCACGACGAAAATAATAATTAATTATCAATAGGATAACGACTCAGAAATAAAACTACGCACACCATATTTACCGTATATAATTGTGTCTTATATAAACGCCATACTTTACAAGATAATATAATATTATACTTTCCCTCATGAATTATTCCCGATAACCGATAAGTATAATGTTTCACCGCTAATTTTAAAAAAATAATAAAAAACGTTCAAAAGTCACGTGTACAACGTAATATCGTGTCAATAATTATCGGCGCAATCGTTATTATTCTGAAATCGTGATGCTATCGAAGGAATCCGTGTTGAAAACCTACGGTAAAAAATTGGTAGTTTCCAGAGACGTAATAATACGAAATCCCTCTATTGTTTTACATTCACGTATGGTCGTAACAATTAAAAAATATGAGCCGGTATCTCAAAACTTTATCAGAAACAATATGAGTTGGTAGATGTAGGTAGGTAGGTACACGTGTAATAACCGATCACATTTCAGATAACTAAATTCGTTCGACATTTACATATAATTATTATTCTATCGATTGTGCACCAATAAAATATAATTGGTCGCTGATGAGTGATAATACCAAATATTAGATAGATGATATTACATATTATACATTGTGTAACAATTAGGAAAGTTAATGCACAATCATGTATTGTCAAAATGCGCGTCTGCCGATCGTCAAAAACGTTTAGCCGATTTTGAAATAACCATTCAAAAATGGTTTTTTTTTACATAAATACTTTATGCTGCTCACCTAATGAACTGCGACCGATGAGCAGTCGTAATAATGAAACCGTAAAAAAAAAAAAAACGGACGATTATGTTTTATAGAAATTTGGCGAAAGAAACTGTACCTGCTATGATACTGTGCAGAACATCGTGCAAACAAAGTCTCCAAAATTTCTGTGTTAACGATTATTTGTACAAATAATTAACAAAAATTGTAATTATTATTAAAATTGTTTCCTATTCTCCAGGAACAAATGCTGCGATCGATCGCAGCTTCAGTAAATTAACTTAATCAGTTCAAATAAGAAATATATCTAAACATCAACTAATCATTGCTTGATTTAGAAATCTTGTTTCCATAAATTGAAACCGTAACGTCTTACTTGAGCATGAAAGTAGAACAGATATGACAAGAGTGATTCAAGTATAAAAAAAATTGAATATGGTATAAATATTAGTGACTTACACGTTGATAGAAACAGAATACTGAGAAGAAGAATCAAATAAAATTAATACGATAATTTAACGACGATAAAATTATTGATTTTTCAGACTATTAGAGTAAGATTTTATTCGTATGTAAACGTATAGTACACCCTCAAAAAAATAGATATAAATTGGTTCGAATCGTAATTGCTTTCGGGTCAGAATTGCATATAAACCAAAAATATACACCAAAATTTCAAAATTTATTTGTGTTTTTCAATAATAATTATATATTCAAAAAGTTAAAAACCCCACGATATATTAAACGCTCAAAAGTATTGTTTACTATTTTTTATACTTAATTGAGTGGTTTAATCTATAAATTATTTAGATTATAAATGTTTAAAGTAGCCCCGTTCTGATCGCAAAATTTTTAATAGTAAAATATGACGTTATGTCATGGTCTGCAGCAATATATTTTAAAGAACGGTAGGAACTAGGAATCAAATCAATGATCAAATTATAGTAATTATTTAATGTTTATGGTCCGTTCGATATATTATATATTATATTGTGAATAGTTTGAATCACCTTGAATTTATAGTTATTGCTATTATTATTATAATTTTTTTTGTTTACAAGTATAGTGTAGAACGATTATATATTTTTCTATAGAGAGGAGTCGAATAATGTTGACTTGTTGTTGTTTCGCTACTGTTTCATTATCATACGCAGATCACTTAAAACGCTCGAAGCACTAAATAAAAGTGTTTTGTACAACCATAATAATGCCAATAAAAAATCATATTTTATCCAAACATTTATTATAATTAATGTGTTATGTTATACTACAACAAATTAAATTAAATGTGGTTATGCTTTGTGTGCGTAATATCATAATAATTATAGATCAATGCAAAGCCAATAGGCATAAAACATAAAACGTTTCAACGGTAGCAAACTGAACTCTGAAGGACTTAAAGTTGTAGATAAAAGTTGTTGTTTTAAATATCTTTCAACTGTTTGAACATTATTACGTTCAAATAATATATACAATACCCTTGTGAAACCAGTCTGTATGCATCGTAATTTTTTTTTTTTTGAAAAAATAAAACGGTTGTACCGATATGAACGTATTATCATAATAATCGCCTACTTTGTTTTTTGATGGAACAATAAAAAACAATTTTGTAAAAAATTTTAAAAAACAATGTTTTCGTAATTTCGTAATAAGACTTCTACTGTTTATTTATAAACAGTTACTGTAGGTACAAAATGAAATCCAACGCATATCTATAATATTTGTTGAGTACTTATAGCATATTTCATCAAGGGAGGATAGCTGTAATGGAGATTAAACATTTTTAAATACAGTTAACGTGCCGATTAAAATAAGTCATATTCTTTGGATTTTTCGAGCGTTTATAACGAGAAGGATATTATCCAACTATTAAGCGTTTTTATCTCTCATTACTATTTATATATACATAAATATATTTCAAAACGTGTTACGATTGAACATTGGAAAACATTTCAGCTTTTAAATTATATATTTTAATATAAATTTAACGAATTCAGTTGTTAAACATATTCCATAAAGCACAAATTCAAAACTTTTTGTCATACCTATTTTGTTTTTAAACGTTCAACGGCTTGACTAAAAATGTGGAAAATTCGTTCTCGAGAAGAATTGAGTCCATATTTCAAATAATCAAATGATACAGGTACATTTTTAGTTTTTTGTTAGTGTCGATTTTGTTATCTTCTTTACTATGTTTTTTTTTAAACTTTTTCAATATTATTAATTTGTTTTCAATTCTCGATTTGGTCATTTTATATTTTAAGTGCTAAAACGATTCTTTTTCTTCAAATTTAAATACAAAAAATTTTCCTTTATAATTTACATCTACATATAATTTGTACTGATTAAATAAAAAAACACTATAAAAATCAAACGCAATAATATCATACAGTTAAGTTTAATGTGCACATGTGAAAATTAGTAATATTTATAGATAGTTAGTAAAACACACGCTATGAAATGCACTGCTCATGTATTATACATGCGTTATAAAAATATGAATCTATAAGAGTTAATGTAAAAATTAATTAAAAATTCGAATTTTATTTTAGAATGTGAAAGAAATCGTTTTTGTAATCTTATAAATATTGATACTTGTGCAAGCCGTTTATTAGCAAAACGGAGGAAAAAACATGTACGTTTATTCCATCCACATACATATTAATCAAAGTAAACATAATTTTTTGTTTTTAGGGAGTAGAAATAGCTTCTATTGCCCTACCGGATTGTATCTTAAAATGTATATAAAGTTTGACTGTGACGCTATAATATTACGAAGAGCCTGACGGATGTAAAGATGATTAAAATTCGTCCCGTGTTTACATTTCACTCTAAAATATTATATATATATAGATACAATTTAATCTATTCTATACTTTGATAAGTAACTTTACAAAATGTTCACAGTAATTGAAACGTTATTAAAAGGTCAAGGGATACACAGATGCACCGAAGAAACTACGCTTAAATATTATTTAATAATTCCAAACACATTGCTATACCTTGAGTTCGTTAAAAAACAAAAACGAAAAATAAATTACCTTTATAGTACCCACGCGTGTTTTTGGTTCGGTGTTTTAATGTTTAGTATTGCTTACGATAGTGATCTGTTAAACGAGTATCTATAGTTTCTCTCGACATTGTAATTAAAATGAATACTACGTGTTTATTAATATGTTTCTATAAAGAATTAATTGGACTACTCGACAAGCCGAGCAAAACAAAAAGCTCGCGTGAACATGTGTTTAGCTGCTCGAATGGACGTAGTGCGGTCTATACAAACGATGCGAGACATTATTTTTTTCTGGATTTTATGATCAAAATAATGTGTTATATTTTATTGTGATGTGTTCGTAGGAGTCGGATAAACGATTTTGTCCTATACCTAAAAATATAATTTCACACGGGTTATTTTAAAACATATAATATTATGTTAACGTAAATTTCGGACGCAACTCATTGTAAGTACGAGATCATTAGGGAATTTATAAAAATCAGTTCGGATGTTCATGCTGCGTTGAAGGGATGGGAATTTAACGCAATAGGTTTGTCTGATGATTTGGCTAAGAGTTTAGGCAATGAAATAATGTTGAAAAAAAATAGACTAGAAGCATAAAAATTATTTGTATGCAAACGTGTATAACGGCATAGTACGAATTTCCGTTTAATATAATGCATCGTACGAGGAAAATGAAAAATAGATTGCAAAACATTTTGATTTTTACATACACTATAAGTAAATGCAAACAATTTTCACTAAAAAACTAGCAAATCCACTTTGTAAATTTATTCCTCGGTGCAGTTTTAATGATACGTGTTATATTTTATAAGACATAAAAATTTTTTAAGAAAAATCACACATTGTTATCAGCTTTGTTGTATCAGTATTGGCCGGGTTTCACGGCAAGACAATTAACAATAATAAATAAAACACTCAATGAATTTATTATAGACTAACGTTGCGGTTTAACGACACACCAAAAAGTCCCTTCGACTGGTTCCTCGAGAACCGGAGTTTTTGGTAAAAATTTTCAACCGAAACGGATAGTATCAGACACGGAATTCGAGAAAAAAAAATATGTATATATATAAGAACCAAAAGAGCTAACGTCTTCAAAATAAATTGCAGTTCTTACTTTCAAATAGTCAGTGAAAACTCTTAGATCCCGGCAAAGGGTTTTCAAAACGTTCGGACATTTTGAGGCGATCTCCCGCAGAGGAAAGAACGGGGAAAAATTCTAACCGATTCTTGCTAAAAGAGTACCAACTGTGCGGGTACTGTGAAAACATAACAACACGTTGTGACTGTGGTACGAATCAAACCAGTCCCCAAACACAGCCTGTTCAAAGACTGTGAAACACACAAAGCCTAATGATGGCACTGAAACAATAATAAATTTAAATGGCTACTATTGACGATGTATTAAAGTTATCAACGTTTAAAATAATAATTATTATACTAAAAATCAACCGTACCGACGTATTACCTATGTATTAAATGTAACAACTCCATTTGAATTTTAAATTTTACGATAGGCACTTTAAAAATTCTTGATACAATTGACACTCGTAATAATATACTGTTTGTGATACGCATTGTACGCACGGACATATTACTACTGCCAGTGTGCGCTATACAAAATCAATTCGGAGGTGCTAATAGTGTTTTTAATCTACCGCCCAAACGGCCGTCGGCGCCGTTCTCATATTGAAAGGGACAAAAGGTTTTTTGTAATTCAGAGAGTGGTGGTCAATCACCTCGCTAATCAGCCACCACTGATTACATGCTGACGTTTCCCGACAAAACCACCAGAGCCACTGAAAGTGTGTGCCACTGATTCCTTATGGACACATTATTATATCACGGACGGCTGCGCTTTGATACGAGTCGCCGAAATGAACGCAGGGCGGACGAAAAATTATTATTCGATTGTTCCGCGAAAAGAACGTAAAGATGAATAAAATCGTTATTTTTCATGGAAAAAAATTATAAAAAAAAAAAACATTTCGTCCCGGACAGAATCATCATCATTTTTCGTGGAAAATAAGTATAAAAAAATATTTCATCAACGGCTGCCCCCTTTATACGAATTCGTAAAATTAACATATATTATTGTTATTTCGATATACTGGCATTTCGTCCGGAATAACATATTAAAATCCGTATTATAATCATAATGTTATAGTGTACGAATTTTGTTCCGGAGCCGTTTAAACGACCGTATCGTTCGAGCGGTAATTATGCAACGGATCGCTAAAAAGTCGTTGTTATTTTTTGCGTTTTCACGGGTTTCGTACGGGTATATATGCTAGCAATACGCATTACGGGTAAAAGTGAAACGTTACAAACGGATTTCGCAATGCCAAAAATATCGTTTATCACGCCGTACAGTCAAAACGGTAGGTATTGTATGTTTATAATATTGTTTTTAGTTTATTTTCACCGGGTTAGCTACCGCGTTACCATGTCAATATAATGTATGCTTAAGAAATTTGAATTGCGAGTACGATTAAAATACACGACAATAATATTTTGATTGTTTTGAATTCGATTGCCCTAACCCAGCCCCACAACGCCAGAAGAACGGAGTAAAAAAAACGACGGGTTACCGGGTGTATGCGTACTGTACATACATAAATATACTTCTTTTTGTGTAACTATCATACATTATATGACCGCTGGTCAAAAAAAAAGAAAATTTTACGTCTTAAAAGTAGGTAAACAACCGTAATTTTACACATACTCTTTGTGATTTGTGTGCATTATCTATTGATTTAATCGCTGTAGCGCTATGGTTTCTTTATGTCAAATAAAAACACTCGGGAATACAAAATAAAATTGAAAAAAACACAAAATATTTTTCAGTGCAGTCGAAAACTATTGAGAGTTTCATTTTGTTTCGCCATTAACACGAACGTGCGATTAGATACGATAAAAATACTGACTGATACGAATTACATTTTATTTTGATAAAAGAAAAATACCAAAACGGCACACGAACCTCGTTGTAAATATTCACGTTGACAACGGTGTTTGTTTTTACGTGTACTTCGTTTATCCAGTGTATTTGGTCGTATACGCCTACGATTTTTTTACAATAAAAATATTTTACCAATCAAAACACGAAGACGGAATGCCCGAGTCGAAATCCAATAATTTGTAAGCACTTACGTGAAAATTTCGATTTATTTTTTCAATAAGTTGTCTACGTTTAAGGGATGACAGCGAACGGGTGTTGACTTGTACCGAGATCAATGACGGACACGTTTTGAAGAGACTGAAATTAGCAACGAAGATTTTCAAAACGTGTTCGGTTTGTGATTTGCGAAAAAAATGGCCGTGGACTACGGTCGTCAAGTGTAAGGGTAAGTAAGTAAACCTATGTGTAAGTTTTTACTCAAATAGTATTTTGTGTGGTAGAAACGACAAATTTTATAAAATTTTACGCACCACTTTTCATAATTTCCATAGATTATCCCTTTAACTTCGTTACGCACGTGGAAAGTTTTATCTTCTGTTTTACGACCGTTAAATATGCATACTTTTTTACAACGTCACATCACGATAAAACGCGTACTTGCGCTACATACGATTTGCACGTATGGTAATGATGAAACCGGACGAATTATATTATTTTTGGCTTCGACGAAATCTTCGAAAATTTAGAGACCCGAATCAGAAATTTCATCTGCAGCTGCATATAGCGCAATAGTAATTAGGTATTAAAGTGCTAAACGTACAACGAGAATTATTCGTACGATCAAAACAAACGAACCTTTGTAAACTCATATATTTGACTTATTTTTTTTTTACTTTTTACTATGTAGAATGCAAAATTGTATGTCACCGTCGGTGTTTGAGTAAAGTCGACGGAGTTTGTCCTTCACTCGTTACTCGTCTCGACATCGGTTCGTCCAGGCAATCGTTGAAGTCAAAAGTGCGTACAACAACATACGCATTGGACTTTATATATTATAATATTATTCGCTCGAAGTTGGGCAAATTTCGTAATAACCGTTTACTTCACATAAAACTACGAAATTACCTATTTATAATGAACAAATGTTTTATTTTTTTTTTACATACGTTCTATTCAAATTCACAATTTTACCGTCACCGACTATTTGACGTAAATTTTATAGATCTAGATAGAAATGTATCGCTCAAATTGTATTTGCATAAATATTAAAAAAAATGAACGTTACTTACGTTATATTGGTATCGTTATTATTATCTAAAATTGTTTTCGACTTCACGCATCTGCCATTTTAGAACCCCAATTACAGAACTTATTTTCTTTTTTTTTTTTTTCCGTGAACACTTTCTCAGGTAGAAGGAATGCTCTGATTTTCTAATAGGTTTTTGAACTTTGTTAATACTTTTGTCCGATTTCGCTCACATTTTTGTACCCTAAAAAAACGAAATTGAGAATTTCACGGCAAAAAAATTACCATAAAAGTTTTGATTTTAAATTTATTTTTTTTTTAATATTTTTTGGCGTTGGGTCAGAAGAAGGGATCTGATCGATTTCATTTATAGTACAAAAAGTTTAGATAGTTTGTTTTAAGCTAGATGTTATTCGAAACAATCTTTATAATGTTATCTACCATTAGTGAGTTTTGATCCGAAAACATACAAATTTTTCATGCAATACCATTCGTTAGTAAACATAACGTAGTATACGTTGTATTGAATAAAAAAAAAGGAAGGAAGGAAGGAACGAAAGGTTGGTAATTTGAGGTCAGTGAAAAGTTGTTTGGCGTAGCAATTACCTAACGGATTCGTATTTTATAGGTAGTATTAATAAAACTGAAATTTTTACCAGGACTTGATAACTGAGCTCGATCTGTATCGTTTTGTCAAACGTAATGATTTATCATTGCTTTCAGATACTAGATAATAAGTTTGAACCACAACTTCCAAAACAATGGCCTACCCAAAGAGATGACCCACTCCAAAGCGTAATCGCTTCGCTAAACAACATATTATCAACGAACCTCAAATGTACTTACTTTCTTTCCTTCATTTATTTTCTTTTTTAACACTAGGAGTATTTTTTGTCACAAAATAGGATAGTTCCTTTGTTTCGAACCAAAGAGAACTTGAAGATTACGACTTCAGTAGTGCATCAATGGCGATCGTACACGACTACAGCTGTTTTTCGACAAATTCAACGGACGTAGATTTGACGGACAGCAGGATTCATTACTCGTAATCAGACAACGTTTGGTTAAACTCACATCCACTAAAGACCTGACCCGAAATTATAAATAAATATACCCATTTTCAGTCTTCAAGTATCTGAAAACAATTTATAGAATTAATTTTGTCAAATACCAGATTTTGATTTGTACAAAATAGGTGTACCTATACAGAGTAGTGAGATGAATGAATGTTGACAATGCAAAACGCACGAATAAATGTTAAAAATTATTAAAAATTTAAGTGTAAATATCTAACCGATCTAAAAAATAAATCGAATTTTATGTTTCACGTGAGTATTAATTAATGCGTATCATATTTATTGCATGAATAGTGTTTAGTACCTAGCTACGTATATTGTTGATACGAAACTGTTTAGACGGATATTGAATTTCCATTATTTTCTGTATTTTTAGCGATTAGTATAAAATTTTTGGTTCACATAAATTTTGACAGGGATCTGCTGTGATGTAATTATTATATTATCATACACGTGAAATGTTATATTATGGCTACTAACTCTTGGTCGTTGCACTCACTTTTGTGAACACTCGAACGATTTCGTACACTTTCTCGACAACGTTTTTTCCTTTTTCAATGTAGATAAAACTGTACTATACATGTACGATAGTCGAGTGTTTTTTCTGATAACTTCTAACGTAGCTAGTAGGTGCCTATAATTATTTTTTGTTTTATATATGACACCTGATTATACGTTAATGTTTTCATTTAATTTAGACGTTTCCCTTTCAAGCTGTGTAGCTACGCACGTTAAAAGCATTAGTTCAGTTAATTAATACAGTATTAATTGTTTATATTGTTTACACCCACGCAAGATTTAATCGGTTCATCATTGTACGTATAGAATGAAAAATTATGTTCTAAAACGGTCGGTTTTTCACGGTTATCGCGCAAACCGAATACAACGCGTTTTAATATAGGTGCTTGATTTGGGGGAGGCGTCTCCTTTCTTTTTAAAAAAATATGTTATTGTTATCCTTCTAATTTAGTTAGAAAATAATTATTTATTTATACGTGAACAAATATTATATTTTAACAATAACTTGAAATTTTATAAAAATCGATTTTATCTGCGCAACTCGTAAACATTTTGTAAACAAATACATTCAACAATATTCAGTTAAACGCGTGTAAATAAAATTTTAAGCTTAAAATATTTAAACTATATTATTTTTAATACCTTACTTAAATATAGTGCTGGAGACTGAATATTGTTGTTTCAATAAATCGCATACAACTAAAAAACAATATTGAACTGTTTGTGGTTGGTGAAAAAATCGAGAAAAATATCTTTCATCGAATCGTCTTTATGATTTTGATTCGGGTCGAGGTTAAAACATAACATATGTAACTAAATATTGTAAATATCTTTCAATTACTGCTTTTTAATACAAAATAAATAACTTAATATTGTGTAATGTTATGCGCAAGTCGTTTAACACTCAACGTTGAATTATTTAAGAAACGACAGGTTTTCTAGGTCACGTTCAAGGTCCATTTGGAAATAGAAAGTTTGCAATCGAGTTTGTTTGAAATTAAGATTGGACAAAACGAGACGTACATTATATGGATTGTATAAAATTGAATTGAAAATTCTTATCGACGATTAGTTTGTTTTCTTCTGATACGGTTGCATGTAATGCCAAAAGAGGATATTCGAGGATGAAACGGTTTGAAGAAGAACGTTTTTTCGTCGATTACTTTGCGCTTACTGAGGAATATTTTTTTAAACACACTCATACGATATCAACCGGTATTCTGCTCTGTTACCACGAAAAACATTTTAATTTTTTTGATTTTTTTCTGTGGGTACACAATATTATATTAAAATCCTATGCGATTAAAAATCTAATATTTGTTAATTTGATGTTTGACAGTTAATTCTAAAAAAACAATATCCGTCATTAATTGTTTGCCAATACAAAATATTCACAAGTTAACCGATTTCTCGCCGTGTTTTTAATACCTGATAATTTTGCAGCACAATTTAGCTCCGAGCGGTAGTACATTTATGTAGTCATTAAAAATAGAATACTAATCAGAACAAAAAATAAAACTTACCTATGACCGAATCCTGAAATGAATAAAATATAAACAACAGATAATCATATTTTTATACTAAAATAGACAATTATAATCTTATTAATCACGTTGATTAACCGATTCGATCGAGTCATGGTTTTACTAAATACGTATGAAAATATGAAAATCCAATAAGCATTCATTAATTTACAATACGTTTGTTGACAATAACGTTTTATTTCTTTATACATATATATATTTTTATTTTACGTGCGATTCGTTCTGATCATTTAAGCCTGTCGTTAACAAGCGTGTACTTCGATAATGGACAAGTATTTAATTTTTTTTTAAATATTCGTTCGCGTTACCCAATCTTACGCCATGACGTGCATTAGTTACGTACTAAAATGATTTAAAGCCGTCGTCGGTACATTAAAGTAAAAAAAAAAATACTCTAGTTTAATTGTGCCTAATAAAAACAACGATATCTATCATAATTTTATGTAAATGCAATACCGTTAAAGTATTTTATCGATCGTACGTTGTTTAAATTGTCCGTCGAAGGAAATAATTAAATATAAAACGAAATTTACACGGATGGTTCCAAATCCGATAATGGAGTCGGTGCAGCAGTGGCATGTCAAGATACAGAAATTTATTGATAAGATTGCCCAATGACTGTTCCGTATACACTGCTGAAGCACAAGCCCTCAATCAAAAATTAAAAGTAAAAACATACAAAAAGCTATTGTTTTTCGAGATTCTCTCGGCACTATCACGAGTATTCAAAACTGTTTTAAACCAAATACTGCCAGAAAAATTCGGAACCAAATATACAAACTAAAAAAAGAAAATTTTACTATAAAAATAATCAGGCCACACGGATATCACCGGAAACGAAAGAGCCGATAGAAAAACGTCAGCAAACGCAATTCAGTGTCAAGTATATATACATACTCAATATCGGACATCAAACTTATAAATTGTGGTCTACGTCTAAAATCAAATTTAGTAAACAGCTATGCAGTAAGACAATAATTATTGCGCGATTTCTGCCTCGTTCAATTGGTACGTTTACGGAATTTGTACTATATACATTTTGTTATACCAAGGTAGGCATGTCGAATGCACCACCTCTGTCTACTTTCAAAAATCAGGTTACCCTACATTTTTCATACTCCGGTATTCCTGCGAGTAGCTCGTTGACGACTTCAAATATCCGATTAGATGAGTTTCCCAAACGAATTGAAAATCGGATTTAGTCAAAAACTACTGTTAGTCCGTTTTGAAATTTAGGACGACAGTTTAGTTAGATACACTGATATCACGTGCCAATCGGAGAAACGGTCCGCTGCGTTTTTTTAGGTGATTCGCGGAGGAGGAATTCGAAGGTAAACGAATTCTGAGCACGCGGGTTTTTTTGTAGAAGAAAAAAATTCGATCGTTCAGACACTGTGACACACAGTTGTTTTGTGAAAGACGATTTCCCCGTTCTGTAACTATGACATCGAAGTCGTTACAAAACCCGTGCAACAATACGCGGCTTATCGAAACGTGTGACGCACATCACGACTTTTCTTCCGGTGTGTCGGCGGCACACGTGTGGGGTTCTTCGAAAGAGCGAGCGTTCTCGCGGTCGCCGGATAATTATTATAAATTATTATCATTCGCGTAATATCGCGCAACACGTTCAATATTGCCAATATTAAAACGTCCGTCCAGTGGACACTGTTACTTAAAATGTGACACGTAAAAAAAATATTTTCTGCTCGAGTAGTCGGTCAAGGACGACACATTTTGCGTTATATTCCGGCTACTTTGGCCGATGAATACCTGATGAGCGGTCATCACCACGATCGGTTTACATAATGTTATTACGCGCGTTCTGCACAGAAAGGTTGTGGGCAAAAAATAAACGCTGTTGCCGCGATTAATATTATTATTATCGCTTGTCGTCGGTTATCTTCAAAATTCCTTAACCAAAAAAAAAAAAAGATCAAGGGTTCTATCGCGGTAATCGATGAACAATATTGTGGCTATTTTTGGTGGTTTCACTGCACGTGACAATCTTTTTGATTTATCCCGTTGGCGGCAATCGAGCGCAGTTCTTTCGGTAGCAGCTAACGATTCGGTCGTGCGCGCGTGTAGACCGAAGCTTTTACCAAAAATATACGGTAAAAAACACACTACAGGTACCACCTGCTAAACGTGGTTGATTTAAGAAACGACGATTTTAAAAAAAAAACCCCGACACATGAATATCGCACGACGCGACACGCTTTTGGTTGATACGATTTTCAAAAAAAAAAGTCGTTTTGAAAAATCTTAAAAACAAAAAGAATCGTCGTCCGCGTAAGCATCCTTGTTACACCGCTCCGCCCGACACTCCGAACCGTAGGTACAACATTATGGTCGGTCTCGTCGAGTACACGAGCAGCAGCGCGTTTAGCATAAGCGAAGTAGACTTCTTAAAGAGGCCCTTTTTTTTAATAAACATTTAAGCCCTTTGAGGTGTGCGAGGCCGTGGCCCACTTTGCCCACGCATAGCGCCGCCACTGACGATATTATTAATATAACAAGTCCGGAGCTCGTCCTCGTTTCGGGTTCCAAACGGAGCGGGTTTTTGAAGCGAGGACGACCGCAATACCATTATAGTGCGTTTATCACTGCATCCGGTACCCATCACAGCCACGTCGCATGTGGTGTCCCCACGGCTTTGGATACACTGCGGTTGCGCGACGACCTGTATAGTGCTTCGGTAAAACTGAGAGTCCCAAAAGTTTCTTATCAAATTGAACGTTCCTAGCAGAGAAATATAATATGAATATATTTATTATACCGCGAACACTATAATTGTATGCTAGATCGGAGAGCATTTTGTGTTTGGGAAACTTACAGCTCAGCTGGGGGTGACAAAATCACACCATCATTGGCCGTGTATTGCGATTTTTCCGTCCTCTACGACGGTCACTACCGGTAACAACTGGTCGATACCAACCCGGTTATATTACGGTAGCCCGACAGGTACGTACACCGTCGAATTTATGTATTGTTATGCCTATTAACACTACAAAATCGCACACTTCAAATTAAAACAACGCACATAACATTTTATAGTATAATACACAGTGTATTGTTATTTTTCTATACTTGTTTAAAACGGCCGTTCTTCGAAACGTTTGTCACAATTATAGTGATTATAATCGACAACATCTTCTACACTTTGACTATACCGAACGTAGCATCCGCTGAGCTGTGATGATACCGCATTACACACCGATGTGTGGTAACGAAGCCGGTGTGATATTTCCCTCGTTTTTACGGATCCTCCGGCACTGGTGGGAGACGCGCGACGACGAACGGCACGAGAGTGAAAGAGAAAACACGCGTTCGCGCCGTCACAGCGGCGGACGGTGCAGTAGCCGGTGGTGCTCGTCGTGTACTGTCGTACCGTTATCGTATTATAATAATAACAACAATAATAACAATATTATTAAGTTGTTACACGGACGATAGGCGCCAACCGTTCGGTATTTTTTACTTTAGCGTAGTGTTTCTGCCATTCGTCCTGTGCGCAATCCGTTCGCGGTTATAAGTTTTTTTTTGCCTACCTGTCGTTCTGTTTCACGTTTTTTCACCAGTTTTTCGCGCGAAACAAAAAGTGTCGTTCGCCGGACCCGCCGCTCGACAATTGTTATCGCCGCGGTGCGCCGCGTTCACGTGCGCGCGGAATCATGATGTCGCTGTACAGGACCATCAGGGGCACGGGCGGCACCCAAAAACGCGTCAGGGACAGGAGGTAGGCGTAATTTAAAAAAATTACTTTTTTTTTCAAGTGTGTAGTCTTCGGAAAAACGTGAAAGTTTAGAAAAAAAAACAAACAGTAATATTTGTTCCGCACAAACGATCCGTTTCTTTGGTCTAGAACCCGTTTGTTATGAAATATTTAACAAGTTTATTACTATAAATAACAGCGATCAATGATGTCTTTTTCGTCACGATCTCGGGCGTAGATCGACGCGTTGAGCACTGCCGAGCTTTTTTCAACTACCCAAAAATATTTTTCTACAAGCGGATAAAAAAATCGCCCAGTGAAACCAAAAATTAACGATTACAACATAATTAACAATTAGTTATTACATAGGTATTATTAATTTTTTACTCTTATTACAAACTATCACAGAATGCTTTTTTATTCTTCACCGCTATCTTCACTTTCAACTATTTTATTTTTATCGGGTGCTTCAAAGAAAACACCGTTGAAATAATCCTGTTGTTTGCCTTTTATTCTCATTACAACTCTGTATATGTGCTTCTTGTTACTTAACCTGTGGTGTATCCCTAGGATCCCAACCATACAATGGTGGCAATTAATATTATAATTCTGCCTCAAATAGTTGAGCGTAAAGGTGATTTTAATAAATTACTCGCACTAATCAACATCAGCACTATGAGGTTTAGCTGCTGCGATTCTTGCACACATTACACAAATATTTGGAAAATATTTTGAGGTACATAATGTTTTCAATAAGATTCGTTCCTCGTAGTTCCGGTATATTTGATGTTAATTCATCATATTCGATCGCTAATTCATGTGTATCCAAATCTGCACCTATTAATTGATGAACATCTTTGATACGTGTTTCTAAAGATAATAGAACAAATGGTTTGATTATTGAGAGCAAGTCGTTATCTATTGAATGAGAACATTTGTGTCAAAAACCCTTTGAGAGAACATATAATTTCTCGATTAACTGCTGCGAGACATCTATTTTGTGTAACAAATTTATATGACGAGAAGTTTATATTTGTTTTATAGCTGTTGCATTCAATTGAAGTGAACCATCTATTATTATGTGTTGTATTTGAGAAAATGAAAAAGATCTGAGTAAATCTTCTATATTATAGAGCCTATATTTGCTTTATGATTGCGAAAAAATGAAAAAACGGCGACCATGCGAGTTTAGAAGTAATATATCTGCCGTGGAGGATGACAGTGTTAAACAACCGTTTATCCAATGCCTACGTGTCTTCAGAGTGATTTTTTCCTATTTATATTTTACACGACTCTGCAGTGTTGAACAAAAGATTTCTGTTGCGCGGGTGGCACTGGGTCTCTTAAGCTTAATCGGAAAGATTTTTCGAGATCGACACTGTTTCGCGTATGGCGTATCGTGATGTTTAGAAAATGTCGAGAAATTTTTGATCGTCACCATAATGGCTGAAAAATCGCGAGTGTGTATTCTCGTCAGGATTAACCACGTAAAATATATTTGTTTTCGACGAATTTTTGAGAAAAAGTTATCGAGTACAACTACTGCCGGATAAACGTAATAACCGCAAGTTTTTCTGTGCAAAATCATACGTGCACGTAATTTGACATATAATTTAACCTACATCTGCACTGTCGTGTTTGCCGTATAGGAATGATCCGGAGTCGTTTTTCTTAGCGAAACTGTTTCAAAAAATTTTTTATTCTTTACGGTTGATTTTAACCGAATTTGGTTTTTAAGTATTTTGACTTGTTTATTGTCATTTATTTACTGTAAAAAATAAAAATGTAAACGAAAACTCGAGAACGGATTTTGTCCCTGTTCCATGAGATCGCTACGTGACTAAATTATTGTTATTGTTCGGAGGAGAAAAAAAATCACGCTGTGGTTTTTTCAAATCAATTGTCTTGTACAAATCAAATGATACGGTTAAAATGTTTTTTTTTTTTTTTATTCTTCTTGGTTATAGATGGTCACTTTTTACTAACTGTGCAAACGGAAGAAGTGACCGAGAAATTCTCACCGAGCAATTTATTTATTTTTTTTTTGAAGTACGAACCGTTCGCCGCCATCTCGATAAAAAAAAAAAACCAGACACTAATATTTTTAAAATTTCAAATCGAAAGTTTTCACAGTTAGTCTAATTTATAAAAATTATTTTTTTGATGTTTATAAGCCGAAAAATGTCATGAACAAATAATAAATAGTATATAGTTTATTCGTTTTGGTACGGGGGGTTAATTTGTCTTGTGTCGAATAAAATGTAAACCAAATTTTTAAACGAATCGCTGAAAATTAAAATTCGTTTTTTCAAAAGCCGATTCGACAACCGCGTGTAACATCACAGACTTCTTTCCGATTTCATTTACACTCAAGAACTCCTCAACATCAAATTATTAAAATGACCGTACCGAGATTCGAATTCGGTAACTTAAATTCGACAGTTATGACGTCCTCATCAGTTTTATTATCGATTCGGTTATCGTATTATTATACGGAAACGGTAAGTAATAATACTTGGTAACTATTATATGTTACAAGCTCGTCCGATAGAACCGGAAGAATAACGGTGTGTGTTTGTAACGAACTCGGGGGAAAAATGTCCAGTCGGTACATTAATTTGGTGCCGAGTGCTAAAAATTGTAAAGCGAAACACGTACAGCGGAATCGTAAAAATTTTCCGACCGCGAGAACCGTTTTTTTATATACGTGGGCGCACGCTTCTGCGTTCGTTTCCGGTCCTCGAGAGAGAGAGAGACGGGCGCGTTTATATTTTATAATCGTTCCATTTTTTTTCTTTTCTTTTCTTCTAATTATTTACCATGCGAGCCGTGTGCAAACAATTAAAAACGAAAAATAGCAAAACCGTTTGCTTTCTAAACGGCGATTATACATTGTATTATTATACGAGTAGTAGGTAAACGTAGTAAACAATAAGATAGTCGAGATTTCGATCGAGTAGCGCGAGATTTTTAATTACTCGAAATACCATATTATAACATACTTATTACGAGTCGTATAGCCGTCGTATATAATTATTATTAACTTGTATAACGATCTATAGTTGAAAACGTCGTCGCGAAAATCGTTTTTCCGTATATTATGTATACCGTTTTGTCCACACAATGATAATAATATTTTTTTTTATCGTTGTTCTTTTATTTTTCACGTAGACGCACGTGATATTATTACGCTACGTTTATATTTGTAAATATCGTGTGTTGCGGCGAGCGTTTCTTTCCGCGATTCGCGTATTATTTTAGTAAGAATTCGGACCAAAGGCGCGTGACGACGGTGACTTGCACAACGTTACGCCGCGGACAGTAAATCCAGCGAACACGCGGTAGTAACGAGATATGTTTTTATAACAATACGATTACATTATTTGCGGGTTTTTTTTTTTTCTTCAATATACATATATTTTTTCGTAAGACTATAATCGAAAAAAGAAAATTTTTTTTTTTTTTCCCCCCGACACCCGGCCGCCGAAGCGTTTTGCTATATCGACTCTACAGTGTTCAGTGTACGAACAAACTGTTTAAAAATCGATTAATCCCGATCGACGGCTGTCAAAGTAAATATTACTCGACTTTTCGTTGTTACGAGCATAATGTTTATACGTCGTAGTCGGCAAAATACCCTAGAACGGATCAGCTATGAAATAACGGAGGAATGAGAGTGACTAATGTCTGTGTTTACCACAGATCGTTTGTATCGTTTCCTTGAACTTCCGTTTATCATCGGTCTTGCGCTAACCGAGGACGATTGACCCATATTTTGTGTAACACTGCATCAGTAGTAGTTCGGACGCACTAAGGGTCGCCCACGTTGTTTCCTCGATGACTATTGCGAATCGTCTCGTCATTACTGTATTATGTAAACATAGGTCCGTTGTGAAAGACGTTTTATTCACCGATACAATCGAGCTGATTTGGAAATTTAATTTCCATCGTCGGAAACGCGTAATAGAATGTCTTTAAAAACATCGTTATTGAACGTATTGTGAATTTTTTTTTTGTAAACCGACATTTTATTCGATAAACACAAAATGTACGACGTTCATTTTAGCTGTTAACGATTGATCGCTGAAATTCGGTCAACTTAACGAGTTAATTACCTATAGTTAAAAACAAATCATTAACACGTCCAGCGTGGCGGAAAACCGCCGACAGTCGTTTGTGTGTCTCACACTCGTCGGTGTTGACTAAACTGTCAACAGGAAAAAAAAACAGAAAAACCACCATTACCTTTCACAACGTTTTCGAGACCGTGTTTTCGTTTGTTCGTTTCAAAATTGCGTTGTTTTCTACTTTATTTAATATCGTTTTCCCTACGAGAACCTAATCAATGCGTCGTGAGCCGTCTAGCCAGAATACGTTGTACGTATTTGTTTGTAATAAACTGTATTGTTACTATTTTCGATTAAAAAAAAAAAAGACTCGTCGTCTGAAAAATGTGTTATATTACGAAACCAATTTTGTTCAAATTTTTGGGGATTTTCGACCGTCTGTTGCACGATATTAGTCATCGGACCGTGTTTGAGGAGGATGCTCTCGCTCGGACCTGCGTCGACGGTCTCAATAACTTTCCTCGCGGAAATCGGCATTTATAGGTTTTAATTTAACACACTCGAATGTCACTTAGTCAGTCGACTGGTAGACGATTGTTGCAAAACTGTGCCACAATTAAACGAGCACATATAATAACGTTTGTAGGTAAACTTTACACGTATTCATGCGTGTACATGTTATTATTTATTCTTGGTATGTTCTATATACATTTGGAAAACGCATATTTCTTACGTAATACACTCGTCTAACAATAAATCGAGAGACAACGATAAAAAACCGAACCCTAAAACGTATACGTGGTGCAGCCTATACATATTTTTTAGCGAGTTTCTCCGTGAGTGCACGTTAAAACAAGTTTTGAACATCGGCGAATATGTTTGTTTTCAGTCACGCCGGTCGTCCGACGTCTATTTTGTGGTTTAGAGCAAATATCAGTATACTCGTAATAATTGCTCGATAGCCAAAGTTCAAATTCATAAACCATCGTGCGGTCGTTCCACTACATTGATTTTGCAATATTATACGAGTTATAGCTATCGACTGGTATTGATTACCAAAATGATAGTTCGTCTCTTATGATATTAAATATTCACGTTTTAAAG
This sequence comes from Hormaphis cornu, assembly GCA_017140985.1. Taxonomy (NCBI): domain Eukaryota; kingdom Metazoa; phylum Arthropoda; class Insecta; order Hemiptera; family Hormaphididae; genus Hormaphis; species Hormaphis cornu. Next base: position 12,104,653 of record CM029362.1, read on the forward strand.
TTTATTTACAACATAACACATTTTGCAGGTTACCACCGTGTGATATACCGCAGTCGCCGGTCAATAACGGTTTCTTCTCGTCTTAAGATACTCAAATTTTATTACGATAAGTTTTAAAAATGAATACGACAGTGGTAACAGTTATCGATTCGTTCTCATCCACCGCTCGTTTAAAACAACGCGAGATTTACTATAAAACTTGCTGTTGCATCATTACGTATATACAACGTAGTATGTTTCAGATGACTAATCGTTGTGATGAAATTTGTTTTGAAGGAGAAAGAGTCAAGAAAAAAAAAATGGCGGTAAATTGTTTATTTACGATTTTCGTTAGTAAAAATAATATTATTATAATTTATAATTTCGTAGTTATAAAAGCTAATACGAGTTTAATTGTTATACCTATTTAATAGTGGGTATCCTTTATGGTTAATTGATATAGGCTTATTTATTATTTGAAAAACAAACTAACTTTTACTTGGTGAAAATTATTTAAAAACTTTTTTCCGCGGTCTCATAACGTTGTACGCTACCTTTAACCATCGATCTAGACTATAGAAGATTATAATGTACCGACTGTAGTAATTTTAAGTTGATTAATGACGATTGACTTCAATTCTTCGTTCGCTCGGTTGTGTGATTCGTCGTCAGAGAATCATAATTTTTGTTCATTATTGTCATAGATCGTGTAACGAAGTACGGTATTTCTTTCGTTTGTCGTCTCACGTACATCCTGTGCCGTGCCAACGTTTTAATTTATTCTCATCCCGATTCAAATGACGTAATTTATATAATAAATGCATCTAGCGATCGACCGTACAGAATTATTCAACAGTGTTTTCATGGACGTTGGAATTTAATTTGATAGAAATGAAAGAAAAAAAAA
>CM029362.1:12130538-12171909 GCA_017140985.1 Hormaphis cornu
GCTCGGTTTTCATTTTAAAATTTACAACGTCGTTCTTACTTCTAACCCGTTTCCGGTCTCTACGAATATTTCGTACAACCGAAAATAACAAAACAAGTCTTTTATAACAAGCCGTTGAAACGGTTTTCCAATTAAATCATAACGATTCATCGATGTGGTCAAACCAATATTCCTTCGTCCGTTTTTAACCATATACGTATGTACGTCTTTTGGTTTGTGTTAAAGTTTTTATACTATTTACTGGAAATTAAAGGCATAACGTTGATTTCATACATTGACAAATTAAACATTTTCGGACGTTTCGTCAAAACAGAACGAATAGGTGTTTTAGTAGTTTTAAAGTGCACTCTTTCCGACAATGTATGGAAATTTCAAACGATTAACTCTGGATCGAGATTTAGAAACGCGTTGAAAATGGCTCGAAACTCGGTACCGCGACTTACGATGCAATTACCATTCTTGTAACCAAGAGAACGTAACATTTTATAAAGTTCAGCCGCGTGTAATCGTTCTCTCTACTCAAAAAAAGTGTTTTCTGATAAACTGTAACGTAAATACATCATTCACTACTGTACATGCATCAGTAAAAAAAAAAACGAAATCAAATAAAATTACCAGCGGATCGTGACGCGACCGCTCTAGTCTGTCAATCGCACGACCCGCCAAGGACGCCGTCGGCCACCGTCGACGACTACACAGCCGAGTCCATTATAATAATAGTTGTACACCGTAGACAGCGTCTGTATGTATCGCGCCATCATTAAAATATTGTTGCCGTTTAAACGATATTATTGTTTCAAAAGTTGTTATTATGAATTTTACTTTTTTTCCTCTTGTTTTTTGTCCGATCATTCGCGTCAACGGTGGTGAAGCACCATCTCAAAACGTTTTGACGTTTCTAGCCGAACCGCGCGATTAGGAGCAGTGGCTTCGACACCAAGAGAGATGATTTACAGTTTATAAACGACTTTCGTATTTGGTAAAACGTTCGTGTTTGCATTCTTCGAGTCGATCTTTGTCAATACAGAATCTGGCCTAACGGTAGCGCATGCCTAGGTACGTAAAAAAAAATAAAATATAATAGAAAATTAATAATATCATCTTGCTTTCTGTAGACATATTTATCGTCTAACCCGCGTGCCTAACTCGAAATAAACGATAACTCTCGGAGTCAGTATTAAAATTTAGTAACAAATTCAAAGCGATTGAATGGTACGATTCGTTTGTAAATCGACTAAAAAATACAAAACATGTCGGATGGATTTTGTGTAGCGTTTTCGTATGGAGAAAATGTGATTATAGTGTTTACATTTTCGAGACAAATTATAATTTTGAAATCGTGATTCTGTCGAGGTGTAGATATGATTGGGTTACGTAAGGTGAACATTTGGCAATTTACCATCGCAATTTAAATATTATTCATAAACCTATGAATTAACGTAAACGCAAAGCTCCCCCCGACCGCCGCGGGCTTCCAGTACCTTCGTAGATCGCAATTACCGAATGCGTCGGCCGTGCCGTTTTTCCCTCGCACAAGAAAAAGAGTTCAATGTTGTTCGCGTTCATTTTTTTACACGCATTGTATATTTTATATATCAGTAGCGCTACCCGGTTTTCGAGTGAAGTTTTTTACCCGAATGGTTAAAAAGTGGACCAGAGCGGTCACGGCTGTGTGTGTTATTTTGCAATATTCTTGTTCACTTATTTACTTTGATTACATTTTTGTTTTTACCACTTGTTAGTTTATCTCTTTATTCGTTACAATCGGAGATTTCTCGCGAAATAAGTAAGTACAAATAAAAATAACAGACCGCAAAAATTTAGGTGTCCGCATGGCCTATCACTGTTCATAATTCGGCCCGTACTGATTCGTTATCGAAGAGTTTCTTGAATTATTGAAATAGGAAATAAACTGTCATTTTAGAAACGAAAGGTAGAATACAATGTATTTAATTCTACATGGAATTCAGATCAGACTTGAAACGTATATAAATTATCATTTCCCACTCATTCTTAACGATTTCAGCAATGGAAAGGAGAGGAAAGGAAAAAAAAATAAAATACGGTGTCCGAAACAAACTCGATTTAATTTTTCTACATTTTTAGTATAATTTACCGTTAATATCTATGGTTTCTATTAGCAATTCCTAAACCTAAACCGTGTGCATTCATTAAAACTGGTATATTATCTTCGGATTTGTTTAGTGTTGGTAACAAACGTGTGGTTCAATCACCCGTGGTGACGTTAAATCGAATTTGCATACGCGTTGGTGCGTTGGTCTTTCCCTGCGTGAATGCTTACGTGCCGACAAAATTATTTTTGAATTTTTATGTATAGATGACGCATAAATAAATAAATAAAAAAAAAAACAATAAAATTTGTTTTTGTGATGATCGTATGAAATTATAAAAAACGAATTGTTTGCTCGTATAATGTGTTTTTATCAGATTTAAAGTTTTAGATTGAAGATTTTAGTGATCTAGTTTATCGAATTGTTTTTCAAAATAACAAGCTACGACTGTACGACGTGTACGCGTGCAAATAGAGAACGCCGTAGAGTCACTACTAAAACACTCTTAGAAGATTAACAATTTGTAATAATCCCTAAGTTTCAATTGTTATTTTTATTTTATAATAAACATATTTATACGAATATGTATAGTTGGTAGTTTTGGCGGAACGTCGATGGCGGACGATACGAGATAGACTGAAACTGTTTAGGCTTGTTATGTAAAGATAGTGGTTAGGATACATAACACACACAAAAGTGCGAGGAAGACGAGAAACCGAAATGGTTGTGTTCGTATGATTGAAAATGATACAAAAGTTGAATGAAGTTAAAAGTTTGTTTTCGAACAAACAAAATTTGAAAATAAAACGAACGTGTTCGGTTTGAATTTTGGTTTTTTTTCTCGATACAACTACATGCACTTTGGATAAGTCAAACCAGTGATGTAAATACGAGGAAAAAAATAACGAAACAAAAGGAAACTTAATATGCAGTTTTACAAACTGGGTGCACGCAGTGTACTGGTAGTACGTTCAAAAAACGAGTTTTGCGTTTTGTGTGACGCAAGGTCGTCCGGAAAGTCGGTAAAACAAAAATATGACTCCGCAAACATAATAATATCGTAGTATACAGTATGCTGTACAAGATTATGTTACACAAGGTGTTTGATGACCAACTAACATTAAAATATCGTGATATTCCTGAGTTATTTAAAAAATGTGGCGTTTTAAGAGAAATCAATTCGTACTATTGAGGTTCGTACGCCGCTGTCATTTACAAAATAATTCACCTTTACACATTAGGTACAATAATTATTGTTTCCCTAATTACATTTTATAATACAGAACTATAAAAAAAAAACGGTAAGGACGCGTTATGATTATTTTCCGGTTGAAAGGAGTAGATTCTTTGAAATTTTCTTCACACGAATTTAAAAACTATAACAAACACGGACGCAAATAATTTTTAGGACGTTTGATTGTTATTGAATAATAAAAATATTTTAGTCCTTCGCAAATACGCGTGTCTATCAATTCTAACTGGATCCATTCGAATCGGTGTGACGTACACAGAGCTGTTTGAATTTTGAAATATTTTTAACACATTTTGACGGTTGAGATTATTTGGCACAACGTAATTTCATAACTGCGGGTGAATTCTTCTTAGATCATCCTGTATATGTTTTATGTTCATGTAATTATAGTTTTGTTTTTTAATTTTTGTTTTTTTAAATATTATACATAATAATATAGTACGTCGTCGTACTCATAACTAACTCGCTTACAGCGAGTTAGTTTTAAGCAATTTATCTCGTTTGGCCAATATAAAACGTATTTGCCAATATCGCGGGACATTCGAGGTCGTCCGATCCCATCGATTCTCTCTAATGCGTGGTCTCCTCGTTGCAAAAAAATTAAATTAAAAACTCAACTTGTCCACACGAGTCCCCCCGACGCCAATCTCGCGTGGATCCTAAAACTATTGAATTTGTATTTTTTGACATCAGAACCTATATATAATTGATCGATTGTGTTTGCCACGATCGAACCGATTATCTTAATTAATCAATACGAAAACGTTATAATATTTTGATGCTGTGCACAGAACTGAAAACTCCTCACCATTTACTGATTATTGTAGATAATCAAAACGCACACATAATAATACTATAGGACGATGAGCGTCGTATGTAAGCGAAATATGAGCTAGTGGTTCTTTTAATCACTAGAAAAACACAATTTATAGTTATGTTTTGGTGTTTTATGATTTTTTTGGTCAGACGACGATAGAAACACAGGGAAAAAGCATTGTGTAAAATAAATTTTTATGTTTTGACGCATAATTACCGTCGTAAAATCACTCGACCGTCGATAAGCAACACTGTACTGGCCATTTTACAACAATTGGTTTTGACGGTTGCGAGCGACAAAGTCAATATACGTATTAATGAATCTAAACGCGAAGTTAGCACCATTTAAAATAAATTACACCCGTAATAATTGAAGGCGTAAATGACACAAATTGTACATTTAAGGATTTTAATATTATACATTATATTATAGTGTTACAATATTATTACATAAATGACGTTTATTTTGTCACTCGAAACCTAAAAAAAAAATGCGTCAAAATTCAGACGAGGAAAACTATTAAAACGCATAAACGCCCAACTATACGTAGGTATTATTCTTTACTACGTTTTATTTTTTTTATATTATAGTGAAGAATCTTTTGAATAAATATATCTTACGGTAAAACGTTTTTTGTAAAGTAACTCTCCGCCTTTTTGCGAGGTTCAAACGGGCCAAAATCACACCACTATTTATGATTTTAAAACACTTGCGTCTATTCTTAGATCCGAGGAACCGCGGCTGCGGTTAGGTGTAATGAATGAATCAGTCGTCAGAAAATCCGGTTAAAACCCTAATCGTGGTCTGAGTTTGATAGGCCGTACGAGTGAGTACAGTCATAAAAAAAATATTTTACGTGGTTATGACTAAGAGTTTTTTTTTTCTCTCGTCGGGTTTCGCGGTTAACTGAAAATCGTTCACCAAATATTACTGTATCCGAATCGTTTTAGGAAATCATCGTCGCTGTGAATGTTTCGTAAACGAAATTTTGATTGCAAAAAGATAACGCGGTTTTTTTTTTTTTACAAAATAAGGTTTCGATTCGCCCGGTGCACGCTCTGCACATCGCTTTAAATACGTTTGGCCATCGTATTGCCGTTATATTTCTGTAATATCCTTATTCTAACAGGCAGGTGTGGGTACTGTGAACGAGATAAATGTATGATGAATTTACGAATTTTTTACCAAGATTTTGTCTATATAGTCACGATAAAATTGTTTTTAAAAATCTTTCATTTTGTTCAGTTACGTATCGAAAAATCGTCGAGACCGTTAATGATTCGGCACTTTAATCGATTCGTATAATTGATCGTGTCAATCGTTCATTGAACTTTCGACAAATTCCAAACTTTTGTGGTTTTTCGAAAATGAATCGTTAAAAAGACATTTTGGGAAGTGATTTTTTTTTTCATCGAAATAGCTTTATGAACAAATGTCATCTGCGTGTCCAAATTAATGAAGTTCACTAACCAAGTTGTTTCAACTTTTTTTTATACATTTTCCATGACGTTATATTCTTGGAAAAATATTAGTTTTTTTTTTTCTATTTTGGTAGGCCAGCCTGACCAATTCCGTCAGTAATGACAAAATTAAAATGTATTCAATTTTTATTATGCACAAGCTCCAATGAAAAAACAAATTTACAATTTTCGCTTGATTTTAAATTTAAAGTATATACCCGTGGTAATTATTGCACCATGTCCTCTCGCTCAAGGAATATTTTCGCGTTTGTATTTATGTTTTCCGTCTACGTGAAGAACGATAATTATTTTCTCGTCTTAACTTTTGTCCGAACAATTGCTTTTGTAATTTGAAATCCAACACTTCTTTATGTCGTGGATAGTTCAAATTTAATTATTCTGTTAGCCGTAGTTAACTAATTGTGGGTAATCGTAGTGAAATTTCCTAAAAATTTTAGTTCTTCCGGTCCGTCGGAACTGAACTTGGAAACAACTAGTCGAAAATTAAGACATTTTATACGTATCATGTTTTAAGAATTATTCCACGTTATATTTTGTTGTTGGAATGCTTATTTTTTTTTCAAAAGAAAATTATAGTGTGAAATTTTATTTTATCACACTCATAACGTTTCGTGGTGTACGTAAAGAAACAATGGGATTCGACGGTCCGAAATAATTTCCCGCGGTTTCAGCTGTCTTTCGAATGTCGCAACGGTTTTTTATTTGTATTTTTTTTTTTTACAACTATATTATAACTACGTTCAATCCGATATTAAATTCTCGTCCAAACACAGTAATAATAATATTTGTGTTCGGTGCCGACTCGAACGCAACACCAAAACGAATAGGTGCGCGTACACTTTCTACAATAAAATATCTGACAAAACCCGCCGTACCGCGGAACACCGGGTTATTCGCGAAGTAAATTAAGTCAATTACTAATTATGTATTTATTTTCTGTGACAAATGTCGCAACCTAACAACAACGACTAGTTGTAAATAGAATAATAATTATTATTATATAGTGTCGACGGAAATTGAACAAAATTGCAGTATATTATACTATCGGTGTCGTATTACGCTTTCAACGAGGAGAAGCATTGAAACTGGACGAGTAAAAATTATTTTTAATTATAGTACGATGTTTCGCAAATTTATATACGTTCAGCTGTACTAAAAAATACACAGATCACAGCGTCAGGTGAAATGAAAATTCACGTAGATGATCGTTTTTCAATATCGTATGTTTAGCTTTATTCACCGAATACATAAAATAATCTTTGGAAACGCGTGTTGAAAGTAATCGTTTGAGGAGGATATCCGATATTCCGCCGTACCGCGTTCTTTATTTCAATCTTAGTTCCTTCACAAATGAAACAATAATCAACTAATTTTTGTTTTGAAAAACGATTCAGCAGGATACCCGTGTACTGACTGCGAGTTATAACAAGTAAAAAAAAAAAAAATTATATTCAAAGACTAATGGAAAAGCGTACTGCAAAATTTCGATTTTTAAATTGCAGTAACTGACCAGAAAAATAAATTTTTTAAAATATTATTTAAGCCCAGTATTTATAGGTATATTCAACGCAATTTAAGTAAAAAAAAAATACGATTCCCTCTAAAATTTTAAAATATTATACCTAGCTCGATTTTTGTGAACGGCGGGGGAACGGCTTCGTTTTTACAAAATATTCTAGCGCGTACCCCTTTCGTTTCCCCTCGAGGTCTGTTCCCGGGAATCTTCTGTGGTTTTTTTTTTTGCAATTCAAACACTCATTACTCGGCATTTATTACAATACTACACACATGACCGCGGTCGTGGGTCGGTTTGAAGAAAATAACATTTTTGTACAAGACCTCGTATTATAATAGTAATTATTTTTTTCGTCGTGGATTACATAGTATCGTTTTATTACGATCGTCGTCTAACGACAATGATTCGCCGGACGTCCCGCGGTTTTTGCGCGACGGATCGGGAAAAATAAAACATACTGTCGCGCAAATTCATTTCGTTCGGACGGATTTAAATTTGAACACAACAACAACAATAATGTTCTCCGATACGGTCGTGTACGCCACGAAGAGTCTTGTAGCAGCCGCTCACGCCTCACAGCCGGGGGTTTTCATCATTTATTTTTTACTGCGTTTAAAAACTGCATTTATCGTTGCGAATTTTTCTGGAAATCTGCCGCCGGTCGTGTTCCCCGGGTACACCTAACGTTTTATACGACGCGCTGTTCGTAAATAAGATTTGTGCAGCGTTTGTTCAGAGAAAACAAACGATATTAAAGTCCGCGAGTAAAACATCCAGAGCTTCCGTAATCGCATATGACCGACGAAAAACAAACAATTTAACGCGGTATCGTGTCGTGCCCAACGCTCAATGATCGTTTAAAAAATCGTTTTTGAAATATAAGCGATCGCGGGCGATTTAGAGGAATGGTGTTGACAACGATTTCGATGATTGGAAATATTCCGATTTATTGTATTTTACCGGTTTTCACAGTCGGTAGAATCCCGCGAGTTCTTTGTAGTGCAGCGAGAATCGCGTTACGCCATCGCGTAGGCAACACAACGGACGCACGCCGCCGAACACATGACAAACGTAGTTTTCAATTCGTCTTGTTTTGTTTTTGACGTCGGTTTTTTTCCAATCGTGGACACAAAATATTGTTATCGCGGTACGAAGAAGAGCTTTTGATGAACAGAAAAAAAATATTGCGTTCACGCAGAGAACGCGAAAACAAAAAATTGGTTACACAATTTAAACTGGTTACTTCTGCTTAAACATTCAAACATCTAACGTTCGAAACAAAATCATGAATCTTAATGATTACTGTCAATAATTAATAAAAATTAATAAAAATAATTAGTAGTCATTAATAATGACTTTTGTTTCAATAGACTACAACACTAGAGGTATAACCCTTTTTAACTAACTATTTTCAACGAGTCGTTGTTCAGCGCTTGTAGTTGTTTATCAGCGACGTATTTTATTATGAAAATATAAATGTTAAACTACTGATTTTGCGGCTAGTGTTTTTTACACGATCAAAATCTGCTATGTATTTTAGCTGTTGTGACGAATCATTTTCGTACCACGCGATTTAAAACGTTACACACATTATATATCCATAACGTTTTATTTTATTTTTGTAAAAAGCTCGTAAAAATAAATCCTAACGCTTCCGTAAAAAGTCGAATAATGCTTGTAATCGATTTTACGTATTTAATTCTTTTTAAATTTTTTTTTTTTTGATGTTGCCGTGGTGGTAAATTTTCGGTTAAGTACGTTGTTACGGACCTTTGTCAAATCGTTCGTTACAGTTTTCGATATTCTGTCAAAAAAAAAAAATTTTTATAATCAAAATAAAAAAAACCGGATTTAAAAGACTGGAAAATCGTTAGATGTGACTAACACATTATGCAAGGTTAACGACACTGTGTTGCAATTAAAAATAATCGCGAAATCGCCCATTAGCTTGATTAATGGGTTGTGTGCGGTGATTTGCGATCGCATTACACGTTTTATTTTTTCAGTCATGTAGCTTAATTAATTGATTGATTTTTACAATTTTTTTTTTTATATAATATTCTCCTACGTTTATTATTGTACGAGGATGACTTTATTTATCGTAAAAAATAGTGTTATCGCCAATCACTTTTATTCGCACACGTAGTTAGACAATATTATATAATGATAAATATTCATTATAAAATTCAATTTAAGTTTTTTTTAATTCGGTTATGAAATGAGATCGGTTATCTTTACTATAGCGTAAACCATTGAACTCGCGTTCGGCAAAAGAGCTAATTAGAGCATAATAACGCACCTTATCCGAACATAATTAACTGTCGATTCAGTTTTAAATTTAATATATTATTATTTATCAAAAATAAACGAATAATTTAGTTCTCGAAAAAACGTTTAGTGTAAAATCAAACAATAAAAGTCAACGATTTAGATCCCAGGATCTCAAGAAGACATTAAAAAGAGAAGAAATAAGAGAAATTTTAAAGAATATTTTTAAAGAATTTTGACCCAATACTCTCTTTTTTTTTTAGTTTTTACCTCATTACCGTTTTACTATTGACGGGTTTAATTTTGGAAAACGCGACGAAACGTTATTTGTAAAAGAAAATATGTGTTCCAAGTTTCACTGTTTTTAATTTTACCTCCTTCCCGTCTTTCAATCCCCAAAGTTTGGAAATTTTGACGAATTCCGTACAAGACTTTTAATATTATTAATTGTATTACGGATATGTCAATCACACTGTGGCATTTGTGTTTTATAATATTATTATTGTGGTAACTTATTGTTGTTTCGGTTTGTCTTTTTAGGTAAGAAAAAATGAAAAGCAGCTTAAAAACTTCCGTGTGTTACGTCTAGCGTGTACGACATTGGTAAGTCCATAAAACGTAATTTTTTTGATAGACAGCTTTTGGCTAACGAATACTGTGCGCTCAGTGTATAAGAAAAACTGCACAAGTACGTAACGTGTGGTTCAAGTTTCGTGTGTGATTTTCGTACGTTTTCGAGCGTAGTGGTTATGTTTTCAGTTGAATACAGCGATCGGTTATTGTGCGATTAGTGTACCCACTCGATCCTTGTGCTGGACGTTAAATTCATTTTCTCGAAATAAACAGAATCAACATTTATTTTTTTTTTTCCCCGTCACTTAACCGAAGGCAGTTTTATCGAAGCCGTCCGAAGTGACCTACCGTTTTGATTCGTTTGTCACATTTGAAGTCGGACACCTTGAATAACAATCGGGTATTTACTATCGTTTTCGTAGTCATTAACGTCATTTGTACGGATCGATTTCGTACGCGGTCAATACAACCGTGTCGCAAAAAAATATAGGCGTTTAGACCGCAAAAAACGCGGCCGAAAATATCGTAACTTTATTTTAGCGGAAAAACAAATCACGAGTAAATAAGCACAGAACCGTGGTGGCCGACGCGTATGAAAAACGATTCAGCCAAAAATACGATACCGTCGGTAACTGCGGTCGTGTGTTACTACTTCCCGGCCGAGATACTGTCGACAAAACTCGCGTTCACGGCTAAGAATATATTTCCGTTTTATACCCACATACCCAGGTTTTAAAGTCCTTTTGAAAAAACGATCATTTCTCGTCGATTATAACGATAGTGATTATTCTTGTAGGGCCCGCGTTCTCCGAGACAATGTAATTTTGCTCGTTGTCTGCGCGCGATAATTTATAGAGTCGCGGCTGTTTTGCCCGTTGAAAACGAGCGCGTTTCGTTATTTTCTGCGGGCTTACTTGATGGACAGTTTACTACGACGACGACGACGAGGAGGGTCGTCAAACTACCGGCCGAGCGTCTTCGAGTATCGTGTTCGGTCGTGTGGAGGATGAAACCGACGCTGATTAAGCTCATTACGCTATGCGGCGTGTTTTATAATAGTGTATAATGTGTATTGTTGTTATAAATTGCACATAACAGTAGGCATTCGTTCGTTACGACGACTTTGCGGGAGAGCGGTAAATTTATAGGTGTTTAAAATGGAAAAAAAAAATGTTGAATAAAATCAAACGTTCCGGGTGCTTTATTGTGCATTCTACTCCGAGATCGTTACGTGGGTGGAATGGACGCCGCGATATCGACCGAGTACATTACATACGTTACGGGATAATTGTTCTTTTTATTATTATCGTATTTATACGCATCGTACAATCGTTATTTTCGCGAATTCTTTTTACAACATAAATCACACACGACACACGCGCTGCACCGTCTATAAATATTTTCGCGTATTCCTACGGCCGGGCATAATCTCCGCGCGGAACGTCGTGCGAAGCTGGCCGAGTAGACGGCGACGATTTTTACGACCGACGAAAACAAAAAGTTGATTTTTAAATTTACTAGATCGAACCAAAAATGAATCGACACTCGACTTATATTTATAGTCCGTATTAATTACCGCGGTCATTTCGTCCGCTTCGAAAAGTTTTTTGAAATTTTCTTCTTGGTAACACTTTTATACAATTATTACAGATCGACTTAAAAAGTCGACACGTTAAATAAAAAAAAATTTACTTAATCAACTTTTGTTGTTTTTTTGTAAATTTCGATTACAGAGCGAGGTTAGTCGTTACTTAATTTGGACGTTTTTAATAATTCTTCTTTTTCGTTAGTTAGAACAATTTATCAAGTCGCTTCTTATATAAGTAAGGACGAATTCACTTTTAAACACTAAAAACGTAACGTAACAACTTGCCCCGATGGGTGGTACGTTGTTGGAGGCGAGTTGTTAGAATATACATTTCTATTTAATTTGTCATATATGATTCTAAAAAAAAAAAACATTTTCACACTTATTTATTTTAACGGTCTATACATCGCTAAACTAAATACTCATATTTTATTCAATAAACCTTTATTTATTTATAAGAATAAAGTAACAACGACAGTGTTATGCATTACTAATGTAACAGTCTTAAAAACGAATTACAATTTACATCGTTAAACTTATTTTTCAAACGGTCTTATAACAATAGTTTATTCAAATATTCGCCGCAAAAAAAAAAAATCAAAATGTGGTCTAGAATTTACGATTGAATAAAATGTTTATTTTTTTGTGATACTGATAAGAAACGATCGGCGATATTGTCACAAAATATAATCGTTTTCTTTCATAAAATCGGCTGGTCGACGCAGTGTTGTCATGACCAGGGATGTCCTATCGATTTGAATTCACTGACACTTTCTCGTTCAGTAAAATACGTTTTGACGTTCGGAAATGTAATATATTTTTCATGTTTTATGGAAAAAAACACAAATAATAGAATCGCCCCATGGACGGGCCTTGCTGCAAACCTTAAAATTAAAACGTTTTTGAACGGTTTAAACGTCTGAAACTGTTTACGAATGTGAAGAGAAACGAATTCCGACGCCGGCCGACAAAAATCCACTGCGATTTCCCCGATCGAAGGAAATCGAATAACCCTGTTTTATCGTTCTCCGTTTGCAAACGAACGAATCGCGTTAAATTCCTATTGTCGTCCGATCGGCCGTGTACAGAGAGGTGTTCGCATCGCGATGTATAAATAACAACAATGTATCGTACCGCGGTCGGTATTTTAATCGTTGGTCTCGAGAAACTCTCGTTTTTATTTATTGACGTATTGATTTTGTTTGTATCGCGGGATAATACCTACGTACGTACGTTCTCGCGATAAAATCTGCAGTAACGAAATCTGTCATAAAACCCCCGTCACAAAGTCGTGAGTCTTATTATCACGGCGCATCGTTACCCGACCGCGAAGTTAGTGATGAAAATAAAAAAAATGCCTCGGACAGTTTCGCCTCGATTTTCCTCTCTTACTATCGATCGTGTTTGACGTTAAAATATTCATAGATTGTTTATACACTGTGTGTGTACAGCGGCGAGTGTGTTTTCTGCGCGGAGTATAAAACGTACAAGACCGTTCGAGAAAATAATAACAGTTTTATTTTATCGGTTTTGCGACTTTTGTCGTTGTTTCTTCGCGTTTCAAACGCACCGCCAAGGACCAATAGTTTTTGTAAAAACAAAATCTGTTATTTTTTTTTAAATCTACGAACGTCGTATACGTTTCACTCAGGACCGCGTTTAACTCGTTACCTGAGTTGTGCACTATGCAAATAAGCTAAAAACGCGTGTTAGCAGACGAATATTATGTTCCACCGTAGGCTCGCGTGAGGTTTGAAAGTACGGGTTATAAGATATTTTCGGCGTCGATTTAATCGCGTTACCGTTGTAAAGACCGTAGCGACCGTTGAAAAATGTCTAAAAAATAAAATCGTTCAAGACGGTTTACCATACAACAGTGTTTGAAACATCGAGATAGGACGTCAGTGGCGTGGCGAACCGAAAACGATCGAGAAGCGATCACAGAAGAGCGCGCGTTTCTCGAATCGTTTTAATTTTAACGCGCGTAATATTCCGAAAAGACCGTAAAATGGGTACGGTGTGTTTAGAGGTGGTTTTTCGTGTTTTTGAGGCGTTTTTCGACAGTGTCTACTCGCAAAACCGAGTATTTCCAACACCCCAATTTGTTTTTTAAGGATACGCCGAAGACGAAACGAGTAAAAAAAAAAACATAAAAAATTAACGTCGCGCGCGTTCGTCGCAAAAACAAAACGTACGTTAATTTAGCCGTCCAGCGCTCTCGCGGGAATCTCTGGAGAACGAGCCTCCGGTGTGCGGCTGCCGACCGTTTTGACGACCGTGATTTTCGATCTCGTTGTCACGAAAAACTTTCGGTCGTTACGACTGTTGTGATTGTTATACGACGACGAAAAATATCAACGGAGTGCCGTAACAATGATTTCTGTGATCGAACACAGCCGTCGGTCAGAATCCGAGGACGATCGCATAGTACGTGTACGTGAGAACTCTTTTTTTTTTTCGTTTTTTTTTTTACGATAATTACCGCACGCGGACATCGAAAATGGAACGGCTTAAACGGTAGAAACGTTTAACAACAATCGTCGTGACGACGCGTCCCCGGCTGCTGTGTTGTGTGATCGACGAAGACGAAGAGCGAAGAGAGCAGCAACACCAGCGCGCCCGCAATAAATAATGTTCGGGAATCGACGGGCTCGGCGGCAAACAGTGGAAAAAAATAAATAAAATTAAAAGAGATATTACAAAAGAAAAAAATCCTTCCTGTGTTTTTTGTCGATAACATTCCGCGTCAAGTAAAACAGCGATTCGCGATCGCGCGCAAAAGTGTCGCCTAAGTTTGTATTTAGAACCGATTCACATTCGCTGAAGTTCTTTTGTCGGCCCTACCTTTTTTTCTTTTATAAAAGGAAACGCACACGACCCTCTATATATACGTATGCTGTTTTGAACGATATTGTTACGTTGAAGAATACTTTTTTGAACACATCACGACGACGTAAATAGTATGAATAGTTCACGCAGTTGCACGTTCGTCGGCGAAAAATGTTTACGATGTCGTTTTGGAAGATTGGAAAATCAATCGAAACGTAAAACTACACGTTTCGCCGCTCGGGGTTCGGACAGGAAAAATACACGAGTTTTTCGTTTTATTCATATTTGTCGGTTCGCCGCCATTGCGGATATTGTTGCGCGGTTCTTTTGAAGTCGCATCGTTTCGATTAAATTTTATTCGCGGTAGATTTTCATTATATGTTTTATTATGTATACTTTCATTATGTATACTTCCACGGCGGCGGCACGTGCGATTAAAACGCGCGAGATTAAACGTGCATCCGTGCGATGTTTGACCGCAAACGGTGAGGATTCTTCGTGCAACATTCGTTAATACTCGCCGAAATTACAAGGAATTATTCTCTCTGATAATAAAAAAACACCGTACGCAGTTTACTACACCGCGTTTGTGTCGCCGCACGGAAGCCACAAACGGTAAACGTAAAAACAACGGAATAATTCTTTAGATGGTTTTTCGAGAAATAGTTCCCTTTTTTTAGTTTAAGAATAAATAAAAACCGTGTTAAAATAATATAATTCTTAAGTTTCAGTGCTTCGCGAATCGTTTAAAATTTGTCTAAATCAGTTTCGATTTCTATTGTGTGGTTAGGTTTCACCCTTCTTAAGCGAGTTCGATAATTTCAAATCATTTGGAGCCTTATATTAAATATTTCGACTTCTTCTGTTTCGAATAATAACTTCAAAAAAAACAGGAATAACATCGTTGTAAAAAACATAAAATCCCTTGCTCAGGATCTAAAAATTCATCTAAATACGATTCTGTGATCTACACGATTCCTCCAAACGTTTATGTTTTTACACAGCATAATGGTTTTATAAAATTTTTAAAATCTGAACGAATCGAGGAAGTGTAATTTTTCATTCTACAGACAGTAAGAATGTAAAAGTTTAAAGGAAAATTGCTTGCGTTTTGTTGTGAGTTTAGTAACGGTTATTGTTGAATGTATGAAGAAAATATACTAAGCATATATATTTTGTTACGACGGGAATCTTATAAGTTTTATATTATACCTCTTAACTTGGAAATCATATAGTCTTGGTTACAGTCTCATTAGACACAAAATCATGCCCAACAATCATTTCAAATCAACTTCTATTATATCGTGTATAATAGAAAGAAAAAAAAATTACGTTATTTAATATTATACCTAGTAGGTCGAATAAAAACCGTTGTTTATTTTTACTTAAAATGTACCGCCGTTTCTCTTTGTAGACGCGGTATTACTTTGTTTGTGTGAAATTAAAAATATATTTTGAATCAAGTACGTGTAGAAAACAAAACCGCGTAATCTTGTCGAATCGACAAGACGAAACGCAGCTTTTTGCTACACGGCCTGTACCACCTATGTGTACGGAAAAAACTAACGAGTCTGTTGTTGTCAAACCATTCCGACTTTTTTGATAATTTGCATAACGTACAGGTCATCATTCGGTTTTTTCGATTTTCTCTGTATTGCAATTACGTTTTTAATAATTCCGTACTTGCGAGTTTTCTGTCGGTTCTGAGCGTTTCACGTTTTAAACGAGGATCGGAAAAAAGAAATTGGATCACAATTACAATCGTGTAACGTAATAACTATTTATGATCAAGTGCGGCAATATATAATATACGATATTACGATAAAAACACCAGTCGCACGGTGTTTCGTAACGGCCAACGTATTTTAATCGTTCGCTCGTGAGTTTTGAAAAAGACCGTGTAAAAAAAATCATCACTTCTCGATCGAGGCCAAACGAGGACGTTTGCAGGTGATCGATGCGAATTCGATTATAATGTCGGCCACGTTTTGGCCCGGCGTTTAAGTCTCCAATATCGCGGAGCAAACGATATTCAAAAAATTGGCGGGCACAACGAAAAGTAATCAATGCCGAGTTAAAAAGTTTATCTTTTATTCACTTTTTGTCTGATCTATGGAGTTTGGACGGTTTCAATCACTCGACTCATTTTAAACGCGTGTCGTACTTTAGTTATTTAAACGTTTTATAATACAGTTTAATACTTCTCTGCTCGTTTTGTATTAAAATCGCGTACAACCGTCGGGTGATTAATGAGTTAAAACAATTATAATTACGTATGTTTACGCGCTTACGGGTGCGCATATTTCTGTATTTCAATATCCGCAAGTCTCGCGTATCAAGGGTATTCTCGTGTTCGATTTCTCGAATATCTTGGCTAAAACCGCGTCTCTTATACAAAGGCTATCTCGCAATTATAGGAAGTCTACACGTAAACCATTGGAATCACCCCGCAGCGCAGTGTGGTTTTTTTTCATTTAAGCGAGGTCGCGCGGCAATAACGATTTATATCCATAAAATTTCGTCATGCACATATTATACGTATCACTAATCTGCAGGGCGTGTACGTGTTATAAATAAATGTTCAACACATTCGTTTTACGGTTTTCGAATACGTATCGATGCGCAAATTGTTTGCCTACAGAAATCCATGACTTTAAGTCTCGTTTTGCAGAGACGGACGAGAGAAATAATACGCTACAAAACTAGGAAAAATAATGCTTCGCGCGGTACACATAAATTACGTCGACGTTCCCACTCGGATTGTATGAGTGGTGAAAATTTTTTTTTTTGCATTTCAAACGAGTTTGAGTTATTTACAATTTTATTCTTCTTAAGTCGGTTTTCTTAAACCTCAATATTGACTATATGCACTGTTATCGGAATATAATCTCGTTGAGCATGTTCTGAGCGTCTAAAACTCATACATATTAGTTCAATAATAATCGTGTCGCGCGGTAAATATTATAATATATTATTTCACAAGAAACAAAAAAACATAATTTTGGGAAAGGCATAATGCGCTGATATTAATATTAAATTGATTTCTTAAACTACGTACTATATCGTAATAATATTATGTAGATATTATTTTGAATGTTCAACGGACACGATTGCTTTTACTCGACACACGTGGTATATATTTAACATATATCGGTACTAGTTTTAAACTTCAAAATTATCTTCATACGATTTTTTTTTCATTCGTAAATATTTAAAATTTAACAAAATATTTCAGTAGCTATATCGCCTTTGTTATTTTTTTCCCACTGTAAATTCAGCGTTTTAAAATTATTTCTCGACTTCTCCGTTGACACAACGTTGACAATGTGAAAACCAACAATCCTCAGTGAAGTGAATTACGTCGACGGACATTTTTTTTTCTTCAATTAATCATAGACGAAAATCTATTTTCAACGAACGCGACGTAAAATATCTTAAACCACGTTTTCATTTTGCGCATTTTATTGTATCGTACTCGATATTATATATCGCCGCTCTGTGTTTGTAGACGGCGAGGCAGGGTGCTCGAAAACGATTTCCCGCCCACGATTTCACATAAATTCCGCCCGCGTCATACGGTTATATTGCTAAAATCTTATTTTTATTATTCAGTGATTCGATTGTGCACATAGGCGTATAATAAATCAACAGCGAATGCAACTTATCGTCATAATATATATAGGTATTGTACACAATGCACGTGTGTCATATGCGCTGTCGTTCATGAAAACGAGTACAACAATCACTCTGCACCACTTCCTGTACACGTCCCGACTGCGATAAGCGTTGGATCGAACGCAGACTTTGATGAATGAACCATACTGAAATATGCTCGTGAAACAACGGTCGTAACATTAATAACGGCAGTGTATCGAAAATGTATTTTACATTCGTTACAATACGAAATACCGAAAATATCACCAATTTTAACAAACATATAGATTGGTTAGGTTCTGCATATTATGATACCACGTTTAAGTTCTTCAGTGTACTACTAGTGAAACGGCTCTTACCAAAGTTTTCACCCGAGTGATTTGCCTACGTTTCGAATTATGGTCCGAAAACCATAACATTTCTAAAAAATATGCTCCGACTATTGAAATTGTACTGCCAGTCGCTGTGTTTTCTTATAGGAAAACCTGTTCTAAATCCATTCGTACACGCGTAAAACCACAAAACGAACGGGCGATCGGCCCGAAATTTATGAAATTAGTGTTGATTGTTTATTTTAGTTATCCGGAAACTGTAACGTACTAAAATTATTGCGAACGATTTAAAACTTTCACACGACGTTACTACAACGGGGATGTTATGTCGAAAACTTTGTACAAATAAGTCAACAGATTCGTGTCGAGTATATGTAAGATTTAAAAATTGAAGCGCCGAGTATTTAGCACTCACTGAGCTCGCTCAGAATCTATTCAGCAATCCGTTTTGGAAATTTAACATAATCTGTGTGATCCCGATGGCTTCCCAGTCGATCGGTAAAGTATATCATACTATTTTAAAGTGTGTAGTTTTAACGTCGTGTGTCGCGCGCACGTCCGAAATCAAAATAGTCGTATCAAACTGTAACGAAAATCGTGATAATACGATATTGTTACACTGTGCGAGAGTTGTTATATTATTATCCGAAACGTATTATTATTATTACTTTTATTATGATCATAAAACGCGGAAATTGTCACAGCGACTTTATGACAAACGTCACTCTCGCGCGGTGGACCAACGACGCCCGAAAAATGTCCGCAACAGAATACTGTGTAAAATATCGTCCATTGTGTAACGATCTGAACCTATTATTATTTAGACAAGACGAATGAAACAACGCCGTGTCTCACAATACGAAAATATGTAATACAATAATAATTCAATCTAGCTTATTTCATCTGGAGAACACGCGCGGTATACTAACGTTTTTATAGTTTATTAAATTTTTTTTACTATTATTTGAATCGGAGAGCGTACAAATCGAGCCGTACAAAACGAAATACGGCGATTTTAATTTACTTATTATGAAAAGAGTCAGTGTTTCGTCATGAATTTTAAATTTTTCATTACATACCGCGGTGTTTTATTATAAATTAATTTTGTCGAACGGACTTATGTCTATAACAACACGTTTTTTTTTCGAAGCCACGAATTTTTCGTTGCACTTATATATACGTTGTTACGACGCATTACTTTTGCAATATCACTGTGTAATAACAGTGTATACGAATCGCGTTGCCGGAGCGCAAGGTATTTTAAAGATCTGACATTATTATTATTGTGTTATTATGTGTAAATTATCGTTTTTTTTTTCTCGATGATATATTTATATTGTTATAAAAATGACGCGCTTAAACCATTCCCAGTTTGTTAAAAAATAATATATTATAATGCGTATAAGAGACCATACGTAATATATAAAATTTTTTGTGTACTGGATATATTTAGAACCGAAATTATTGAGGTGTTGACACAATGTTGAATCCCCCCGATGACGTTCAAACATTATCGGTATTTCAATGAGTTTTTATGATTTTTCAGCTAATTATTGCATAACCTAAACATTATCTACGATGTTCGAGGCTTTTCAACAATTTTCAAAATATAATTTTCTTTTATATCGTGCTGTGAAACAATTTCGATGTTTATAATTATTTTGTTATTCTTTTCATCGTCATGATTTCGTTTTTTTTTTCCCCTTATTTTCGTAGGCTCTTCCAAATATTATTTTTTAAACAATATTTTCAAACATCGTATTGCGATACACATTTATAACGTCTTGAGGGTTTATACAATTTGAAGACCTTAAAAATCTACAGCTCGCTGAATATTTGACTTACTGACACTGCAGAATCTTGATGATTTTCGTAAACAGTCCGTCGCAAACGTATTATATATAAAGTCTTCGACTTTCCAAACGTGTCGCACACCTAAAACAAAATTTTCTGTCCGAACAAAAATATATTGTAAAAAAAAAAAATTGGAAAACGGTGTTATTTCGATCGTAACGATGAGATTATTGTGCGTTGCAGTTCTACAATCGATACCAAACCCGTAATAACTCCTCTCAAACAGTGATAAAAAAAATGTTTTGACATTTTCACGCGTCGTTTAGACTGATATTCTTTACACGTGGATACGACTTTCAGAATGTTTGCGCGAATCTTTAGGAAAACGAAAAAATAGTGTCGGCGTCTGTTCGATTTTGTGTTAAATTTGGATTTCACTTACAGCTAGATAACCACCGACCGAGCTGCTCGCTCGGAATTCGCAGGATCCGTCGTTGCTCGCAGACGTCGAATACGTTAGGCTTCCGAACCCACCACTATATCGCGCTACTCCGTTCTGTAATGTATTTTTTAAAAAAATTAGAACGATTCATATTTCTAAATAGTCGTTTGCGGACGGGACTGTTTTTTTTTTTGTAACTATTCTATTATCGTGAAGCGAAAACGACTTTGATAATATCGCGCGTTGTCCGTTTCGTGTCCCATACGCGTAATCGATCACGAGCGCCGCCGTTATTTCGATTTGGTCGCGCACGCACGCGACTCACGCGCTCGCGGCGCCCCCGGTCCGGCCCGGGTAATTGCCGGCTGATCGAGTACAGAACAACGGCTCCTCGTCTGCTTGGGTCTGCGTTCGAAACACCGTTTTTCGCTTGTTGTTTCGCTTATTATTTCGTTTTTCAATCAATCAATATCGGCCGCCACGTGTTCGCCTAATCGATCCGCACGCGACAAAAGTCGTTCTGTATCGTGTTAGTATTGCGGCGAAACAGTGCATCATACATACGAATCGTGCGGGTCCGTCATTTAGGGGCCGGGCCGAATCGGGGGAGGCTGTGTCGAAATCTCGGATGGATTATTATTCGAAAAAATTCCAACCGTTTTTTCGGTACGTCGGCCAAAAACAATAGCGGATTACAGTTATTGTACTGTACAATTACAGTTACCCGCCATCAGTTCTATATAGAGCAACTCATTTAAACTACGTAGGTATTGTGAATTTAATATCGCCGTTTTCGGAAAACGCACGTTTCGGAGTAGGAGGAATTTTAACGGATAATCCTTCTGTTTTTCTCTAACAACTGTAAGTTACACTAACTTACCCTACAAACGGGCGAATCAATGTGGGAATCTATCGACTCCCGGATTCGCCACTCAGACGCGACTGAAAGACCTGCCGAATTCGTTTCGTCGAGTTACGCGAGTTGAATTAATCTCTGTCTACGTATTTAAAACGAACTTTGTTATTGAAACAAAAAAAAAGGGGAAAAAAATGTACTTTGTGTATATTTTTTTCGACGATATCGGTTTACGCAATACCAAAGTGTAACTCCGAATCAACGCTCTATTTGATCATCGGCTTACGAGTTTTGTGGCCAGGCATTCCTATTATGCCCCCGTCCTGCCGATCGCGACACCCGGTTACCAGAGAGTACGTTTTACTTTTGCAAAGTCACTCACGACTTCTTAAAATCTTTTCAAACATTTAACCATCGCTAACGGCACGTCCGTTTCGGTCCGATATTGATCGCGACGAACCGTTAGAGAAATAATCCGAGCCGAAAACGCCGCGGAAAATAATTTTAAAAAAAAACTACGTCACATTTTTGCGGCGAATCCGGTTCGATCGTGCCGACCTTCGCGGGTCGCTCCTGCGGCGTGTCTCTCTAGCTATACGTTATAGCGTATACAGGGTGGTCGATGCGACGTTATTAAACCAATGTCCGGTGAAAACTAAATATCTTGTGTAAGCTGTGGGTGAAAAACGACTGGGCGCGTTAACATCACCGCATACAAAACGATAACACACTTGCGGTGGCCCCGAATCAGTTGGTGTCACTGCTTTATAACCTACAATCGTATGTGATGTTTCTTTTTTAACTTTTTTTAAGTTCTTGTTCAATAATAAAAGTTCATGAAACAATGTCGTTCTAATCGTCGACGAACGAGGTGTGTTATTTTGTCGAGGCGTTACTGAACAACGATCAACGCGGTTCCCGTTTTGCGTAGAAAACTATTGTGTTTGACAACGTTCGCTCGGTATCCAAAGCGGTATTCGTTTTCCGTTTCCGAAACCGGCAAAAGGGATTTCATTTCAACGGATATCGTTACGCCCAACGAGAGCGCGAACCGTTCTAAATAAATTGTACGCGTAATCATAAAATTTCATCCGATCGTTGTAGACGGGACCGTCTCGTGTTTCGATTACAAAACGTTATTCGGCGTTTGTCAAAAAAGTCGTCGTTCAAAACTTGCTGCTAAAAATGAACGGACGCGCCGCAAAAAACACCATGTTACAACGTTCGTCTCGTTCGTTCGTAAGTCTTTTTTCGAAATCGTACTTTATCGAATTCCCCGGACAACACCCTGTATACGCCTATTGCTGCAGTGTGTATCACGATATATACATTATATACCGTGTAATAATAATAATACGGCATGCGAATTGCGTAACTGCAGCAAATAAACACTTTCGAACTACTTCGTGATCATATTTCCCCAGAATCGCCGAGCGCGTGCGTTCTGACTCTGCTATTTTTTCTTTATCTTTTCGATTCGGCCGACGATATAATCGCGAAACGTACGTGCCAACGCACTTCGACAAAAAAACGCGATTATCGTTATTTGCCCGCGTGTGTGTTGCGGTTTTCGAATTTCGTGCGAGATGATGTGTGATCGTGTGATCGTGTGCGAATCAAAGAGAAAAAAACCAACATAACGGGACGTGTGTCTCATTATTATTATCATTATTCGTTGTATTATCGATCGTCGGGTAACGTTACATGTAATGAGATGTTGTTACACGCGATGGAGGAGATCGTGGTAGGCTGACGTGTGAAGAAGCTATCCGTCAACTTGCGGTGTGAACACGAGGCGTGTGTAATCTTCGAATAAGGTTCGACCGTATCGGCGGCGGCGGTGTCGAACGTACATGCGGTGCGGATTTCGACAGGAAATATTATATATGTAGTCTTCCGATACAGTTCCGACTTTACAGGTTTATAATCTTGCGAATAAATCGCGAGAAAAATGTGTGCGTATTTATAAAAACAGTTACGATTTAATTATTTACCGTGGACGAATTTATATGTTTTCTATCGTTTCATTGATAACGAAACTAACCGGTCGAATAAAGCTTGAACGTAGAGAATTCGACGGAATCCCGTTTGTGTCGATCCGCCGCGTTGTTCGTGCTGTTCGTTACGATAGAACACCTTCCTTCGTCTCATCAAAATTTCTATTACGGGATGTTTTAGTCGAATATCGATTTCCGCAGTTTAAATTTAAATCCTTCGTCTGGACACCACATCGCTGTGATATTTATCTTCGTCTAGATCGTAATATCATTTATAGTTTGTCAACCATTCGAATGCCGTACGCAGCTGATGATACGGTTTAAATTTTTTTTGTAATCATATTGATTTCTAGAAAGGTGTTTTAATCGAACGGAGTCGATTTAAGCGGGTTTCGTTGTAAACTAAAATACGAAAATTGAAAAAAACCATTGTGGGGAATCCGTAAAGTCATCGCGACAAGTGATCTGAACTCGCGATATTCCTAATTGATTGTAGCATATTCGCGAAAATTTCTAAAACACGTTCCGTGGGATTTTTCTCAAGAAAGACCGACGACGAAATAGAAACTTGCAAGGAGAGAATGACATTTGAGAACGACAAAACGGTCGACTCATTTTTCGTTCGTAATTTATTTATAGCTATCGATTTACCATAAAGAAAGAAAAAAATTTTCACGCATCGAAATCGGCGATGTTTTTAATAACTGATATGTCACCGTATCCGACTGTGATATATGTTCTCTACACAATTTCTACAACTAATATAACGGGCGTTTTTCATAGTGAAACGAATTACGATCATTCCGCGCTGTCATGACATGTACATTTGTAAATACTTAAATTTTGCGGGTATAACTTCCTGTTATCCAGTGTAACATGAACCGAATAATTATTTTAATACAACACGTAAGATATTGTTGAATAATACGTGTGGAAGTAAAAGTAAAATCATTTTTTTTTTTTCGTGATACGTACCTACTTATTAATCGTACTATTTAATGAATTAATTGTCTGTAACGGCTGTAGAGAAGCATATAAAAAAAAAACTGATGTGAATTTAATCTTTTCGTAAACTTAAACACGCGCAGCAGTGATGACAAGTACGTACATCGTGCAGACTTTTACTAGTTGTTTCGAAAAGTCGGGATTTTAAGTATTTAGTTTTTAAAGAGAATTTAAAAATTCGTTTTTGTTTTTCAGCGATATTTTTTCAATATGGAACGTAAAAACGATAGGTTAGGAAGTTCAATTAAAACATCGCGCGATGAGAGGACTTGAAATTGCGATTTTTAGTAACGAAACCAGTTCAAAATACTATGCATAACCACATTGACGAATTTAAGACTGAATATGTGTATTGTCAACATGAAACAATATTTCTGATCGATTTTATCGTAAACGCAAACATTAGTTTCGGTCATAGCGTATTAATGAAAAACATGTTTTCGCGCTGAATAAAAAAACTCGAAAACCGTCCGAAAAATTCACCTATAACGAAGATACACTTTGAACAGAGAATTAACTGTTGATAATCGTCACGTGATATACGTAATGGTATTTGGATGAAAAAAAAAAAAAGTTTTTCGTGTGCCGTCTAAAATAATCATCCGCGGTAAAAACATTTTTATTTTAGATTCTGAGCGCAGTGAGGAATGTATTGGTTTTTTTTGTTTTCTATCTACAACTTATCGAATAGAAGAAAAGCTCCGATTTTCAACGTCAAATTCTACCCACGGAGTGACGCCTTTTTTTTTAAAAAAGAATTTTCGTCTATTTATTTAAAAATCGTCGTCGAGTGATATACGCGATTCACCCGAACAGGTTTTTCGCATTTTTACGCCCCGGGAATCGAGACGATCGAGAGTCGCTCAGCCCCGCGAGATAAAATGCGATAGGAATAAATTCGTTTTCAGCGACCACAATCGCGTGTGGGGGTTTAAGATTTTTTTTTTTGTTTTTTTTACATTAAAACGTACGCCTAACCGAGTGAAAACAAATGGAGTTATGCTGCTGATGTTAAGTTCGGAGGATACAACATCACACGTATCGCGTACGTTACGAATTTATATCATACACACATATAGGGTGTTTCATCGAGAACGCCGGATTTAATATCGTTTTTGGGAAAAAAATCATATCGATCCTCCGGTTTAAGTGGATACGTTACATCCGCCGGCAAGCCGTTCACGAGATTCGCTATCGCTCGCTGACACGTCTCCCGGGTCTCCGACGACGCGACAAACTGCCTCAGAGATGTTCTGTGTTGTTCGTGGTCTGTTTTCGTAGACGTTTCGTTGACGTGTGTGGAAAAAAAAATGAAACGGGTCAGCCGACACACACACGAATGTACCGGGCAAATTAAATCCGGCGTTCCTATTGAAACAACACCCTATATACTACACGTTATGTTATATATTACTGGATATTATTGAGTACAACGTTATTTATAATATAACTGCGGGGTCGTGCTAAATATAGAAGACGTCACGAACTCGTCGCCGGCGGGCACGGCGGTCGTCCGTCCGGTCGGAGAGACGCGATATCGGTTCGCTCTTCGTTTTTTTTCCATCTCGTACGCGTTTACGAACGTTTTGCTTTTGCACTCACTTAACGTACGATTATCGTGTGTCGGTTTTATCCGTGTACACAATATTATTATTACTCGTTAATTGCCGTCCGAATTCGTCGGGGAACACGCGAATCACATGCAGCGGACCGAAAAGATCATACTTTATCCGTACGGGACATTTTAAAACCGACGCTTATGCGACTGAACTTGTATTTTGACTGCAAGGGCATCTTCAAAAAAATATCCACCCCCTTCCGAGAATTCATCGTTGATTAGCGAATTTCATTGATGTAGTTGTATGTTTAATTGAAAGTGAGACCAAAATGTAACAAGGACAATATAGTAGGTACTTTTAAATGTTGTTGAAAACATCGTTTCAGTCTTGAAAATTCGGCCGCTTTATTCTGCATTATAGTGTCGATAAAGTGTTTTTACGACGACGAAGAACCCTTAGAATATGTTCTCGACAGACGAAACACTTAAATCAGACTCGAATGATTGGGTAAAACGATCTGATTAGACTATAGATTGCGCAGTATAATAAGTGTTTAACACGAGCCCCGTCCACCGAGGCTTTAAACGTAAGAAAAGCAACGATAATAAACGAGTTCAAATGTTTTAGTCAAGTAGAAAAAAAAAAAAAAAACGATTTTAATTTTGTTCGGGACGACGAGGAAACTTGTTAATTTTTCAAAGGAAACGCAGAATAGAACAGATTCCTTTTTGGACAAATGAGCAAAAAAAAACAAAAAAATGAAATAAATCCCTTATGTCTAGTAGAGAACGAACAACAAATATATTTTTAATGCACATGCCGAACACTCGTTATAGTATAATTGTACCGTAGTTAAATACCTAATAATAATAATTGTGAAAGATAAAACATTTTTCAGTGTTTATTTAAAATATGTTTTTAAGAAATTTGAAATTTCTAGTGAAATATGTCAATTTTTAATGCCGTACCTATTATAATGCTTAAATAGGCGCTAGAATGACCAAACAGACTAGAGGAACATTTTGGTGTTTTTAGGTATTTTACGTGATATGCGCGAAGGGCAAAAAACTGTTGACGCATCGCAGTGACGAAATGGGTGGTTTCTATATAGATAAGACATAAAACACTAATTCAATCATTTAAGAAATTCGACTGAGCTAAAGAAACCTATTTGTACACTCTCTCGTTGAAGATTAAAAAAAATAAATGAAAAACCACTAGTGAATGTGATGTCGCCGAACCTCATCGATCACCACGTATCCTGACACAATCGCGATATTTTTTGTGATTTTTTTTAACGAAGATTCGCCAGTGGTTTTCATTGACCGGCTGTCAGAGCTTCGGGCCGAGATTAATAAATAATAATTGTCCAACGATGCACATTAAACATTCGAACGGACAATTATTTTGTATTCATGATCATAATTTAACACTCATTGATATTATCGGTTTTTTCTTATGCATTTCTTACGTTTGCCGAAGGTCGAAAAAAAAAAATCGAACACTATTGCCTTTTTCGTCATCAATCACTGTCCATACAAGAACGTTTACATTAGATAACGTATTAAGTTCTCTTTTTCATTTTTTTTTTAACAGTTGTTTCAATTTTTTTCAATAATAATATCATTTCGGTTTCCATTCTATGCGATTGCGCCTCATCGATATGGCGACATAAAAAACACCATGTTTTTAAAACGTGAATTCTTTACAATTAAATCGTAATAATTTATGACCCGGATATAATAAAAAAAAACCATCTTGTTTTGTCCCGTAAAAAAAAAAAATTAAACAACAATAACGAATAAAAACATATATAGACAGTTATATAGGTAGGTGACGTAACCGTTTTTTCAAGTTTTGTGTTGCGTTTGCTCGTCGTCGTATACGAAATATGTCATGTTTTTATTCATTTCCACCATTATTTTCAATCGATTTATTACGAATTTAACGTTTTCACGTATGCTGCATGAGTCTATTTTTACACTTTAATATTACTGCGGTGTTCATTATGTTCTGTAATCGTAACGCAAATTTTTGAACGTTCAAATGGCTCTGCTTATTTTAGCGTTCATACACATTATACACATTGTCATGTGCGAAGAAGAGAATGTGTAAAAAAGAGAGTATGGCGGTTACTTATCACATTATAGATGGCTGATAAAACTGCTGTTCGACGCGGGATTGTTAAACTCAAATTTTACCAACAAATTCGGGAATGAACGCGATTCATCCCGAGATTCGGTTTGGAGCGATTCTCGACTTTTCCCCCCTGTTAGTCGTCTTTTATTTTTTTTTATTTCTAACAATACTCCGTTGTCGCTCTTCCCCGAAAGTTTTCGCCTTGTGTACAGAGTCTCCTGTACATCTAAATCCACCGTGTCTCAATGCACACGTCCAATCCGTAAATGTTGTCTTTTTTTCGATACTCCATACCAGTTTTTCTTTCTCGCGCTTCTCTTCGTCAGTCACCATTTCCGCCCGACTTATCTCAAGCCGCGTGTCCTTTTACAACCGCTCAAAAGCTGTTCTAACGTAGAATAATAAAATTCGACGGAAAACAACAGTATGAGAACACACGCGTTATGAGTAGGTATCATACTGATACCCGTTTTTGCCCGAGAACCGTTCGTCCGGCGCTCCGCGTAGACAACATAACCGGCAGCAGCAGCCGCGTTGTCGAATAATACTCGTAATATTATTATCTTGCAAAAGTATATATAATTTTTTTGGATTCAGCCAAGAGTGTATTGTTTTTACAATGATGTTTTTTTTACGGTGATCAAAAGTCCTTGTAGAAAAACTGCTCCAATTTTAACGTGTAAAACATTTAGATCGAATTGATCCGAGATGTTGTTCGACGCGTTTTTTGAAATTTTCATTATTTTAAAAGTTCCGAGGAAAAAAAGAATACGGCCCGATTGCTCGCTCCGGTCGACTCGATATGAATTTATACGTTTCAAGATCGGGTTTTATGGGCGCACCGCTGAAATTTCAATCGATTTCGTTCGTTTTTGTTACGGAACTCTGAAATTTTTGTTATTTCGGCCGGCCTCGTGTTTCTTACACGTCGATTTAGATTTGTTTTTTTTTTGTGATCACAATTTCAAGTAGGAAAAAGCACTCCGATTTTAACGTGTACCCTCGAATGGCAGGATCCGTATGACGAATTTGAAGGGTTTTTTGAAATTTCAATTTCAGTTTTTCGGATAGAACGGGGCAAAATTTTCGAAATTTCGCCCTGAAATAGAGTTTTACATTTACGGGCGGCCGTGTATTTCTTACGTGGGGGGGAACAGATAATCGAAACGTGTTTTTTTAAAAAAATTCTTTTATTTCGTCGCGGCGTACAACGGCACCATACGGCCGGTATAGCAGCACAGCTGCGGCCGCCGCCGGAAAAAACAGGAAAGTTGTGTAACACCGTTGTACGCCGTCGCCGCCGCGGCCGCGACCGCTCTCCCGATCATCGCAGAAGTGGTGGTCGCGCCGGTCCGTGCAGACGTGCAGCGAGCAGGCGCTCTCTCTGTCACTCTCTCCGGTCGTCGTCGTCGTCGTCGTTTTGCCCCGAAAAATTCTTAAAAAAAATTGTTTGTTCGTTTTTTATTTTATTTTTTAAATTTTCATATTTCCTCCGGTTTTCGCAACGAGCCCACACTCAGGGTAGTTTTAGCCAGGCGGCGCGCACAACGGATTTTTCCCGCCCAGGTGAGTCGGACTTTTGTATTTTTTTTTAAACACTGTTTTTCACGGTTTTTTTTTGACGATATCGCGGGGGCTCTTTTTTTCGGGGTAAAACACGCAGGATTTCCGGTATCAAAAGTTTTCAAAACGTCGCGACGCCGAAAAATGGCCCCGAAAAAAAAGTTTCGTTTTCGGCTTTTCGAAACGCGCCTTGTACGGTTATTTTGTACTTCGAACAAGTTTTGTGTTAGTTTTGAGTTGGAGGGATCGCAACACTCGACGGAAGTTCGGCGGTCGTGTTAGATTTTTTAAATTTTCTCAAAAAAAATCGCGTTTACACGAACGTCCGCAACGGTCTAGCGCGAAACTAACGAAAAATTTTCTCGGATAACTTTTGAAAAATATTGCACTTTTTAACGCGATTCGTTTCACCTGGATCGTATATTATATGCTTACTTGTATTGTGCTCAAGCAGTAATTTATAAAAGAAAGAGAATAACAGGGGACGAGCCGCGAAAACTTTTTTAAAAGAACGATTCCGAGAACGACTCTCATTGTGTAATCATTAATAATAACTGTCGTACCATTTAACGTTGCTGTTAATTAATTTTGTCTATAGAACGATCGAAACATAGAAAATAATAATAATTGCTTTTGAACGTTTCCGAATAAGTTTGAAGCGATTGAAATCGATGAAAATTTATCAACTCTAAAACAAATTATGTACCCGTTTGGTATTCACTCGCATTACGGACACACCGCCATTAAAGGTTAGCATTATAATTACGAGGTCGACGATGTACTCATAAAACTCATTTATACGACTGTTTGAATATTAAAAGGATATCAGTTTCGGTAATGTACTACATCTTCAACACAAAATAACCAACGATTAAGTAATTTGAACTCCCATGCAGTCATATATATATAGAAATACCAGGAAATGGTATTTTGTATTTTTTTTTTTCTCATATACAATACGTTTTGTATTTCGATAAAATTGGGATTTGCTGAAGTGTTGGGCGAATGCTTACAGACGCAAATTTGCATACGTTGCGTATATGATATAGACCGGTTTTCGGATAAGTATATTACACGGCAAAAAAAAAAAACAGATGGAAAAAAATACCGATTTATACGGATGAAAAAAACCGTATTATTCCCGCTTAATACCACAATATTATAATAATATACAACAAATAGGTAGTCGATGTTTAAAATTCTAACGTACAAGGAGTTTATGTTTGAAGTAAATAAAACAGCGATAATTGTATAAAACACACACACACACAGTTTTTAACGAAGCAATATTTTTCGTTTATGCAAATTCAACGGTTTGAACGCATTCGGCGCTCAGATATTTATCGTTTCCAATAAACGAGACGCGAGGAAATGTCTCTTTTCCTGGTTTTTCGTGCATTTTTCAAACGAATAACTATCGCCAAAAATCTTAGCATTTTCACCTCGATTTCAAAACGGCGCGTTGTAAATTATGTCAAAAGTAAAAAAAAAATACGTGTTAAATGTACGCACAACACAGAAAACAATTAATCGGATTTACATAATTTTGAGGTCGCGGGTTTCTTACGAAGGATTTTTTTTTTGTTTTTTCCTCCTAAAATGCCTAGTTTTTTCTTCCGAAAATCCGGTTCTTCGATAATGAAAAAATAACAATATCCTCTAAGGCTCTGACCGAAATCGGGAAAACTTTCGTTAAAGTCGCGCGCCGTCGCGGCTTCCCGGTGACACGACGGGTTCATTATTTTGACAATAACGACGATAATGAATAATTATTAGAAAGAGAAAAAAAAATTGTTTAAAAAAAATTTAGACAATACATTTTAATGTGTACGGTCACCCGCGGCGCCAGTCTCGGCGTGCGACGTTTTGTCTCGCCGGAAAAACGATTCGCTGTTGTTGGTGGTTTCAATTAACGGCGAAACAGCGGTTTTTTAAACGCAATCAAGCCGAGCCCGTGTAATCGTTCGAGTTTTAGGCCAATTATTTTATTTTGCCGTCCGAATACCTCCGCGAATTACATCGTACACAACAATCGTCAAACAGTTGTAAAAATGTTGTGTTACGAGTGGTAAAGAGAAATATTTTACGCAATCGCGATTTTCGTTTGGAACGATTTCGATGTCAAAAAGGTTCCGCATTCACGAAATTTTTCAACGAAACGTGAAAAAATACATTTTTTTCTTTTTCTTTAGCTGCTAGATCTTATACACTCGTCGTATCATATCTGTTTTTTAATCGGTATTGCCCGAATGTTTGATTTTGAACCGTCGATTGATTTTAATTTCGTTCCCGTCGTCAGATTCGGTATACTGCAAAAAAATGGTGTAATTTTTTTTTTTTCTGTTAAAAACAATGCAATATAAGTTAATTTTTATAGTTATTTAACTCCAAAAACTAAATTTCTCAACTGAAAATGTTTGTTTTTACTGCATTCAATCGAATTCGGTTAACTCGTTATATTAATCTCAAAAAATCAACCAAAACTTTCCCAGCCTCGGTTAACGTTGAAGTATACATACACATTACTCAAGTATGTTTTATCCATAAAAACAGACATGGTATGCGTAATAAATTGTATTAAATATTAGTTGCGAAAGTTTGATTGTTTACGATATAGTAGGCGTTATAGTTTTTAGTTTTGAAAATAGTTAACCGTAAAAATTAAAATATTCAAACGAAAAATGATAAAAAAAAAAAACGATTTTTATGTAACACCAACGTACATCACGATGCGTAACAAACTTCGGTAGAATTTAGAAATATAGAGGTTGGCCTGAATTCGAGGAGTTTTGAGAGTAATGATTATTTGTAATCCGGAAAAAAATAATAGTCGTATCACAGAACTGTATAGTAACGTTTGCATATTTATTTTAAACAAACGTTAAAATAGCATAATAAAACAGGTACACGCCTAAATCGTATACGCAAGTTATATCATATTGTAAAAGTATAAACCTCCGTACTTGTTTTCATTTATTGTTCAAAATATGGTATTCTGTATACCTACTGCAGCATTTTATGTCATTAAATGTTAAATGTTAAATTTTAATGTTAATCGATGTGATCAGTGTATTCGGTACGTACTAATAAAATTACGAAATACTCTTCGGAAATGTGTTTAGTCGCAAACATTTTAAAATATACGTAAAATTGTACGGTGCATATTTATAATTTTTTACGTGTTACATTTTGATTGTATTAATAAAACCCTACCTGATTTGTTGACATAAGCCGATTTTTCAGTCGTGGTTTCTAAACAAATGGTGTTCGACCAAAACGGTTTTTAGAATATGTCTGTTTTTTTCACACGCGTAACAGTTTAAAACCGTCGGAAACGGATTGAAAATCTCCCGTTAAAAAATTCAAACATAGGTGACCACCCCCCATGAACGAATAATAAACGAGGGAATAATTGTTTACATTATTGTTCGCGTGCCTATGACGTAGTAATAATTATAGTGTCGACCATCTTTTAATAATCGAAGTGTGTTGGTTTAACGGTTGTGAGTGGCACGAAGACACTGTAAAAAACTCAAGTTTTACACGTATATAGCAAAGTGGTAATAAAAAAACAATCTCGAACGGCGAGTGTTATTACTACGCGGTTCGTTGAACAAACACACTTAACAAACTACCTTATTGACGATTGTAATAATAATATGACTGCTATTCGAACGGGAAAAATTCGCGAATCGAATTTCAAAAACAAACAGAAAAGAAAAAACGCGTATATTCTAAAGGATCGACAAACGGCAAATGTAAAACGATTGCGTAGGTTATTTCGTTTCCAAGCGTTGTACCAGACGATTATTGTCGTCATCACGATGTTCGTCGTTTTTCCGGAGCTAAAATATACGAAGGCGCCTTAATTTATTTCTTTACGCGTGTACAAAAAAAAAAAAAATAGAGGAAACATATATTTTAAAAAAGGATGCAAATTATTTCAAAAATATAAGTCGTAACCGAAAACGCGCTAACCGCGAGTGATAGTTTAGGCCGAGCTGGTTTCGAGTACGCAGCAGAATGATGACGATGTCGAAGAATACTACTAGTTCAAGGTGTGTGTATCCGATCATTTTCTCGTAAATCGTTATCTGTACAGATATCGTCGCGATGTATTTTTGCGTTATAAAAGACGATTCGCGTCAAAAGTTACTTTTCTTCGCGCGTCTTTTGCGCGTAAAAGAAAAACGGTCAAACCGGCGTACGAATCGCGAGTGTTTCGTCGTAAGAATAATATTGTGCAGGAAACGCACAATTTACGGAATTTTTCTGACCCATTTCGTGTGAACGATAGCCGGACGTGACGACGACGACGACGAATTAATATCATACACGCGGCGTTATTTAGAAATTCTCGGCCCGTGGACGAATACGCGCGCGGGCTTAACCACGTTTAGATAGAGAGAGAGAAAGAAAACAATGTATACCGTATTATACGTACAATTTACTGTACGAAAATGAATAATTATGAACTTTCCGGATCGAGATATCACGTATTCCGATCACAGAGCGCCGTCTCCTCGGCTCGCGTCCAAAACCACGTCCATCTGACCGTTATAATAATTTATCATTGTATAATTGTTATGTACTTGCCGTCGTCGTCGTCGTCGTCCGTATGGAAACATATATAGACTTGCGCGTATTTACGACACTGGGCGAACGAATATTTCACATTGAACCGTAGTAAATTTGACAAAAAATACAAACGCGATATCACCTACGACGGTTAGGTCCGTGGAAGTCAACGCTGTACCGTACAAACACCGGATCAATACGAATAATATGGTCGACCGAAACAATTCATCGAAACAAATACCTAATTTTTTTTTAGACACCACGGCAAGAAGAACGCGCGCGTGTTCTTACGATGGTGTCACTCGCTGACGGCGTCCAGTCGAAGAGTGTAATCGCAAAACAGTTTGGATCGCGCCGTTCTCGAATTTTCGTTTTTTTCAAATTCGAATAATTTTCCGAAAACGTTTTACCGACCGTTTTCGGGAAAATTTCTTCGTCCGTAACCCCTCGGGTTCTTTCCGTCGTACACAAAAAAAGTTTGGTTTTCAAACGTTGTGCTTTATTCGAAACGTTCTCCGAATGACGTCTCGAGTGGTCCGCCGAAAACGACGAAAATCGGAACGCCGCCGCCAAACGTGACCGTTCGTGTTTTTGAAAGAAGCGTCGCGCATTGTAGCACACTTTACGGAACGCGATTTAAATTGGATCGAAACAGAAAATTTTACATTTTTAGCGAGTACGAGAAAAAAAAGGAATAGATTTGTGGACGAGTGTGAAGTGTTGTTTGGCCTCGCTTACCTATAAGAGTCGGTTTTCAGATAGTACTGACGCGTTTTTTATCGACGTTGGCGTTCAAACGAAACGTAATACTTGCTCGGGGAATCGTTTTATTCGAACTCAACGATTCGTCAGACATTTAAACATTTTTAAACCACGATTCGCCTCCGTTCCGAACCGCCCGACATCAAACGTTACATTTATACAATCGTGTTTTTCTTTCGATTTTCCGGGCTCACGAGACGGTCAGATTCGCGGTTTTCTCTTCCCCCGGACCGGCAAAAACTATAGATGACATTTTTCGCCTCTCGGGAACGGAAAACGTCGTTCGGGGCAGTGTAGAGACAAGAGTTTGACGAAAGAACGTCGCGCGGTCGTCGCCACCGCGTCGTTTCTTTCCGGCGACGAAACGCCTCACCGTATTGTATTGCGTCGTAATGGCCGCATGACGGGTCTGCTCTGCTGTCGATAACAATAACCGTTGTTGCGCGTGGCGGCGGGGAAAATCGATGAAAAACCGCGTGGCGTACCTATCATTATTATTGTATACGGTAAATAACAGCTAATATCGATGAAAAAAACATAAAAAAATCGATCTCGTTAAGAACGCAAACAAGAGTCGTGTGGAGTTATTATGGGAAAAAAAAAACCGTGCGCTAATCGAGTCAAGGTTGCGACCGGCGGCGGAGTTAGTTAAACGCGACTGAAACGTTGTTATTATACGTGTTGTTTGTGTACGGGCGAAAATCGAACGTGAAAAAAAAATTGGTGAAAAAATAAACGCGGCGTTTTTTCACGCACGTCGCGCGACAAACCGAAAAAATCACACGATACGATACGTTATATCCGTCCGTCGCGTTTCGTTGTTAATTTTCATAAATCGTCTCGCGATATCACGGGTTATATTACCCGCGCAGAATGTTACGCTCGGAGAGTAGCGGCTAGTCATCTCGCGATAATTATTACCATCTCGTCACGAAAAAAAAAAAACCGCGTGCGATACACCGTGTTTTAATAGTTTTTTTTTTTCGGTTTGCGCACACATCTG
The DNA here is from genome assembly GCA_017140985.1 of Hormaphis cornu. Taxonomy (NCBI): domain Eukaryota; kingdom Metazoa; phylum Arthropoda; class Insecta; order Hemiptera; family Hormaphididae; genus Hormaphis; species Hormaphis cornu. Next base: position 12,166,619 of record CM029362.1, read on the forward strand.
CGGGTCAAGAGACGAGAACACGTTCTTTATTATATACGTATTATATATTGGACACTTGGCAGCGGCGGTTGTTGTCACCGCGTCCGGTTCGATCTTTTTTCGACCACCGAGCACACCGACAGCGGCGTGCAACAGTAATGTACAACGTTAAAACTGTGTGCAGAAGAATTTTTGACGGCCGAAACGATCGCACATTGTTATACGGCTGTTTTCCACGCGGCGTTTCAGAAGAAAATTTAAAAAAAAACGGCGTTGTCGACTGACAAACGGATCGAGGGATGGATTTGGGACGGTGCGGGCACAGAATTGTTCTGCGGTTCAAATGCGAGAAGACGCCCCTTCGATTCGGACCCTCGACGCGACCGTAAAATAGAAATTATCAGCAATAGTTTTTCAATCGGTACAATTACCGTTTAAGTACCGTTTCTCCAATGTCAGCTACGGTGTCTGCGGAAAAGAAAAAAAAAAGGTTCCGTTTTATCGTCAGCGGGGAGATATTCAGAGATTTAGACCGTTCATTAAGCGTATCAGTTAGTACAACAGTGAATTCCGAGCAGTAGTCCAACGTAGGTAGGGAATCCTAGACAAACGAAACGGTAATAGACAAGTTATTCAGAATCGTTGTAATACCCGTTCGTTGAGATTTTTGTGGAATTTTTAAAAAAATAATATATTTTCTAAAAATTGGCCAACGATAGAGCAATGCGTGTTGGTGTACACTTAAAATTGAGACCGACTTCTAACTGCAAGACTATAGCGTTAGAGAACTTCAAATGCAAAAGTTTTTTAAACTCTCGTAAATCACTAAAAAATAAAAAATGGAAAATTTTTAAAATATTTTTTTAAGGACGCCAGCTAGTTATCCGTTATTCGGTATTATAGGTATCAATCGATCCGTTTGAGCAAAAAAAAAAATGACGGCGTAGGTGTATTAATCGAAACGTGTTTATCTCGAAAAGTTTCTACGCTATAGGACTTTTTTACAGCGGACGAAATTTTACGCGGTTTTTGATTATAGATTTCAATTTATCATTTGTCCGAGTCAGGACCGCGATTAAACATTATTACGTATCGAAGTTGGTGTTATAATTTTCGTGTTGGAACTACGAACGTAGATATTGTTTGTAAATTAATTCCGAACATCTTCACTAGCTACACACGCGTAAATGGCTTGTTTCGTTCTCGAGTGTCAATCAAAAGCTACCGATTAAAATTCCGACCGTGTAGTACTTCACTACATCGGTCGCTCTGTTATTCAAAGTGTTGAGAGAAGAATTTCGTTATTTTTTATACACTCGAAAGCAAAATTATCAGTCGTCAACGCTTCTATGTCGGCCCTATCCGTCTGCACGACTGGACACCCCGTCACAGGTTGCCGAATCGCAGTCAGCCACTTGCAGCCGACAAAAGTTTGCCCGTCTTTACGATCCGCGGTAGTCGTCGCGTCCGTCGGGATAAAAACCGCGACCATGTGTTATAATAACCGACTGTAAATAGTATCGTCGAAATTTTGTTTTTATTCACGTGCGATTTTACGCTTGTACGTAATATATTATTCCAACGATAGCGTATATCGTATCCTAGCTTTCGACTTTCTCTTCCGCTCGGGATTTTACGGTGCGATCGGTGAAACCGACCGTCGCCTATCCTCACGGCGTGCACGTATCGCGGCCGGTTTCGATTTTTGGGAAGCGATCTACGCGTAATATTGTCATAATAATGTAGAGACAGTAGTGCGTTGTTGTCCCGTATTTGGCGAATATTACTGGTCGAAAACGACATTTTTCACTGTATAAATCATGACTCGAGGTGAAGAGCTTTTACCGACTAAAAATTTGAAGAAAAAGTTCGTTGTACACTTTGTACGTACTATACGCATAATTTAACGGACGCGTGATGTTGATTGGACTTGTCCAAATCAATCAACGTGTGCTTTTACTACTTGGCTTTGTGCTTGTAATTGTATGCTAATTCGAAGCAAGTCATTTAAGCAATAAGGTTCGCAGATTTTAATCGTACTGTTAGGAACAGTAGCCGTTTCGCCGTTCTATCGGTCATCTGGTTCAAAATCTACTGCATATACCTATATACTATTTAAGTGACGTCCTATACACTGTCCGATGTTCAATAAGTGTGTAATGTGATTCATTTTGTCCGACATTTATTCTAAGCTCGTTTTCGAGTTTTCATACCGACGAGTTCAAGAGGATTTTTATATTGTCGATTATTTTTCTGCGCCCGTTCGCAAAGACAAAACGGAAAACCCGCTTTCCGAATTCCGCAGACCTCGAGAGTCGATCACAGTATAGAGAAAAAAAAACATCCGATGACGCCTTCGACGTACATTCGACACGGAGTAAATAATATCAATTCGTGTGAGAAACAGAACGCAGCAAATTATTACATTATATTGTAATGTATAACGTCGTATACTTTCTCCATTCAAATTTTCAGCGACGACTATACAACTGCGCCGTGTGTTTATTGCCGTCCGACATCGTGTTTGTTCTCGACTTAAACGCATTTCGTCGTTTAGAAACTCTTTACGAATATTATAATATCAGATCCGCACACTGAACGATGGTTCAGGAAATTATCGACGATACTAATATCGTAACACACGAACGAACGGTCACACGCGTAATTGCTCGGAGCGATTGTAACCAGTTTCGTTAAGAAATATTTGTTATTTTTTAGAAATTGCTTCCGAGGTCGAACGACCGACGAATCCGCGGGGTCTGCATCTCGGAAATATTTCGATACGTGACGAACTCGAGGATTAAACAGCGCGTTATAGCGAACGATCGTAAATTTCGGTTTTATCGTTTCAATATTTTAGTGGTCTTAACTGCACGTATTATTATCACGATGAAATCACGCGGATCAAACGGAAACCAAAAAAAAAACTCGTAGTGTTTTATTTACGAGTATAAATTTTACTGATCCGAACGGAGCAGGTTCAGTTTGGCAAATTAATTATCCGAGATAAATATTATAAACTGGTCTTGACGTTTCCGAGTACAAAATATTACGATTTTTTTGTTTTTTTGTGAATTTTAAGTAAACGTCGTACGTTCAAAGTGCAATTATTTATACTTTGATTGAATTTTATACAGGTACATTTAAGATTTAATCACTGAACGCAACCAGTACGTAAAACGTTGCCCATAGTTAAATACGATAAACGTAAATTACGATGTACGTAAAGGCACCTAATGAATACGTCAATTTACTTACTTAAGGTTCTAACTTGAACTATGGTAGGTAAAAATCATGGTACAGAATTTTTGATTTGTCTTTTTTCACTTTTTTTTGAGAAATATTTTCGCGTTCGGGTAATTCTTCGAGGAAACGTTCCCCACAGTCGCGTTTTTTCATAAACTTTTAGCGCCTTTTTTCATTTCTTAGTGTGCAACACTCATTAATATATAATATTACCGCGTTAAGACAAATTTTTCGATTCAGTCCGTCTACTACTGCAAACAGAATTAAACGCATTCTATGACAGTGTCGAAAAAGAAACGTCCTAACACAAGCGTTCATTTAAAAACCATTTATAATTACTGGCTCCGGTAATTTATTATGATTGATCGTGTCGCGCACTCACACGTGCTCGTGTAACTCTTTTGACCCGCAGAGAGTGGGCACAGTTGTATTAGTTAAAGTGGTTGTGTACAGTCCATTGTGTAAAAGTACGACCGGTCGCATTATACTTTTTTGAAATCGTGTTGACAGTGAGTTTTTATGTTGAACTCAACGGTGGTGTTTTCAACGCGAGATACAGGGTGGATTCATATTCGTTTCAGCTGATAAAAATTGTGCCTATACGGGTAATGCACGTTTTCACACTTACGTTCGAACACGATCAGTGTCGAAAATTCTATTTTTCCAAAAACAAACAGTTTTTTTTATCGAAATTTTTAACATTCTAACGCGCATTCCACTTCTATACCGACATCGAGTCGAAAGCGTTTTCGTTTTGTCCGGGAGTATGAACAAACGTAATTATAACTCGTATACCTTCGTCGTTCGAACGTGTCGTTCGTCGATGGCGCACGAAAATTCAACTTTGCATCAACCGCGGCTGTTTATATAAAACAAAAAAGTTTTAAAACTCTAAAAAAAAAAAATACCGAAAAAATCTCACCCGTCTAATGCGATATGAATTGTATATCTAGTCACAGTGTTTAAAGTTAAAAAAAAAAATACGAAAATTGGCACAAAGTATCGCCGCGGCGGTTTTTCTCGTCGATTCGTTCGGCCGTGCAGCACGATAAGTGGGCCGCGATGAAATCGACTCTAATATTTTTTTCCGTGTTATCGCAGCCGTGTAGTACTATACAACAAAAGGTCGATAAAAATGCGAGTGTATCGACTATATAGCAGATGACACTGCAGAGCACCTATCGAGACGAGTGAGCACAAAAAAAAGACGACGATACACCATTGTCGTATCGTGTCGTGGGAGTGATTTCGACACGGATCGCCCCGTCGCGTTGCAATCGTAATCATTTTATGCCCTGCATTGTTCCGCACCGATCACTACAGTGTTTTATAACATCGCGAATCGATTAAATCGTGGCAGAGACACGTATTAACGATATCATTACGTGATGCTGTTGTCTGTTATCTATCGATAATTGCCGAGCGTAATTTCACATCGCCGAGGTATAACGTTACGTACCCGCGCAACCTGCTGGTGGTGAGACGCGTGAGAATGAAAAAGAGGGTGAAACTTTTTCGTCAATTTGTCAGAAAGAGAATAGTTCTTTACAAAGCGAGATGTCCAGTTTGAAAAAGTGCCGAGAAAAAACACAGTATTCCATCTGGTTTGTTCGTCGGATCGGAGAAACGCGAAGTCCTAAAGCATTTAAAACACCGAATATCAGGACGATTTCAACGTGAATAATTTTTACGCGTTTTTTTTGTTTTTATTCGTCCTATAGGAACGCTTGAAACGTTCTGTTAAAGCTCGTGTATTTATAAGAATTGTAAGACACTTCCATTATAATCCTACGCCTTACTTGCGCCGAAATCTAAACGTATTTATCATACATATTTCGTCTCGCCGCGTATCCTTTTGTCCGGGAAGTTGCGAAACGTCGCGCGTTTTCCCGACCACGTTGACGTAGTATTTCCAAACGCGAGCTTTCCGGATTCGAGGGACTTTTGCAGACATCCGCGACCCATACGCGTGTTGTTAGATCGTCCAATAATTATTACGAAAAATCGTTCGAACCGTTCGTAAAAATCGATTAGAAATAGAAAAACGGACGTCGTTGAACTCGTCT
>CM029362.1:12176909-12201596 GCA_017140985.1 Hormaphis cornu
ATATATAACGACGGATTGCACAGACGAGTGAACGATTTCTTGCGTGTGATCAACGGCACGTAACAATTAAACGCGTTTTCACACTTTCGCCGTCGTCGCCGCTCGGCATCACACACACGATGCAGCGAGCGTCGTTTGAGAGAACGAAAGTGTGTGTTTGTGCAGATGATTGTTGTTACTTTTGGTTTTTATAAACACGCGGTTTTTCGGCGAAAACCTAACCGCCCAATGTTTCTGATACAATTTTGGATATTTGGTGTGTGTAACGAGAGAAGACGGAATAAGAAACGAACAAGTGAGAGACAATGGTGCGGTGCATCAACAGTGCGGATAGGACGAGGTGTAGTAGACTTAGGACTTAGTGAAGGACTTGGTGAAGACTTAGGACGGTTAGGGCGGCCAAACGCGTAATTTGTATGTATAGTCGGGAAGAAGAACGCGTGAATTGCACTTGAGAGATCGCTCGATTTTCTAGTGGCTGCAGCGAGAGAGTGACGATTTTCCCGAAATTGAGTTTTAGAGGTATTCGAATTTACCGCTGTACAGTGAACGATGGAGAAAACGGAAGTTGAGCTATATTCAATATTATTATAGTCTGTGGTGGTTTTTTTTTTTTTTTAAACGTTCGATCCAAGTCGAAACCGTGTGGCGATGATACTACTACTGGTGCGGCGACTCCGTTGTACGCGACGCGTCGACAAAAATGACTGCGCATCGTCGAATACATCGATGAACAGCCGATGAACGTTTTATTAAAACAAAAATACTCGTTCTCGTCGGAAATGTAAATAGTTTGTTATTTAAATTATTATAAAATGTTTTTTTTTTTAAAAACTCGTTTGGTCACGACGTGATAGTAACTCATAATCCGTGTCCGGTTTAATGACCTTGTAAATTATTAATATCGAGAATTTTCTATTTTCTCATCGATTTCTATCTACCTACATTCCGTGCGCCCTCAAAACTAACTGTTTACCCGAGACTCGTAACGATATTCGCATTGTTGTATTCGGAACAAAGTCAATGTACAAAGAACGGATAATAATTGTGGTGCTAACGTGCGAGTTTGTATATTTTCGTGAAGAAATCTGGTTCGCACGGTCCCCCAAAGTCCGTATTGCGTGGGTACATGACGTGTGCAACGTAATACGACGCAATACATGATATCGACGACCTAATATCACTCGTGAAAAATACATTTTGAACTTGCATAAAACAGTCGAAAAACGTACGCGTTTCAGATTCTGGGAAAAATGTTGCGTTGTTTTTACAACGATGTTTTCAGAGTATCTCTACAATGAAAGGTCTGTGGTACTTTGATCGATGTTTTTTTTTTTTTAAACTCTGCTCGCTTTTCGAGTTTTACCCCCTGAAACACCAAAAACGGAATCGAGGATTTTAAAAATTTTAAATTTTCAGGTCCGTAGAGAGATATTTTCGGGCAGAAGGAGCGTTACTCCAACCGTTACGTCGCATGAAAGTTGGGTTTTAGTTTCAAAATGTTCTTGTTCTTATCTCTTCTTTACGGCGGTTTTACGTGCGAATCAACGCGATATTATAATAACTATATTATTAGACGACGTGCACAATCCGCGTGAAAAACGTGTAATTATATCGTTTCGAGGATATACAAACGACTGATCTACATAATACGTTGATAACAAAGTGTGTTCTAACCGGCCTTGGACTAGTTTCCACTGGTCGTATTAAGTAATATTAAATTAAAAATATTGGCATTCGCCAAACATACATCGATTGCGCGTGCCGAACAGTACAGAATTATGCGTATATTACACGCCGGGTGTATTTTGAACGCAGGTGCGAACGAATCGTGTGTGAAAAAATTAATTTCGTTCATTAGTTTAGCCGTTCAGTAACCGTTTTTAGTCGGATCGATTATACGCCATTTTCACCGTATACACGAAACATAACTGCACGTTTTCTGTCCGACTAGTAGGTGGACGGGTAGGTGACAGATTTAAAAAACGAGGTTAAAAAAACCCCCGGTCCGATTTCAATAATTTATTGATTTTTTTCTACCGAAAACAAGAAGAATTTACAGTTGGCCCCGTCGGTTATTGTTCTGATTTTGTTAAACTTACAACAATCGATGTTAGGCCTATTTTTTTCGGCCAGTTTCCAATAAATAGCAGAACACTGTAGACGCCAAATTGCTCGATTCGACCGGCGGCGCTCGATATTTGTACATTTTTTTAATTATGTCATTACGCGTCGCGGTGCATCGCGTCAACAACGTGCCGCGTCGAAACATAAACGATTATAATAATACGATAATTTACAATAATAACGATTAATATTAAGCGTTACGCCATTGTTAATCCCACACGCGCGCGCCGGAGCTATACAGATATTATCGTCGGTAAAAACGAGAAAGCACACGTAAAATAATACACTTTATATCATTATTATTATTTTTTTTCCAATATTGTTGTTGAAAAAAAAAAATGAAACAAGTCGTCGTATACTAACCGGCTGTGTAAAACTCGTTTCTGTTTCGTGTTTTGCAGTTGCCCGCCGCTGACAGCGCCTAACGACATCATGATATCCAGACGTCGGATACTGTCCAGGTCCAGGGACGACCTGCACTTGGACTCGGGACTCGGATTTCCAGCGCAGGTGGAAGACGAAGAGGACGTGTGGTACAACAAGGACAAGCTGTACAAGGTAAATCTAAATCTCGATATTTCTCGTACTTTCGGCGATAAAGTTTTTGCTCGTTCATAAGTCGTTGTTACCAAATGCAAAAAATAAATAAATACCCGACGAAAGTACGATAATGTTCGCATCTTTTCGGCACCGTGATCACTGCGCGCACCCGTGAATCCGGTTAATAACAGTCCGTTTCGAAGTGTTCCAAAAAACGTCAAAGTAGATTTTCGTATACGGTTTCTGAAACTCGGGGGGAAAGAAAAACCACCTACGAATTTCATTCGTTTCGTTGTTTCAATTTCACATTTTCCTACCTACGCTTGAAATGTGATGCAATAATAAGTGTACTGGGTTCAACAATAATCAAACGATAACGGCGCTGTGTATTTTCAAAACGACGAAAGGTAAAATATAGTGTACACTTTTTTTTTTTTTCCAATACCAGATTCTACCAAACATTCGAGTGTCAATACAATGGTTATTGAAATGTATTTATCGGCTGTGCACGAAAACTGTTTACGCGAAAGACGGCAGTGTAAATTATGATTATTACTAGAAAACGTTATACCCGAAACACGATTTACACGCGTAGAAAACGATTAAACATTTTCGGTTTGAGAACGACGCCGTTCTTGATGTCCATCAACAAACGATAATATTGTAATGTCGAATGCGATTGATGCGTTTGTTATGGGGAAAAAAATACAAACAAAATATTAAGGAGTACTTGAAAAATTGCCAAAATTGTACCAAAAACGACTGTAGGGTTTTTAAATAAAACGTTTTGTCTGAAATTTCGGTTAGGACTCCCTGGATACGCCACCGCGTCGTTTTCGGCTGTCGATATTGATTTTTTTTCTTTCGAAAACGTCACTGAAGTCAGCATGATCATCCCGACTCGTATCGCGCAAACAGGCGTTTGCAGCCGTCCTTGGAGCCCGCACCAGTCGAATCTTTTTTTTTATAGTTTTTTCAATCGTCGTTTTTATTACGATTAATCTCCGCGGTTGTTTCCACGCCGTTGCCCGCGATCTCCTTTCACTTTTCGCCGACGCGTTCCACACGCAGGTACATACCGCGCCTAACCAAACCTTACGGCTGCAGCTCGTTTAAAACGTATTGCGATTAATTTTCGTATACATTAAAATGTTACCTTATGCGTATGTTTTTCATTTGGTCTGTTGCGAACGAAAATCACGTTAAATTTGTATTTTTAAACACGTTTTCCTAACTCGAGTAAACGAGAGGGCATAAAACGTTCGGTTTTTACGAAAACTAATTCCAAAGTTTATGATTTAAACGCACTCTCGTTTCGTATATCTAGGCGATTTTCATTACTAATTTTAAGATACTTTTTTCTGAGTGATTGTGTATTATTGAACGTAATCGGGCGTGTAAATAGTTTTATCGGCTACCGATATTATTATATACACCAGTAAAAAGTTTATCTCGATTAGTTGAAAATCATTTTCGGTCAGGTCTTTGTCCGACCCGTTCGATTTCATACGAATTCTGTCTTGCCTGTTAGTGACGCGCGTTAAAGTCTCCCGTAACCGTCCACCACAGCGTCGTTCACTCGAGACTAATAAAAAATATTTTTACCGGGATTCGTATGTAGACGAACGGTTTTTTTTGTCAAAATTGTCATCCAGATTCAGCTGGTAAATATTACGTTGTAATATACCTACTGCACGCATAAACTTTTTCGAACAAGATACGATCGGAAAATTCGGATCAAATAATCTAAAAACCGACGAAACCAAATGCAATGTCGCGTAGGGTTATATATTTTTTAAAAATAAATTACTCGCGATTTTCGTCCGATCGCAAAGCCGATAACTACAGCTCCTCTTTTTACTAACGTATCGATCATCGGCTGTTGTTTATGGATGCATTTTCATTTACCTATGTATATATAGATAAGATTAAAACCGCACAAAAATAAATCATCCAAATACGTTTTTATTATGTCTCAACGCCGATCGTCATATCATTATAAGTGTTATTATTCGTTGTGTTCGAGACGGCTTCGCCAACAAAGCGGCCCCGAGGTCGTTTCGATTCGTTACAGTAATAAATTGAAACGTCATCGATCGAAACGAGAGCACGAATCTCGTTGTATAATACCTAATTGCAGCAGCAATATACTCATTATGTTTGGCGGTATTTTATCATCAAGTTATATATATATACTTTTGTTTGGAATCTCGTTTTTATAATATTATTATTTAAATTGTACGTATCGTTACGAGATTTGGGAATAAAAATGGTTCGTTAAAATCGAATTTATTGTCCCGCACAGCGAAAAAGATGTATACACGAACTGTTCGCCAAATCGCGTTATATGGCTAAGGCGATGCCGTAGATCCTTGACGTTTTCATACAAAAACACAACAGATTTGCGAGTACACGATTAATTTTACGTCGTGTAAAATTTGTTTTTAAACATTACGTTGTAAGACCTCGGGGAAAACGGAAATTTTTACACGACTTAGTTATTGTTTTGTGTCTCGGTCCGCCTCGTATTTTCCGCGATCGGAACGATCTCGCGGCCGATTCGGCGCAGAAATACGACTTTTGAGGTTTTCCGAAACCACAATCGTAAGACCGCGAAAGTGTGTTCGACGTTTGTTGGAATTTCGCACTACTAGAGCGTTTAGCGCATTCCGAAGTAATTATCGCCCCAAAAACTCGTCGGATTGAGCCCGGTTTTTAAGACCGTCGAAATTTAAATCGTCCTGGCGATCTTTATAGGTATTATACACTCGACTCGCCGCGTAAATAAACGCGCTCTTGGCGTCGCCGTCGAATTTCCCAGCTCGTTAATGAATCTAGATCGACGTCTTTTCGAGTACACCCGGGCGCAATCGTGTTTTTTCCGATTCGCATCGCAATTATCAATAGTCACGACGCGTTAAATTTATGTTATACATTTCACAAAACCGCTTTTAGCAACTCACCGGTTAATATGTACGAAACGGTGTTAAGATGGGCCGGTTTTTTTTAAATTTTTATCGCATTCTGTGCTATTTTTCGTGCTGCGATCGAGGTTAGGGGGTATGAAACAAAAAACACCGTTGTCGTCGCGTTAAAAACGATCGATTTGTCGAGCGATTGCTTATTATACCAGCAGTTATTCTTCTGCAGCGCGATTCGAACGAAAACCAGACGCTATCCACAATTTATTAAGTGCGAGTCGTCGATGGTTTTTTTTCCTCTTTTCTGTCGTTCGATCGAAACGCGTAAACACAACGAGATCTCAACAAACCGTTCGCTGTATAATATTATGCTCGGCAAAGTCCTAAACGAAATAAGTTTATAGCTCGTGGTGTTGTGTTAAAAGTGTAACGTGTATTGTGTGTATTACGGGGCTCTACGGAAACGACCGAACCGACAAAACTCATACTTTGCACACTATCATTCGATTCTTTCGCCGCATTTCGTATACCGTATAGAGTTTTGTACGTTTGTGCGTGCATATTATTATACACGGTGTTTCCTTTCATAAAATCGTTTAGAATACAAATGAAATAAAAAATACCGTATGCCGCCGCTGATGTTCGTCAATATTCCGTACCATTGTTCTCTGTACAACAATAAATATACATATATATGATATTAGTATTGTCTCTGCGGCGACCGCGATGAACTCTGCGTATATGGAGCTTTGCCGGCGTGCCGGTTGACGCGTTCCAACGAAACGTTTGTCGATCCAAGCGGTGACGACGAAAAAAATTATTTGAAAAAAAACGTATGATATGTTTCGATACGTATGTATATTATTTTAAAACCGCACGAACCCCAAGAAAATGTTTGGAAAAATAATTGTTAATAATTTAAATTCGTTCGTTCGCGTGATAATAACAATATATAGTACAGCGATCGTGTTTTACGAGTGCGAACGGTTTTAATGATTGTGAGTTTTCGATTTCATTCGTATCGCGAAAAGCCAAAAAAAAAAAAAACTTATCAAACTTTCATCGCTATTCGACGTGTTCTTTCTAGTTTAAAAGTTTGTAATTTTTTTTACCCGTTCGGTTAAAAATTGTGTTGCATATTCGACCTCCCGTGGTCAGTCAAAACTAATCGATTTATCTTCCTTTTTCCTACTATAGGCACCCATGTAACGCGCCGAAAACACTGAATTTTACTGAGCGTCTCGCGAATATTTTAGCAAGGAAAAAAAAAAGGTCGACCATTTTCAACTCGGTTTAACGTTCATTTCGCATCTTCTTCACTCGCTGTTTTCAGTCGTCGTCGTTATGACCGAAGGGGATAATATCGTTATAAATTTTCTCGTCGTCGCGCGGCAGAACCGCCGTAGAATCGAAGAAACAGAAAAACCTCCGGACGAACATCGAGGGACATCGGCATACGGATTTCCAGGGTCCGGCCGGGCCCCGCAGTCGTTTCGACCCTAACGGCGGGTGAAAGTACTTTCTCCGCGCGACGTTTCGCCGCCGATCCGCGCAATTAACCGCGCCGCGCCATGCTCTCTAGAACACGGACTAACGAGAGTTACCGAGACGCACGTGGAAATTACCGGGCAGAGTAAAATTTTAAACTTTAGACGATGCTCGTAATAATATCATTTATAGGGGTACTATTGTGTTCGTCACCCCCGTGAGATGATGAGTTCTGCAGAGTGAAATAAATTTTAAAAAGTTTGGCAAGACAAACCGTGAGGCGAAGTGTAAAAATATAGATCGGGGCCGCTCTTTCCTATAGTACAAGAAAGTGATGCGGACAAAAAAGATCGGTGCGAGCGCGGTTCAAAACATGAATACCGTACAACGCTTTTGTACACGCGATCGATGACAAATCAAACGATGTTACCGGCGAGATGCGAACGAGAGGGAATTTTTTTCAACACCGAAATTCTACCTTTTGCTTTTCACTTTTTTCCACTACTATTTGGCCACACCCGTTGGGCCGAAAGTAGTGTGCATATGGCTGGTTGAAGTGCAGTCGTTGTTCCGGGTAAAACAGTTTTACGGACAAAAACATAGAGAGCAACACGTCGAGTATTCGGCGGTCCGTTCTGTGCAATTTTTTTTACGAAATCCAATATCTGCAGGCTATCGATAACGTTTGGCATTTTCAGGTTAAATATTATATCCGAAATGCGCAAATTCTTATTTCTAGGTACGTGTTTAGACGACGCGGTTGTCGATGAACGTTTTTATTTTGTTTAACGACCACCGTCGATCGAGACAAACTGCACAACGGGTTGTATCTACGACACTCGTGAAGAAACTATGTTTTTTGATGGACAAAAAAACCCGGATCCTGCATATGACACCCGTTAAGAACACCATTCGCACACACAATTCACGAGGAGAAATGTTGTCGATTGTTTCATAATCAACGTTGTACTGCCTGTATATAATAACGATACGCTTACGCAAAATATGAAATATTTTTAGTCACGATACAAAGTCAAAGTATATTAACGTAAACGTGTTCACTCGAAATATTGATAAATATCGTAACGTTCATATTCGATTTCCTGGAGTATAAGAAAACGTAGTAGCTATAGTGTTATATAAGAACAATGTTCACGGAACGTTAAAAGTGCGCATCATGATACATTATTACGGATCGTTTACATCGACTTGGTGAACGGGTCGAGGAAAGTGAAATAAAACAAAAGTGCAGTATTTGAACACTGTTCGGCGATTTAAAATTCGAACAGTCGATGTCGCCAGAAGAATTCCAGTGTTTAAAACTATAATATTATTGCGTTCCGGCGCCGATTTTCCAGGACTCTCGCGGAATTTCCATTTCGAAGAGGCCGCGTTACGAACGAATCGTTGCGGGCGTCCCTCCTCGCCGCTCTGCAGTCGTCCCATTTTCGTTTGGACACCTCGAGAGTATGTTCTCGCTTTCGAAAATTTACCAGTTTTTTCTCTTTTTTTAAAAGTCTTTTCTCCGCGCACGTTTTTCGGCGCCCCCGAAGTTTCGTTCTCGCTCGCAAAGCCGCGCTCGCGTATTATAAAACACGCGTCCCAAATGCGATCATATACGTCATGTGGAGCGAGGTCTCGTTCGACACGAAATTCCGCGCGATCGTTTCCGTTTATTTACATATAATAATAACACACCACAGTCGTGTACGCGTGTCGACACAAATCCTTCGGGTGTAAAATTTTTTCTCGCACGTTCATTCCGCGACGTACTTTCACGTTTTTCCGCCACGTCGCGCTGCCGCCGGTCGTGGCGCGCCGTTTCGTTGTGATACGCCGGAGAGCAGCGTATTTTTGTTTCGGACACGTTGTCAATCGCACAACATCATCGAGGTAAAAAAACAGAAAAAAAAAGAAATGTCTTATTAACGAATTTACAGTCGTCGCAGTTTTGCCGTCCGCAATAACGATTACGCGCGTAATATTACACAAACCCGAATTCGTTTTGTGTCTTGTCGTACTCGCGCAATTGGTGTCTTTAAAACTCGCGTATCGCCCGTTACGTACGTTTCGATTTTTTTATTTTTGACGAATTTCGGTGATCGGAAACATACATCATTTTCTGTAGAAAACTCTACACGTTAGTTGAAAAACATAAAACACCTTTGAAAATACGCGCTTAAATCAATATTATAACGATACGGCGTGTCCGGTTGCCGGATTGTTTTCCACAGTGTCATCTCGATACACGTATGTAATTATCGTAGTGCCGGATTTACACGATCTAGAAAATTATTGCTTGTGAAATGATGCGGCTGGCTACTTTTTTTGTTTTTTTGAAACGTGTCGAAAAAGCTGATGACGGCAAAGCTCACTCTTACAACGCGTCTGCGTGACGTAGTTTAAAACAACACAACACCGTTGTGTTCAACCGTAGCTGGACCGTATAATTATTACAACCAGTTCGTATGTAAAATCAAATTTGGAAAATTTGAAAAAAAACCGGGCACTGCGCTCACGATCACCAAACCCTCGGCACGTGGGGCGTATGCGGTGTCAGGGGTGTGAAAAAGTTGGTGTTCGAGATGCATATAATATATTGTTTTCTACGAGTCGTTTCATTGTTTTTTTTTTTCGTCCCGTCCTTGGTTTTTGGGAAACGCAACCGAGTAAAATATTATAATTTTTCTAAGGCCGTCGAGTACCACCACCGTATTACGAATCATGTTCTTATTTTCGTAATAAAAATTATTGTGGTTTTTTTTGTTATTATATTTCGGTTATTGTTATCGTCGAGAGCGCATAAAACACAATCGCATTAACCGCTGCAGCGGATACGTTTTTGTGTTTTTAATTTTAAAGCAAACAACAGCGGAAAAAAAAAAGCGCTTCGCCCAAACGTGCGATTATTCACGCAGCTGTTGTGTTGTGTGTACCGGGCGCGGCGATCGTTTTCGGTTTCGGCTGTCCAAGGCGATCGCTCGTAATATTATTATACGACGTGTTTTCGTTCAACATAACGTGGAATATTTAACACAATATAAAACGTTTCGCGATTATGTTTTAAATACGTCAGATTCACACGAAGCTCGTCGTCTTGACGCGTCTCGCGTTATTAGGCCGCGCGGGAATGAACAGGTTTGTCGTATTTTTTTTCTCGGGAAAACGCTTTCTTCGTGTTACAAAACAACAAATAGCCGATTTTCGAAAGGCCAAAACGAAGTAGTACCGTTTCATCGTTATTTGTACATCGGGCTCTCGGTTTTGTTCCGCGTGTTGTAGAGAGCGACGAGAAACGAAGTTTTTCTCGATGTTACACGTCCTGTTTGAATTCGACAAGACAAGAAAATGACGCAATACGACGTGTGCCTTTGATAAAGTTCGAAACGTTCATTAGGACCCTATTTCGAAGTGAACGATACCGTGGTGACGCGATAATCGCTTGACGATGAATCATTACAGAAAAGGGCGTATCCGTATTGCAAAATCATAAAGTGAAAAAAAAAAACCGTACGACTGAAAGTACGAACAAAGATCAAAAACGTGTTTCCATCTTTACAAAGACGGTGAAAAACATCGCGTTTTCATACTCGGTTTTTCTCGCGGTACACGAATTTTACCACGTTATTATAATATCGTAATAATTGTGCTTGTCATTTTGCGCGATGGTACTTAATTAATACGTCCACGGGTAATGTGTAACATATATATATAAAAATATTATAAAGAAACAAACTGGTTTCGTGTGCCTTTTTTGCATATTACACAAGCGAATTACCATACTGCTGTTATATTCGATTCTGCCGTTTACACGTTATAATAATTTATTTTATCGTATTCAGAGACGTCGCGTACGAGGTGGGCCGTGCGTCGTTATACACTCACACACACTCGTTGAAAAAAAAGTTCAAATTATTCAATTTTAAAACGTGCGCCAAACTCGTTTCGTCGCCGCCGCCGTTAGACGTGGTATATAACAATTGCAGTATTTCTCGAATAACGTAAATATTACACGACGGCGAACATTGTTTCGACGATTTTGTGTAAAACAAAAATCATCGATCCGCATTACTATTTTTGAAGAATTGTTTCACCGTGGTGGTGGTCGTTTGTGCAGTCTTAAATGAATTTTAAGATTCTCGTTTGTTCGAGACGGTCATCTTGTTATGTAGGTAGGTACTTGTCGTCGCGTTCGTGTCGAACCGATCGGTTCCGCCGTAGGACGGCTTGAACTTCTCCCCCGGAAACGCGACTCGAATCGATAATCGGTAATGGCCACATCGCTCCCGGAAATCGCGTTAAGAATCGCGATTCGCAATTTTTCGAATCATTTTTCGCACCCGGTAATTGATCTCGGCGAACGACACCCCGAAGTGCTCGGAAGAAAAAAAATAGAATAGGTTATTGCAACGCCCCGATATACATACGTACCAGACCTGCACGAGGGGAAGTTTTGAAAATTCGATGTTTTGTAAAAGACAGTAAAAAACGTATGTACGTAGTCGATCGTATAGTAAAAAAAAAAAATGTTTAACCTCCCGTTTAAACATAATAATATCGTCAAGGTGCGCGTTGCGACGGCGTGAAAAGAAAAAAAAAACATCGTAAAATAATGAAATCTTGTTTACACAACCGTCTCCAACTCGGAGATGTTGTACGATAATAATTAATAATAATTGTTATTACGTGCGAGAGATGAAAACGAGATTGGGCGACCGACCTAGGGGAGAAGAAGGTCTCCTATACGAGTATTATGATGCGCACCGCGGTACTATTTATGATATTTTGTGTGCGCACATTACAGTTGAATTTCTCCGGACACAACTCGATTTTTTATTTTTAATCTTTCGCGGCATGTCACAGCGAGAGCCCGTTTAGGCCGAAGAAAAACCGCCAGAAAAATTGTCACGAAAACCGTACTCGACGCTCGTTTCGACCGTGTTTTGCTCACAACCGACCGGTCATCCGATCGCATCTACCCATATAATAATACAACCGCGTTGATATCCGTTTTCGTGTCCCGATGCTATCGCGCGAACGAAAAATACGTCGTGGCCATAGTAGATTTGTCGTCCGACGGCCGTTCACTCGACGTGCTTCTTATAACCGACCGGTTCGCGTCTTCGTTAGTTTATTACAATTATTATATTCAGAGAATTAACATAACCGTGTATTAGACAACAGCAATGGAAACGGTGCACACACATCGTTATAATTACTTAGTATCATCGTTCGGGGTACTCTTATATCCGAAACTACGTCGGTGAATTATTCACTTTGAGGAGAACTGCTCGAGATTCGTAGGATAAAACCCGTTTGTGAATAACACCGACAAAACGTAAAGAACACCGCGCGGTGGTGCGCGTCTGCATTCGTGCGATTTACTGCGTTTTGACCGTCGGTGAAATAATTTCCAAACTGTACGCATAATATAGCGTTCGAGGATGTATAAATATTGACGCGTGTAGAAGATAAATCATCGCGCGCTTAATCATTTCCAGGATTCTTTAATATGCCTAAAAGATACAAATCGTATGCGGAGAGAACCGGCAGGATTAAACGAGCGAAACGTCGACGCCAGAAAAATGATTTAAACACACCCAACCGCGCCGAACCGAATTTTTTCATTCGTTTTATTTGTTGCTACGGCCGTAAACTCGTATACATCGTAACGAAAACTTTTGGGGTGCCCCTACATCACGGCTTTTAACTCGTTAAAAGTGTTGAGTTAGTCAACGACTGGTTATTTTTCTTTTCAACAACAACTTTTTAAGTCGATTTTTCATGACTTACCGTGTTTAACTTTAAAGTCATGATCTGCGATAGTTTTAAAAACGTTTTTTAACTCTTTCGGGAAAAAATAGCAAAGAAATTTTTCTTAAATAGAAGACAAAACCGCGAAAACGAAAAAATACGTGCTGTGTTCACTTTGTTTAGAGCGATTGTTTTTTTTTATACTTTTCTTATGAAAAAATATGAATTTTTAACTCTTTGTTTTTTCTCAACGAGTTGGAAAAAGTCGTTGCCAGCCTCGCCCTCGGAGATTATCGAGTCTGCAGAATGTAAGTGTACGCCTCTGTAACTCGCTCGCTACCGTTTACAGACGGTTTGTCGACTCGATTTCTACAGCTAGGGAAAAGTAAAAGGCAAATCGAACGCACAAACGAAATTATGATTTGTCGGTTCGTTTCGCGGCGGCCGTAGTTTGTGCAATACAATAAATTGGTTTGAGATCGTCCCGACACGTTCGTATTTTTATCTGTGGCAGTGTTTTCGTTCTGCACCGTTTCCGCGCGACCGAACTAACGATCTTTTCGGTATTACGAGCAGTCCGCCGAAATGACGAAACTTTCTCGGGCTCGTATATATAATATATATTATACGGTATCGCTTTCAGACGTGACGTATTAATCGACCGTTTTTTTTTTTCAAACTCAACGTCGTCACGAAAAACGATTTGCCGGATAAAACGTTAAAAACTTTCAATTTCGTCTACCTAGTGCGATGTACTTGTCGTTTGCGGGGTACACCGTATATAAATCGGTCGGCCTTGAACGAATGTTAAATTTTTAACGATGTTTTTATGTTTCTATGGTCCATTCCGTTTTTTTTTTTACTTATACTTACAGAACTATATGCGCGATCGAGATTGTTCGAAAACGGATTTGAACTCTTCGTAAACGACGAAGAAATCATTTGGTATACCTACGATGATGTTATTCTCGCGTACATTATTCAAAAGAACCATCTAAACCGGAAAAAAAAAGAACGCATCGCCGTTTCTCCGATCTGCCGTGTGTTCGTTCGCCACTTTTTTTGCCGAAGGTCTCGATAGGCACTTTTAATTCCTTCTTTTAGCTCTTTCGAACCGTTCCCAGTTTAAACGGATCCAACTCACGTTATCGCGTCAAAAACGTTCTGTACCTATTTCCACTCGCCTATATTTATTACGAAAACGTTATACGAAAAAACCGTTTAGGTCGACTTCGATAAACCACGAATCACACTTTTTTTTCGGACGAATTTTTTAGGTACACAGACTGTATTCACCGCAATAAATGTAGGACGGATGAAAAACGGTTTAGTCGGATTTTTCCACGGAAAGCACGCAGCGATAAGCTCGATAAAACCGTTATTTTTCACGGAAAATGAAAAGTAAAAAATCATTTCATCCGCGAATGACGTTGTGTTGGCGACAAGTACTCGTGTGTTTGAATACGCACAGTCCGTTTGTGTACGTTTGAGTGATTCTCAGCCGAAATATCCGTTTTGGATACATATCGCGTTGTGATCGTTATAATCGTCGCGTCCGTACAACACGAATTGTATACGAAATGGCCACTACCGCCGGTCACGGGTAGCAAACTCGGGGTAATATAGCACGTTATTTATACGTTGTGTACCAATAACTCACAACTTATCATACTTAATAACGTATAGCTCTCGTTATTTGTTAAATACGCGCGTTAGTTGGAAACGCGTTTATAAGCTCGCGTTCGGTCGTGTCGAAATCGGGGACCGCGTCGCCGCAGCCGGTTCACCGTGAACTTGCGGACCTTTTTTTCGTACGAATAATAATCGGACTTTTCATTGTTTCATGCGCGGCGCGTGACGACGAAACGGTAAACGGACGTAATATTGTTTTATCGGTAGGTCCTTCTTGCCGGTCGCGACGCAAGTGGGCTAATACGGTATGGGTGGGTGCAGTGCTCTAGGAAATTATTGAATTGCTGTCTGACGGCTGTTATACGTTGTTTTATACGCGTCGAAACATGGATCGTACACGGTTTTCACGTTGTTTTGTATGGGCGTTTTTGTCGACCTCGCCAACCGCGAAAAAAACGCGCGACGACGACGCCCCCTCGCCACCGATCACGGTTTCGTGTTGTAAAAACTTTGCTGAAACGCACGCATAATCGGACACATATTTCCCGTATTTCCTATGATGTTGACAAAAATGACGTGTTAGGAAAAGATCCGGGCGACAAACTATTTTACCACCATAAACCGTGTCGACGAAAAAATTTGGTTTTTTCATTCAAATTTATAAAAATACACAAAAAAAAAGGATACTGAAGACCAATAGCTACCGATATACTCGGCGGAGACACCGGGCGCGCGGCAAAAACGAACAAATACCGATACTGCGCAGAACCTACCGTTAAAGTGAGAAAATCGCATCGGACTCTCTGAGATGTGATGCGCAAGAAGGAATCGTCCCTGAGAAAGAAGAATGGCCAATTGTTTCGACGTTTCGACGTGTATCACACGTTGGTGCGAATAGAAGACGGACGAGGAGAGTTAGCTAGTAGCAACGCCGGAATACTGCGGTATTCGATATCCCGCGCCCGTAACGCACATTGTCCGTGAAGATACCGTTGTGTATATTTTTATCGTAATGCGTGGAAAAAAACAAAATGTCCACGAGTGGTCTGCGGTGGGTGTCGCAACAACATTTTTTGTAAAAACGCCAACGGCCGCGCGGGTGCTCGCTCTATTAGAGCCCCGAGAACACCAAACGTACGATCGCACATACGTTCGAGCGTTTAGGGCCGTGTACGACGACGTGTACACGCTTAAGCTTTTTACATCGACCTACAGTGGATGTCGTGCGGCCGCGCGAGATAATGTCGCGGCGAAAAACGAACGTATAATACCGTCGTCGTCGTTTAGAGGCGTTATAATAGTTATAATAGTGTCGTTACGATAGTATTTTACGATTCTTTTTTTTTCCCCGGACAAACGTAACGTACGGATTTTTCTCTCGTTTAAACGCGTGGGCGCAACGTCGCGCACGTCGCCGGCGACACACATATTTTTTGAACTTTTTTGCGTTTCGTTTGTTCTCCCGTCGTCCCACACCACCATTTTCTTTCGGTCGTTTGCGTTATTCGTCTACGCCGCCGTCGCCGCCGAGAGAGAGACCCGAGACGGACGCTGCTGCTGACCTTCGGGTTCAACGCACCCAGTGCGCGGCGGTAAAATGTCGTCGAGACTGCTGCTGCTGCAGTTATTATTATAATGCGACGCGGAGGAATAAAAAGAGAAGAGATAATAATGTAAATCCACCACGTGCGGCCGTTACACGGTATTATAATACGCGGTCGACTCGTTGGCGCGCGTATAAAACGATAATACGAAACGGGTTCACCGAAAATGTGCGCCCCGGCCAAAACGCGATCGCTCGAAAAACGAAATAAAAAAAACCTGCAAATAATACCGTTTTTTTTTTCGCGGCGAAACGATTCGCCCCCGGCCCGCGTCGTCAACCGCGCGCGCGAATCCGCGACGAGCGACAGGAGAACAGCGCGTCGTCGTGTGTACAGTACAGACGAGCTGTGCGTTCCTCCGAAACCACCGACCGGCGGCGTGCGTTCGGATTGCGGGGAACGGCGCGAAAAGAAGACGGCAAAAGTTTAAAATCGCACTGCACTCGTCGTTTTTTTTAGCAGCTCGACGGTAAGTCTGTCGGCTTATTCCGCCAGTGCCGCGGCCGTGAAATGGTTCTGCCGTGTCGACCGAACCACACACAGCGATCCGAATTCGGTCCTAGCACAAAGGCGTGTTCGTCAAACGGGTTTTTTTTTCGAGTGTTTGGCGCTTTACACGCGGTACCTCGCGATCACCCTCAAACAGAATACCCAGTACGTACAGTACTGTCGAGAAATTTAGACGAAAATCTAACGACAATCGTAATAACGACGGAATAAAACCGCCGACCGGATTGCCTTGGACGCGGCGAAAGTGTCGATGATACGACGACGCCCTTCGGGGGGAGGCCGTCGTCGGCGTGTGCGCGTGTGGAAGTAACTGTTGCGGTGTTAACCCAGTTATTTTTTTATTTTATTTTTTTGAGCTCACGCACGCGGCATTCACCCGCAAAGTGTAACTCTTAAGATAGATAGCACGTTAAATCTCGTATATTACACACCCGCTATTCGTTCGTGTCCGCCGACAACGACGCGTGAGTTCGTACATGAACTCACGCGGCCGAGGCGCCGACTCGTTAAAATCATCGAGTTGAAAAGTTAGTTTGGATTAAGTTGCTCTGTACGCGGGGTCGTTGATCGGAAGCGAACACTTTTGTGTATCGATCGCGATGCAGAACAGATCTTTTAAGACGGTACGAGGAAATTTCGAGCTCAAACCTGTGTCGGTCGGACGAATACGATTTCGTCAATGCTCGAGGAGATCGCATTATTGAAGTTCGTATTGTCCGATCGTTACGTTAGTATGGCGTAAAGAAAAACGAACGGTTGGCAGAAAACACGAGTGTTTTTCCGAAAAGTAAATCGTTTTTCCCGAACATTTCTAGTGATGTATGTTATTTACCGGTATAAACGATCATATTTTGCTTTTCTCGCGTTGTACGCGTAAATATTGTTTATATTTTTTTATCGTTCGCAATGATTCATACGTCTCGTTTCGATCCGTTGAAACCATATCCAATGTTGTTCGAGTTTTTAATTATTCAATACGTTCGCCCATCATATCGTAGAACGTTAAACGATATTAGTAGTGTATACCAGTGGCCAATTAAAATGAATACCGTTGGAACGTGTGATTTTAATTTTCCTAATTTACCAACTCCCCAGCTCTAAAGTGTATTACGGTTTATCTAGTATTTAAGTTCCGTACGAATTGTGTTGAACGTAATATTGCGTTGTACACGGTGTAAATCAGACCAATAATACTAATTATCCTCAACGACCGAATAACCTCAAGTCATTGCCTTGAACGATTTTTGGACGCGTATCGATTCCACATATATTATAATAACTTATTCACACGTAAACGATTCGTAAAACGTGTCGGCGTGGCTATAACGTACACCTTTCCACGCACGAAACGATCGTATTAAACGAGTATTAGTATTAGTATTAATATTAGTCCTTGCTCGATTATTACGTGTCGCCGCGTTATTTTGCATTTTCCGCCCAAATTAATAACAACATTTCGGTTTCGGGTGCGCAAAACAATTGAACAGACTCTCCGAATTCCCATTCAATCTCTATTTGGTACAGACACGGTTTTAAAAAGCGATCATAAAACGTAACATCTATTTAACATAAAAATTAACGCGCGGGGTAACTGAAAAACGAATGAGAATAACATTATACTGATGCGAGGCTGGGCGAGAACTCGTTTAAAGTTAAGTTTATTGACTCGTTAACTCGTTTTGTGGTTGTTAACTAACAAGTAAATTCTTTTTTTTAATTCGACCCGTGAACTTAAAGTTAACGTGTAATAATTTAAAATTTTACATTAAAAGTCTTTTTTTTTTTTTTAAGGAAAACACGAAAACAAGCGAAAGAAATGTCACACTATAATTAAAAGTGTGAACCGTTTTATTAGGTATGCATCTTAATTTTTTTTTTTTAGTCGGTTAACTTTTTATATTTTAATAAGCCGAAAAAATGAACTTTCAACTTGTCTCAACTGTTTGTTTTTTCAATTGACTTGTTAAGAAAAAAAAAGAGTCGTTAATTTGCCCGGCCTTGGGTCCATATCGAGCTTGTGTTCGATATCGATACAATGTAACACGTTGGTGTTGAATAATATTACATCGTGCGCTTGTGTTGTCATTTTTATCAACAAACCTCTTTATTATTATTATTTACTTCTTCGCTGCTACCGCATTACAATGCCGATGTATGTACACCTCCTACTGCATTATCATGCTCTCGCAACCTTCGTTTGTCCACTAATTCAAAAATCAAACCATAAATTTCGCATCACAATGGGCATATAATACGCTTACCATTGTCGTGGTGTATCGTTATTTCGTAACCCGCGGTGTACATTGTCGCGACCAGTTTTCCCGTGCACTAAAACAGCCGAACACTATATCCTTTTACTCTTCGTTTTGATCACAATAAAATAAAATTCACTTCAAAATTCTTACCCCACATACGTACGGCGTACGACTTGTGCGCAAACGCCAAACGCCGGTAATGGGAAATGAAATAAATCAAGAATCGCGAACAAGTCTGCGAACGGATTGCGTGAAAACCGAATAGAGTTTTCGCGCTTTTCTCCGCTCTAACCGACCCTGATAATATCGCGACGACCGCGCTGTATTACACAGAGCGGGAAAACAAATACATATATATGTTAATGATCGTATATTGTAAAAACGGTTAGGGACGGAAACAAAAGTTTTCTGAAATTCATCAAACTTCCCATTTTTTTTCATTTCGTCCTTCAAATACGACGTCAATCCACGTCGGTTCTGTCTCTTCTGGAATCCGCTACAAGCCAACACTGTCACCGTAACTCGCGTTATGTTCATTATTAAATCCTTTTATCCGATACAAAATGTGACTTACTCTCTCGGCGCGCGCATCGAATTTTCGTCTTCGTGCGGGGTCGGCTCCATGACGGCGTATCACTTTTCGCACAGAATAACAATACGATTTATTGCCTCGGTTCGACAACGAGTGCAACACAATAAATTATGCGATATTTGTAGGTCGACCGATACCGATATCGCGGCGACTCATGTTTTCTTATTGGATTTCTCGATTGCCACACGACAACACCGCCGCCACTGCACAATTAACGGTCGGTGCGCAGTGATATGGCCAATATTTTTTTTTTTTCGTCGCTCGCCGCGTTGAATACCACCGCGATTTCGTAACGAATCATTGCGGTAATAACACCGTACGACTCTTACTATTGCTAGGGGAAAATCGATAACGTCTTATAATTGTTCGACGGGAACGATAAACACACGACGATAATGAATAATGTTGTTATTGTATAAATAAACGAAAAGCAAAAAAAAAAATATATAACGTTGCCGTTGCGCAAACGTTACGACGAGTGGTGTACGCCCAAACTGCTGCAGCGTCGTGGGGAACGAAAAAAAGAAAACTGTGACGACAAAACGTCGATTTTGTGTGTTATTTATTTTAGAGTCGATTTTCCCGCCGACATCGTGAGTCGTGCGACGATTCGTCCGTCGGCCCGTGACGATCAACGCCTGTTCAAAATAAAAAAACACCGTCGTAATATTATCAAAATACGTAATTACTGTCGCTAGACTCGCGCGGGTCCCTGAGCTCGACCGAGGTGGCCGATGAACATTTTTCGTACAGAAAGAAAAACAGACGTACTGTGAAGATGTGACGTTGTTTGGTTACAAAATCGCTTGAAATATTATTTTACACGTTATAGTAAAATATTTGTCCGCAAACCAGATATTCTCCTCGGGATTCAATGGCGTTGAGAAACACCGATCGTGATGTAACGCCGACTCTGTACAACAATATATATGCGACCACGACGTGAAACGTGTGGTGAACCTGTATAGCGTTTAAAACGTCGTAAGATGGAGTATTCCAGCAGGACCGTAAATTTTTAAATATTATTTTAACACGGTGCTGTAAAACGCGTGCTTTAAGTTACTTCGTGTGATACGAGATCGCGGTAAAGGTGAAAAACTCGTTGTCTCGCCGCGATTACTAAAAAAATTCCAACGACGATTCCAAACAGTCCTTGTAAAATATTCAACGTTGTATTCGTTTATTCGTCACCCATACGTACTAACTACTTGGTCGGCGAGATCAGAAAACTCTGGTCGGTAATCGTTACCGTTATAAATCAGACAATAAATCAACAGATCAATCGGATCATAACGTTTTCGTGAACGATCGCGGTGTAACACGAAAACGTTGTGTCGGTTCAACGCGGACGCGATTCCTTCCTCGCGCTCGCGGCGAACGATTCGAAAAGAGCCGAATTTCCTCGGCAGAACTCGTGAAAAATTATAACTTTATAAACCACCCGACTGCGTTAGGTGATTCAACGCTTCGGGAAAATTTTTTTTTTTTGTTTCCACGTCTAACTCCTGAAATAACTCGTGGACGTTAAAAAGTTTTACGCGTTCTTTCGAGTTATTTATTTTTTTCGTTTCCCGCCGATTCGTCGTCATTGACGGGAATTCTCGGTCGTCATCGCGCCGTACGGAATATTTTATCGGAAATTAAAACGAACGAAATAAACAAATATCATGTTACGATTATGCAAAATATGTGACGCTGGTACCGCCGGCCGGGGAGATGCAGCGCGTCCGGGAAACCTGTCGCGCTCTCGGGCCAACGTGTAAGACCCGAAAGAAACCGTTCGAAAAACGAAATTCCGTTCTTTTCGTCGTTTCGTTTTCGCGGCGAATCGTTGTAAAAAAAAAGAAAAAAAATTGTTGTAGTGATAATGCCGTTATACGCGAAAATCCTAGGGGAATACCGGACCGCATTCTTGACCTCGCCTCTGTCGATTCGGCATCTTTTTTTTGTCGACGATTCTCGTGCTCGCCAGCGACCGATTTGTCAAAAGAAACGCGTAACGCGACGCGCAAAACGAGTCTTTTTTTTCGCGCGTTGACCCCGTGCCGCCGTCGTACAAAAACGTTTCGGTGAGATCGCAAAAAAAAATGTAAACCGTCGTAAAGTAGTAAGTTTTCAAGCAGATTTCGTGGCGAATTTCAATCGGATTCCAGAAATCATTAGAATATCATTATCTGCAGTGTATACACTTCAGGCTACTAGTCTAAATGACGGGGGAAAAAAAATAAATTGTGGTCCCCAGAATCTTTTAAAGTTCAAATTTTTTCGTTCGATTTCGCTATATACTGAACATTACACCGGCGCCGTAAGTACATACGCACCTTATTTTCCTAATATTTCTGTTGCTGGACTGCGACTGAGTTAAACGACGAGTTTAAAACACTCGTTGTATCGTTTTTAGTCGCCTTGTAAACACCGACGGTAATTATATTGACGCCTAATTTAAACTGTTAGCGAACCTTATGCTCATTATGTTGCCCGACAAGCTAATTTCTTATGTTATATCACGATCACCTTAAACGTACAACGATTAGTTACATTATTTTACACGTGTTTTAATTACAACGTTGAACATCAAAACTATCGGCACTCGGGTCGTCACACAATAGCGTGTGCGGTGTACAACGAAACGGGTAAATATTTCAAAGCAAAAGTCGTTTTTCGCTGTTCGCGCGATTCGCAATTTTGACGATAAACGTTCTACAAAAAAGTATAGGTACAATTATTGTTTGTTCAAACCTGACGCGCATAATGGTGGAAACCCACTATTTTCACGAACCGTGACTATTTACGTCGACAAGCTACTGCGAATACGGTTATTTTCACTGAACAGTTCGTTTTAAGTGAAACACCGCCTTTTTCTGAGCATCGTTTATTATAGCCGAAACGCACAGTAAAAATTTGACGGAAACGCGTATTAATTTTGATCAACACTTATTCGTTTGACCTCACTCACTGTATAGATTACGAGTGCAGTAAAATCTGTTTCTTTTTCTGGGGTGGTTTATTCGTGGTTTCGTGTTTATGCCAGCGACACATTCAGACGACGACTAATTGCGATAATTACCGATTAAAAACTCATTGTTCCGCGGTGTTAGACGTGGTGTTAGACCCAAGAACCAATCGTCCGTGTCTGATTGACCGACGACAAGGTCGAATGTAGACTCCTACACGGGCAAAGCGCGTTCGTCGTAAAAAAAAGAAGAAAAAAAAACGGCTCTAAACTGTACCGCTATCGCCGCACAGTGTCCCGTCGTCTGTTTTTAATCAATCGTTTTTCTTTTGTTTTCGATCACGCGACGAACGCTTTAATGCCCATAGGTGGTGTCGTCGATCATAGTACGTAGTATATTGATTTTTTTATACGTGCGCGATGTAGTTTCGAGGAATATTTTTGTTTTCGTGTTAAACGATTCTGTAAAACAAAACCGGAGTACTGTATTTTTTTTTTTTTATACGTCGATATATACGCGTGATCAGTTTTCAACACGTTGCCGTGGAAAATCGATAAATTATTATACCTTTTTCGACGTTCATCAGACACCGTTCTTCGGTTCCATCGTCAGACGGTCGTATTATACTAGTCCAGTCTCGTAAGAAACTTTGATCACCTACGATACGTATTAAAAAAAGAGTAAAAATCCATTCGTTCGCAAAATTCCTGTGTAAAACAACGTACAGACCGACAATCGATATCAAGTATAATTGTTTATTGAATCGCGAGTTGTACAAGTCGAACAAAAACGAAAATAAAAATGTTATGCTGCAAGACTATCAAAAATGTGCTACGTTCTCGTGCGCAGCGCTTGAGCCGTCACGAAGAACGCGAACTTTCTACGCGATTTTTAACGCGGGTATTATAGGTTGCCTGCAGTTATCGTGTTGCGATTTAATGGAGCAGAAAATGAAATCGCGAGCCTGCCGGCATCGGGAACCAAAAACCGTATAATTTAAGATATTATTCACAATATATGTGTATGTAATAAACGCGCCTTCGTGTCTCCGAGATTTTCGAGATAGTCAAAATTTAATTTACCGTACATTCACGTAACCGCAAATTCACGTGAATTACGTTTTGTTATATCCTTACTATTGTTCAACGATTATTACTGTTATTATTGTACTTGGGTGCCGCGTTACGTATAGAAAGGATATCGATCACAATATTACTGCGCATCTAAATATCTTCGTAACGTAAATTTCGGATTTCCGCTTGGCGAAAAATCCGTACACGCGATCAAAAAAAAAAAAAAACGCGTTGTTAGGTTTTGAATTTTCAGTGAGAACAATTTATTGTTATCAGAAATAATCGTGTATTGTACGGTCAAACGCGAGACGCATAAAAAATTGCAAACACAGTTAAAACTTCATACACAACTAACATTCATACAGTTCACTCCAACAGTCCCGTCCACGCACAATCTGTGGTCCATCGAGCCGGATTTTCGAGCCTCTTTGCGTTTCGTGCAATTCCGAGTACAAGTAGTAGTACGAGAAAGCGGGGTCATCAAAAAGGTAGAAAATCAGCGTTGCACGTTGGAACAACAAACTATCGTTGGTGAGGAAACGTTATCAATTACGAAATTTAGGTTCTCGACTAGTCGTACTAATCGACATAATACTCTAAAAACGACTGTTTGTGTACACGATCGGCTGTTATTATTATCAATGTTTCGATAAAAATCGTCGAAGTAACCCCATTTTACGGTGCTCTGAAATTCTACCTGTAGCTTGGCTTCAACCCGCCGGTTTCGAACGGTTTGCCGCGCGCTCGAGACCGTTGACTTCGTTCGCTTTATTAGTTTTATCCAGGCTATAGATAATCAAGGAGGATCGATTTTACATCGTTTTTTTCATCGCGTACGAACGCAGAACACGTCCTATAAAGACTCGGATCCGCACTTTTAGGCTACAGTTTTTCGGCCTCTAAAAAAAGTGACCACCACGACCAAAAAATTTCTATTTCCTTCCGGTCACTCAGGCGTACTATGGACGTGGTGTTTTCAAACGTGTACGCCGTTTGTTCTCGGAACACTATATTTTATCAAATATTTTTTTTTTATACGCCGTAATATCGTATCTGCAGCTCACGGACGTTTGCAGATGTTTCGTTGTATTTTATGCCTCGTTCGCAAACAACCGATAAATCCGTCCGGCGAACGTTTTGAAATTTGATATCTGATGACATCGGCGAGCCGAGGCATTTCTCTTCTTTCGCGCGATATTATTGTAATATTTTTATAATGAAAAAAAAAGAAACATAA
>CM029362.1:12206596-12242006 GCA_017140985.1 Hormaphis cornu
GGTTGTCGTTGTGTTGTAATATGCGTTTTCGACAGGAAAAATCTAACTCGCGTGGACGGCGAACTGGAAGACATTCGAAACCACCCGTTTTTATTTTTTGATAAGTACGATTTCCGCGCGGTGTTTTTTTTGGTTTCTTTGACGCGATTTCCACTCGCCGATTCGCGCGAGTAACGGGTTCGCCGGTAGATACGTGATATCTCCGCGTTTCTTCAAACTTTCGGATCGTATTACTTAACCGCGGTATTTTCGTTTTATAACTTTGACTTCTCAAAATACCGCTCTGCAATCGCAAGTGCGATTCGTATCGTTGGTTAGGTTCGGTAAACGTAAGGGATTTCTCGTCGCCGAAAGTCCACCGCGGAAAAACGATCGATTTATCAATCTCGATTGATTTTTTTAAAAGGACTATTTTTTTTCAACGATACGTTTCGACCGCCGTAATAGTGAAACGGTATTCATAAGTACGAGAGTTCACAACGAACCGACGTTTTGGCCGCGAGGAATGTTGACGCCGCGCCGTGGGTTCGTCGTACGATAATAAATAATAATAAAAACAATTTGAAAAAACATCGGTACGCGATATATAGTGGTGTACAGGCGACGGGGAAAGGTCACGAGAGACCGGTCGGTCGTTTTTCGGCGGCATTAATGATTATCAGTTATTATGGACGATCGAAAAAACACACACCCGTAGGATTCAATACGTCACCATACACGTATTATTATTGATTAAATGTTATTTTATTTACGAACGCGGAAATCGTCTCGTACCGGCCAAGAGTATAGTAAATTTCGTACAAACTAATAATTATTTACGCGCGTCGAAAATACTGTCGAATAAAAAACTGGGTGGAACGACGCGTTGTTGAGCCGTTGAGAAAAACACGGTCTTTAAGAACGCGAAAACGAAATTATAACCGCCGTTTCGTCCGCCACGACGCTAATGTGACGCTAATATTATTACCCGGGGATAACTTTTTTAATTGCAAATCATAATAATAACGTGTTGTTACGCTGTGGTGTCAATCACGCTTTTCCATTGACGCGTTTCGAGTTTTTTGTTTTCCACCCGTGTTGGAAAAACGCTTCAAGACGTCACGCGAGCGAAACCTTCGTTAAAAACGTCGGGCACGATACGTCGGGCATCGACTCAATAATTATTACACGGCGTGGTTAGATTCCGACGTCTCTGTACGACGAAATTATACGTGTGACGTTGTTTTCGACGTATTTAAATTCAATAGGCGGACCCGAGAGAGTTATTAAATTTTAAAATTATTCTCGCGGCGGCTTTGAAAACCGTATGCAGCGTATAATATGAGTTACGCGAGTCGCTCACGTCCAGTAGTAGTGACGAATCGATCGCCTGTATTACACAAGTGTACGCGAACTTGAGCATCGACTTTGGCGATACCTGTTTCGAAGAGTTCGCCCTGATAAACGTTTGCACTTGATTTTTACAAAACATTTTTCGCATTCGAGCTTACTCGTGCAGTCTGTCAAGGGGGAAATCGAAACGTTAGGCCTCCTATTCTATACGAGTACAACGTCAAACTTTGTGAATACGTCTCGGGCACTCGGATTTTTTATGTTTTTTCATGGGAGAATTTTTTTATAATTAACGAGCCTTGGCCTCAATGATCAGCACACCGTACACGCATTGTTTTGATTTATTTTTAAATCCGCAGCGAACGAAAATGGCCACCTCTTCGGTTTCACTTTTCTTCTTTTTTTTCTACTGCCGACATCCAACGATAACTAACGTGACCCGATCTTATAACACGTTACCGGACGCGTAATATATACACATTTTGAAAAGTTCCACGCGTTAAGCGGCTGCAACAGATTATCGTTTTTATTTATTTTCTACCTGGAAGCAACTAAGTATGTTATTACGCGGTCAAACAACCGCCGCAGTGTAATAACATATCCGATTCGAAAACACCGGCGGTTTCACTTTTCGTGTTTCAATTAACTACCGACTGCTACAATATATAATATATATACAGACTCGTCGCATTCTCGAACATTTTTGTCACAGAAATGGCTCGCACCACACTATAAGAAATCGATTTGGGCGCGTATAGGACAGCGTTATGCCGTAACACTATCCTAATCAATATTGTATATATATTATTGTGTTACACGCCATTGTTTGGAACACGCGTTCGTTTATCCGTTGGTCGTCGTAATATGACGCGTGTGTATTTGCATACGATCTCCCCCGAGATTATACTTCCGGGTACCGAAATATTTCGTGCGAGCACCGGCTACAGGAGGATGCAAAAGATAAGTTGGGCTGATAGAATCACTAATGAAGAAGTTTTAGAAATGGTATCGGAGAGGAGATCAATGTGGAAGAGTATACAGAAAAGACGAAACGAATTAATAGGTCATATTTTAAGACATGATGGGCTGCTAATCTTAGAAGGTGTAATCGACGGAAAAAACCATAGGGGAAGACCAAGATTGCAATACATAAGTCAGATAATGGAAGATCAAGGATGTAACTCATACCAAGAACTGAAGAGAAAAGCTAGTGAAGCATGGAAATTGCTGCAAACCAATCATTAGATTGAATACTGCAGAGAGAGAGACCGGCTACAGCGTACAACACCGACAATCGTCGAGAGAATACCGAAATTCGAACTTTCGAACTTTGAAAAAGGAATTATTTTTTCTTGTTATTTTTACGGAAAATGTTCCCAAAGAACCGATCAGCGGCGTTTCTGTACGCGTTCGTAAATATTTCGTTTACAGCGGGTTGTTGACCGTGTTTCGTTATGTGGGATTCATACCTGTGTTTCTATGTTACGGACAGATACTATACATATATACATTTTGATTTATTTTTCCAACGCACACCCGATACGTTTTTCGTGAAAACACACGCCCTATCGATTATTGTTGTTGTTGTTCTCGCGTGGCTAAAGAACGACCTCGAGAATCGTGCTGCGTTTTACGGAGTAGT
Source organism: Hormaphis cornu (assembly GCA_017140985.1). Classification (NCBI taxonomy): domain Eukaryota; kingdom Metazoa; phylum Arthropoda; class Insecta; order Hemiptera; family Hormaphididae; genus Hormaphis; species Hormaphis cornu. The sequence continues at coordinate 12,209,571 of CM029362.1, forward strand.
TCGAACGCGAAAGGATTCGTTCGCTTCAGTGTTATATATCATATATTATAGGTGTTGTTACATCTATGCTGCTGTTGAAAACATTTTTCGGCGTTTCGTTTAATTAAAGTGAAAGATTATAGCCGCGTTCACGTTCTAAAAAACAGTCGTTAATTTAGCCGTATATACATACGTTTCCGAAACAGAATGCGCGGCGCACGCGAGTGAGAGCTGGAGAGAAAAATTTCTAATATTTACCGAATCCGCCGACCGGTTAACGAAAGGCATTATTACGTTGCCCGCATGACAATCAGACGTATCGCTTAATTTAATCGCGACACGGGCGCATTTTAACTTTGTCTATAGACGAATCTGATCGTAGCGAGTTGTACCTGGTAAGTTTTTCGAGATGATTTTCTGTTTTTCGATTAAATTTTTGGCCATCTCGCCACGCGTCCTGCGTGTTCGAGGCTAGGCCGACGTTTGGACTGTCAATCGAAAACTGTTAAATCGCAACAATCGTGTCGCGCAAACGAGGACGAAAAATGTACGTCCGTTTTCTCGTGATGAACGATTCTCGCATGGATTCGATCGAGTCTATTCGTACGCCGTTGGAGTCTGTACGTCGTCTTGTCGTCCGCACTTTGCGTTTTTGTCCGATTCTCCGGAGGACCAGGCAGTTTTATGATTTGGATTTTGGAAACGAGGAATATTATTTACGTTTAGAAATCGGACGCGTCAAAAGATCAATTAACTACCTCGACGGGGAAAAAACGACGTTAATTACTATTTTATACGGTGTCGACAAAGTGTTTTGCCACAAAACGTTGAGCGTATTATGTTTTTGCGAGCTCCTTTCACCGCGGTTATCGTCGTCGAAATACGTTGTAAGTACATGACGTTATTAGTATTTTTTATTCTTTAGACGCGAGTTTCGATACGAAACCGTCACGTTCGTTTTTGCCCGTGCCGCATTTATCAATATAGTATTTATAACTGTCGATTTTTGAGTACACCGACGACCGAGATACGTTGTTCGCAAAATGTTACGTTATTATCATATTGTCGGACACCACTCGAAGCCACGAGTTTTGTTCGTAACCACGTGAAAATGAAAAAATTTCTCAATCGGAATCGTCTGTAAATTTTCCGTCAGTCGCGCGATTCGTCAACACGGAAAACGATCGAGTACAATCCCCATTAATAAAGTCCCCAAATAGTTAGGAGAAGAAGTAATAATAATACTACCTACGACAGGTCTCGCGGATTATCACGGGGTCGTACTACGTGTGTCTGCAGGCTCCGCGTACCGTCGTAAAATAAGTTAATAAACAAACGTAGTAAGTACACGGTGAAAGTATAAAATATGTTTTTATAATAATAACTGCTGCTCGTACATCATAGTACGCTTACGGAGTGTCAGTCAAATAGTTACTTAGGTGTATACCGGCTCGGTTTCGTAGAGTCTATATATATATATATAGCCGGACGCGATTAATTTCGTAACTGCGATAAATCACCGTTCGCATGCGTAATATAATATAATAAACTCACTGACAGTTCGCTTTAAGGATCGAGTAGCGTTATGCAAAATAATTACGTGTGTCGAGTGATGTGAATGGTGGAGTAGCTCTCGGTTTTTTTGCCCGCCGGGGTAAAATTCCGGGACGGCAACATTGTTTACAAAACAGTTTCGATTGTAGATTTTCGTTAAATAATAATTAAATTATCCGTCAATGTACCGAGTACACCGGAGACGGACTGGAGCTCTCGGACAGAGAAACCGCGGTGGACCAAGATATAGAGAAAAGAAAACGAGTTTGGGCCGACCGTCCAAACTGTACTTTTTGTTACAAATTGTGTTTGTTTTCGGTTACTCGGGTGTGATAACGACGACAATACGCGCGGATGAAAAAATCCACGATTTTATTATGTCCCGCATACTATGTTTTCTCCGTCTCGCTCGAGAGTCTTACAAATTTTTTTTGTCAATTTTTCAATAATGATATTTAGCGGTCGGCGCGTAGCGTGTCGGTGCTACTATCGGTGTTATCTTCGAGGCCGTGAAAATGTCGTGTTTGAAGAAATATGTAGACGAATATATGTACTATACCTAAGTACCTATATAAACGTGTATGAATTTTACCATTTTTTGTTTGTACGATCACTGCGAGGCGTGTAATAACGAAATCGCGGTACTCGTGTAAAATTCAAAAAACGCTGTCGCGCAACATCAAAGGTTGTGGTGCGTGCCGGACGAGTTGAAACCGAAAAAAAAAATTTTTGGTAGACGCAAACGAGATCCTTTTCTGATTCTGGTACCCCGTGGGCGAGTAAATTAAAAGAGGTGCGCTTAAACATTTCGTAAAAACGAAGGTAAACACCGTCTTCGAGCACTTGGTGTGTATAATAATATGCGAACACGCTTGCGCAACCGCCGTCGGTTTTACAGCAATACACACGACACCACTCGCACGCGTCGATCCCATACGCGAGCAAGAGTTAGGTACTTACCAGCAGCTGCTGTATCGGCAAAATACGACTTTCGTTTCTCTCGTACGGAGATAAAACGCGTTTCAGGTTTTCAATAATAAGTGCGTGTATTGTCATTGTTTCAACATTACAATCGACCAACACCATTTCAAACAAATGCGTACACGAGTCCTGTATTGTTTTTGTCCGTTTTTTATTTTTTTCCAAAGTCACTTTTTGGCCGTAGAGAATATAACTTATAGAGCGGTTCTTTCGTATGCACGAAACGGCGAAGCCAACAAAATAGTAGAAACGCAGTGTGTGTATAAGTTGGTTCAAAATATATATATATATATATATATATATACCGTAAAAGACCGTATCATGGACCACACTTTTGTTCGCGACCGATAACAAATCACACGATTAAAAAAATCAACGTTGCCTACGTAACAAGAGGAAATTTTTTTTTTTTTAAATAGTACGAGTACTCCAAAATTCTACATTTGGATTTGCTTCTTGACAAATACAGCCACCACGTCTTTTCATCGGTTCGATTTCATTAGCGGTGAATAATTTTTCGTTTTGAAGCTTGCGGATTTCCGCACAGTAACCAATTTATATAGAAGTTATGAGGATGTTGCGTTTCTCTGTCAACCATGTACCTACCTGAGTTTCTCTTACGAGTTTTTGAAAATTCCAAAGAACACGTCGTTGAATCGTACGACCCTGTGTGCTATTCATCATATGCTCCGGTGTCCTACCGCGATCTATAATATGGGTATTATTATTCCCTTTTAAACATAACGTATTAATGTTATACAGTTAAAATATTTGCGTAAAACTACAATATAGTAATTACTTTTCCGTAATTCAAATACTATTAAATTTATGTGGAATACACAACTCAAAATGAATATTTAACCGACAAATCGTATGATTACAACCGTTTTCCGATCCCATCCCGAATCGCTGAGCCTACACCGTCGCCTACACCGTCGTAGTCGAATCGAATCGATAATTACACATCGCGTGTTAGTATATAAAGTCGTTTTTTACACGTATATTCTTGTTATTATAATGTTGGGTTTTCGCGGTTTAAAATTGTAAAAATTGTGTTCTGGATAGGAAATCGCATCTCATCGAGTAGTATTAAAAAATATTATATCGTGTAAAAGTGAAAAACTTTGTGTTAATCGGATAAAAACGGAACGAATCTCGTGTCCGTACAGTACAAAATAATTATAAACCAAATGGTATTACTCACTTTTAACGCGCCGGGAGTACATGTCGTCAATATTATAATGTTTGGCGGAGGGAATTCAAGGATAAAATAAGTTTTATTCTTTTTTTCTATGAATAGTTATGATTTTATCCGGGAAGAATGAAATTTTAACCTTTTTTTTTCCCATGAGTAATATAATGATTTTATTCGAACCAACAATCGTTGCGTACTCTTCAAAGAAACAATCAAATTAAATCATTTATCATCCATGATCGCCCTACGTTTGTTCTGGCGGCTCAATTCATTGTCTAAACTCAGTCCATTTAATTACGTCTATGATATGACGATGAAACACCCTGTACGTATAAAAATCCGAAAACATGATTTTTTTCTAAATAAATCGGCCCTATTGTCGGCAAAAATTTTGCTTTTTGGCATGCCGTTGGTTTGCACGCGAACGGATAGCCGTGACCCACGCGCGTAACACGCCGGACGCGGCACGTGTTCCCCTCGCGATTATTTTTCTGTTCTCACGCGCCGCGTGTAATCGAAGGTAATTTTTTAACATTTTTTCATTTAGTTATTTATTATACGCCGTTCGGGGTGAAAAAATTGCAGGACGTGGCGATCACGAAAAAAAAATAACAAAATAGACTTTAAAAAAGAAAACACTAAAAATCAATACAAATATTAAATGGAAAAAAAATTTTTAGGTTTCTAGTGGAATGTGATTTCTTTCTGTGTTCCCGTAGTAGTTTAATTCATACGGAACCACCTCTGAAGTGTCTCCACCTCTCAGACAAAACAAAAAACTTTAAAATCGGTTCATAGTTGGCGGACTAATCGACGAACATTCATAAAACACAGCCGAACACGGAACCTCCTCCTGTTTTTTGTAGTCGGTTAAAAACATACTTAAAGAAGTGGTCTGCACGCCACTGTTTTTAATAGAGTAAAATTTGTCTAAACACCACGTTTCGTCATAATACTCATTGAGATTCCACTATGATTTTTTATTTGAAAATGGTGTAATTCATGATGTATATAATATTATGTTTGATGAAACTAGTCGGTTTTTTTTCTTTGGATTAAAAAAATTTAATTTTTTTTTTCCACTAGGATTTACTACCGTAAAATTGTAACGATAAGAAAAAAAAAAACGTAGCTCAAAACGTCAAAACATTACGACTAATTATAATCTGCAGTTTTTAAATGTAAAACGATTGGACCAAAACTCGAGCTATTGCGATTGAACTAGTTCAGGCGAGGCACGTAACTAAAAAATAGATACCAATAACCCGGAACGCGTCGATTAGATTATGATATTGATAAACTTATCGACCTTATCTGCAGCCCATATCAGTTCGGTCAAATGTTAGTGCAAAAAACTAAAAAACACGCGAAACAATAAACAAGTGAACGATCATCGACAAATAGGAAAGAAAACACGAGCAGAAAACACATCACGCCACATTTTTATCTGCAGATGACGTCTGTCTGTGCCGTATAAATGTGAGCGGTCGACCTGGAATCCGGGAGAATCGGTCCGGAGACGATACGCTCAGCGTCTCTTTGACCGACGATCTTGAAGCTTTTAAAATTTTAATTTACAATTCTTATTTTATTGCCGACGCGATTCTCACACTACGATTGTTTCACGTATATTCGATGCATACTATTATAATAATTATGTATATTGACTTGACGCTCATTATCATATAACATTTTCATTCGACGACGACGCAACAATACACATCGAGTTTGACATTGGTAATATTAATAAGTTTTACTATTTTTTTTACATTCTATATTATACTTATACGTTATGTATAACAAGCGAGTGCCGTAAAAATTACGTCTTTTTACACAGTGCTCGTATTTCAATAGACTTGAAATTTGTTTAGCCACGAAAAGTATTGATAAAGGCTTTCCTCTTATATTTTGCTAATGATCGATCGATTTATCGCGTTCCTTCAACAGTATTGAACACTTAAAAAATTTTGTATCGGTTTGTACATTTTGTACAATTCTACGCTTTCGTCGGCTAGTCGAGAACGACGCCAGAGGACGAAGATTCAAGGTGTTCAACGCGTGTGAAAACGTACGCGAAACTCGTATTTTAATCGTTTGAAAAACACTCTTATTCGTACCTATATATAGTTCCAACATTTTTACTTTATGATCAACGTTTTACAACATATTACGCAGTTTGGATAGGTACTTCAATAATGCAGCGTCACTTTCTAATCCTGTCCTGTCCGTCGGATAAATAAATTATATCGTATATTATCAATCAAACGAAACCACCACATCGGTGGTCACTTTGAAAAGTCTCCGCGCGGCACAGAATCTATACTCAAAACGTTTCAGTTTAGAATATTTTCTAAAAAATCGGTTCTTCTCGGCGTTTTACCACACAAGTCTCTCGAGACGTTCGTCTACTCTGAACAATTTTGCTATCACGACCAGCTGCATCAACATGGAACGTTCTTTTTCTATGAAAAATAGATGTATTACAAACATTACAAACTGTGGATATCGTTTGGCGGAGGAGTTGTGTATCACTACTATTGTTAGCCTATATACAAGTACCAGCCGTCGCCAATAAGGCCGGTCACGGACAAAATAAAAACTTCGATGACTCTTTCCATAACGGTCTTATCAAGATTTCCGCGCGGGACCAAATCGTTTTTCGTTTGCCCTACGTTTATACACACGTTACGTACGAGACGCGGTTGTTTTTTTCGCTATGATATCTATATAATCGTGAAGAATATTACTAGTGTTGTTTTTTTCTCGTATTCGACGTCGTGCTTGCTGTTGACCGCCGCCGAGTAGGCGTATTTCAATGATTTCAGCGCCCCCGATATCACGCGAACGTGTTAAAAAACGCATTTGCGAGTCCCGTTATAACGCGTTCCAGCCGTCGTACTATGTATAAAAAAGAACGATACGGTGTTTATACTATAACGTCGTGTATGTAAACCGCGCTGCGTTATGTACGCATAATATAATACCGTGTTATTGAAAGTATAATAATATTATGTAGATGTTATTACGTTATTCATAAATCGCGATTTTCGTTTTATACCTCGGCCGCCGTCGTCGCGTAGTGTACGAGAATAAAGTGTATTACCCGCGCCTTTGTTACCCGCGGTTTTACGCCTCCGCTGTGACCTACATCCGGGCGACCTCCCGAACGAAAAGACCAACTCGAGCGAGTACGTGTTGTCGCGCAGTTTTCACTGCCATTGTAGAATTTCGATTATAATAATTAAATTTTCTCCGGGAAACGTATGATAATAGTCGGGCTCGCAAACGTCGTCCGTCACCGACAGAATGTACACGTGCGTGATATTACGGTGCTCAAGTGGTTATCGCGATGTGTTTTTGCCGAATTCGTGGCGCGACGAAACGAAAACTCGAGTGGTATACGTGCTTGATTTCGGGGGAGGAAAAAGTCCCTTTCGCATTTTTGTATCGACTCTACAAGGTGGATTCACTTTGGCGAAAACTAAACGTAAAGATACACACGACGAATCGTTTTACTGCCAAAGTGTACGGTGTTTAACACGCGGGCGGTGGTAATCGCCACGGAGCTGCGAGTCTCATACTTCATCGGCCCGAACGACATTCACAAAACGGTCTTCTTTCGTTGTTTTCCGTTAAGACTTTTTGCTATCTTGTTGTTTTTACCGAACCGATGAAAACCAACCGAACCGTATTTATAAACGGAATATAATTGTGTGTCTCTATCGTTTTCCCGACCACGCGTCTCTCCGAATCGAAAACGCCCGGGGCCATAATAACGTAATATATCAACACGCGAACCACGACAGACGGACGACGATTAATTAAAAATACACGTTATCGGTACGATTTTTTGATGGAATTGTGCCCGATCTTCGCGCGCCGCGTTCCTGTCGGTTGAACTGAGAACGCCACGAAACGAAAATCGCATTTTTCCGGTCACCCCGAGCGGCGTTTTTGCCCGACGAATTACCGCGGCGTATTATTCGGGTCGTTTGATTTACATAATATATTAAACGTGCCGGAGATCGATCATTCCATTAACGCGGACGGCGGGAAAAAAAACAAACAAATAATAATAACAGTCGATCGAGTTTACGTATAAATTATGCAAAAATTAAAAAAAAAAATTATAAATCGGAGCGCCCGGCAAGGTCGCGTGTAGTCGTGGTGGTCGCTTTCCGGTGCCACGCCCGATCGCCAGAGTTTGTAGTCGGCGTTCTGCAACACGTTTTCGTTTTTTCAGCGTTTCTCTCATCTCGTCGCAAATTCAACAAACTTCTGCAGCCGTCGGGAAACGTGTTATAATGATAGTTCGATACGAATTTTTTCTTCAAGCGAGGTCACCCGCAACGCCCGGACGGTGGGCGACGTTTTTGCTCTGACGGGAAAAAAAAATTCCGTTTTCATCGAACGTAGCAAAATATGAATAATTCATCCGTTCGGATGCGACGCACGGGCGTTGCCGCTAGCGCGTCTTAAAAGTGTCGAATACCACCATATAAACGCGATAGTACGATGTTAATTATTGTTATTACGGTATTTTATTTGTTTACGTGTACTAAAACAACGAAGAAAATAAAGAGACGTACCTGGGTCGCGTGGGTAGTTTGCGGGGTAAAAGCGACCGCGCTGCTCTTTGGGTGGATCACTGTTAGCGGAAGTTGTGCAGGTTCTCAAACGTGTTATTAAATAATAACTATACGACGATAAAACAAAATATAATAACAATAACGATTATTCGATAACGTCTGAAATCATCGCCTTCGACAAAAACGATTCTCGGTGAAGTTTAAAACAATAAAAACTGAATGAAACTTTTTCTTTTGCAGTTCTAAACAGTTTTTTTAACAAATTTCAAGACGACAGAACGATTGTTTTCGAATAATTGCGGAGAAAATAGCTGTACGCGAAATCCAATACGTCGTTAAAAATCTTAAGACCAACATCAAAAAAATAGTGCGATTTTCAAAATAGTTTCGGTTTGCAGTCGACTGACGTTGTGTTCAAATTTCACGTCAAAATACCCGAATTCGATCCGTTTACGAACGAATAGGTTATTCAAAATCTAAAAACGGCTATAGAATCAAACGAAACTTTTTGAAACTTGTTCAGAGTCGCACAGTACGCTGTTGTCTAAAATTTCAAGACGATTGTTTTCGAAATATTGGAGCGACAACGCGTTGTTTTTGACAAACAGCCGTTTTTATGCGGTTTTTCACAATTTTTCCGGTGGTCGCCGTGAAAAGCTATCGGGAAAATCGAAAAGTTACCTCACCGGTACCGTCTTGATATGGAATTCGCTAAAAGAAATGTATAGAAATTGGTGCACTTTTTTTGGTAGAAATTTTTTTTAACAGTACAAAAGAAAAAAACACCACCGTAAAACCATTCGCTCGGAATCTAAATTTTTTTTTGAAAATTTGGACGCCCGTTCGATTCGCGCGCGAACAAAACCGTCGCTCGGCCCGGCGTTACGCAACGCGACACGCGCGAACGCCGCCGCGGTGACTATCGGCGGTCAGCCCGCGGTTACGTCGCGTTTAGTAGTCACGGCCGTCGCACGTTTTTTTCTCTACTTTTTCCATCTCCTTAAACGGTTTTTCGAATCCGTTTCTATCGGATTACGATCGTTCTGTTTGTCTCTACATTCGCAATACACGTATCCATCATAACGGCCGAGTGTTTTTATAAAACGTTGTATTAATTTTACCGACGCGTTGAGAAACGCGCGCGACGTTGCGTAAAAATGTGTACGCGTAGTAGAAAACACAATATTATATCGTTCGAAACTTCGGCGGCGTCGTCGTTAAACGGACACTGCGAACTCCACTCGTTTTCCATTTTTTTTCTTTTCTGGTTCACGACGTTATGGCAAACACGATAATTGTTATTCAACACTTTTGATCGTCACGGACGTGTTTCGACGCTAGTTGCGTACTAACCGTACTACGCTATGTTGGGATAATTGGATGTTTGGCGTAAAGGTTCGTTTTTTGATTACTACACGTTTATTTTTGTTCTCAACAGGATCACATTCAAGAAGTGTTGGACAAATGGACGCAAATCGACGACGAGATTTGGGCCAAAGTAATCGTGCTCGAGCGGAACCGTCGGGTGGCCAAAGCCTACGCCCGGGCGCCCATACTCACGGTCAACGGCTCGGACGAAGGGTTCGACGGTTACAGGTGGGTTTTTGAGATACTCTCGATGCTCGCTTTATACCCCGCTGTGGTTTCGACCGGAGCGAATGGTAAACGAAAAGTTTTTCGAATAACTCGGTGTAGCTTCTAGAGAGAAAAAAAGGAGCAAAAGTGTCCAGTAAAAGTCTCGGACGCGTAAATTACTGAAACAGTGGCCCCAAGTGTTTTGGAAATGAACGGGCAGAAAAAAAAATGTTTTAAATCGTATTACGTCATGACGTATTGTTCGTTGGACGACTAAAATATGGAATACAAACGCGCACAGTTATGGTTTTCGGTCGATTGAAAAAAAATTGAACGTGCCGATTATAAAACGTTACAAAATTTCACTATGTGGTCTAAATCCGTCTAAATCGAGTTTAACATCGTTACTGTGAGATGAACTTGTGTTAATCTAAATTGGCCATTGTCAGTCGATATTGATAAAACATCTGTCGAAAGCTATGTAATATAAGGCGCAGAGTGCAAATACAGCTCCATGCTAAGATTTACCCTTTTAATGACGCTTCAGATAGCGACGATTGAACAAACAACTACTGGACGAAATTCGGTGTTTTTTTTTTGACACAGCTCCCGAAAGCAAGTATACGATATAGAGATTCGTTTACACTGTAATATTATATTACCTATATCCGTGTGCGACAAAATAGTAAGACAATTATAATGGTCGTGTGACCCGTTTTTACCGAAATAATGGAACGCGTTTTTCAACGACCATAGATAGTTTCGTCGACACGAAGTCGCCTAACGCGTAAATCAATACATCGGCCTACGTTATTATGTCTATAAAACCCATTAATCCTCGGCACTTGTCGGAGAAGTTAATTTAATACGCTGTACATTTCGAATTTTCCGTTAGACCGTGTTCAACTATTTCCCATTTGTATATTATCGTGTGTAATATACGATTTTGTTTTCGACGTATACAATACAGCTACGAACAAGTCTACGAATTCTAAAGTTCCAAACGGGTTCGAAATTCGCCAAATTCCGATTCCACGCATACATTTGTCGGAACAGTCTTGGATATTTTGTGTTTTTTTTCGAAACTCGAACAAACGTGGATTAGAAAAAAAACTACATCAAAACTATCGTATGTTGGATCGTCTATTATTTTTTCGGACGATTTATTGTAACTCAAAACGTGTTAAAAACAAAAATTAAAAAAAAAGTATTTTCGTTTTCTAATGTAGCATAATATGTTTTTGTCGTTTTGTAGCCGCCTCTAAGGGGTTTCGATTGATCCGAAGTTATAATTAATAGCGAAAACAGATTTACCATCGCGTTATTTATTTCGTACGCCGTCGGTCGTTTTCTTTACGAGTAAAATTAAAAAATCTAGTTTGCTCTAATCTCGTAATAATTACATTACATAAGCCCGCGAGGCGTCCGATCGAAATAGTGCACTACACGTACAAAAACATTATGTACAAGTAACATTGTGTACGTCGCGGGTTCGGAGAACAGCGTTAAAGTGTTGTGAAAAAAAAACGTAATTATCGCTTTCGAAAAATCCCGCGTACACGTGCGGTGTAACACGAAGAAAAATAGTAAAAATAATATATACTGCCGCTTCTAGACGACTGTTATTATAGCAGTTTTAAAACTATCGGTGCTTACCATATTTTTATACGTTCATAAAAGCGCGTTGTTAGCTCTAACCACAGCGCACATTTTATTAAATCGCGAACTGTTATAATTGCGTCCACTGCTCGTCAGTGTTTTCGAAAAATATTGATGAAACGCACGAGTATCTTTTGATGAACGCCACACCGATAAAGTTTGCGATATGTATTCATTGTTCGTATCGTACTAACAGGGGAAGTTTATTGAATGAAATAAAAACACAACAAAAAAAAGAAAAATCCCGTTCCCGTCGTAGGTAATTTTTTTGAAAAACTTTTTGTCTTAATTTTCGGAACGTTCAACAGCGAACCATCGATCGCGGTTGACGCAGTCAGTTTTGATTGGACTTTTCGACGCGACCGAGACCGCGCGTTTTTTTTCTTCAAATTTTCGTTCCGAGAACGGTTCTGCGATTACGCTAAGAGACTGTACGCGCGTTAGACTTTTTAGTCGCGGCGCGAAATCGTCATTTCGAATGGCCCAACTTGTTTAGAAACAGATGTTTGCGAATGAAATCAAAGGCCGTTTCACGAGACGATCGTTTCGTAAACGAATAAAGTCGATCGAATATGTTTTCAACGTTTCAATAAAACCGTCGAGGCCCGTTTTTAGACACAACTCGCAGACGAGTCCGGCACGTGGTGATCCAGCCGCGTTGATTTACGGAACGTTTGCGCGATATAACGACAAACAGTGCATATCGAAAAACCGTTTGCGAGATGGTAAATCACATCGTCGTCGTCCGGATCCTATACATTTCGCGCTCTACATCGACAAGAAAAACAAACCCTTCGTAATAATACGTATTATTGTTTTTTATCGTTTACTACGTACGATCGCGGTTCCGTATTATTATACGTATTTGGTATCGCGGCACCCAATTATTGCCGAATTCGTTCGTGCAGCGCATTACGTTATATAAAATATATATATGTGGTATCGTATGCACACACCGCCGTCGCAGCGCAAGAATATCTTTCGGAATTCTTTCCCCGCGCGCTCCGAGTCAGTGAACTCGTCGAGCACGCGGCTGTGTACACAATTTGTTTTTCCCTCACGGACTCCTCCGACACTGTAATAATAATATTATTATTCCTTTCGGTCGCACAAGCGCACTCTCCACTATCCGACTCAATTATTATTATTTGTTTTCTCTCTACACGCCTGTACGATAAACACGAAACCGTCAACGTGCGTTCGGAATCGCGGCCACGTATACGTATTGATAATATATTCCACTTTTTTCACGTTTAGTCGCACACGAAAGATGTGTGTGTGTGTGTGGACGGCGGAAAATCGTAAATCTCTTAATAATCTGTCGCGCGAAATCCCTGGCACAACAGCGACCGGCCGAACACGTATTTGTTCCGTTGCGCCGCGGGAGGGAAAAAAGTCATCTCATTCATAGATGAAAAAATCAGATTTTGAAAACGCGGCGCACGTACGACAGCAGCACGCGCTTATTGTTGTTATTTTACTAGAGAAAAATCGAAAGACTCGTCGTGATGTGATATCGAAACAGCCGCAGCACGTGTATACTGTTTTATAACGACTAATATTAGACGCGGTGCCGTCCGTAACAGATTCCGGGCGAAAAAATGCGCGCGCTCTTGACTTGCCGAGAAAACGTCTTTGAAAGAAAATTCTTCGGGGCAGAGCGGTAGGCCTCCGCGACTTGTGGTCGTAAATCACTAATTATTATTTTATTAAACGGGGCAGTACCGGTCGGTCGTCGAAATATTACGCTCGTTTCGTGGTGTTTTTTTTCCCCCAAAACGTTGCGAGACGATACTTCCCTCGGTGACGATTGTCCGAGCTCGCCGCGATCGTCGAAACTAATTCGTTTTTATTTGATTTCGACGATACGCCGGCAAACCGGAATCAAAAACACCCGTTTTCGCCGCCCACGAGTCCGCGCCGTTTCGGCGGAGTAGGTCGACGAAAGAAACGTAGCGGATTTTGAGAGCTCTGTAAAGTCCTCTTTTCGTCACGATGATCATTATTATCGTCGTCGTCGTTTCTTAATTAGAACCGCGCGAATTCGTGTAGCTACACAATTCAATTATTATTATAATTAATATTACGCCGTCTTCAGCATTTTTCCATTAGTAGCTCGGGCACGACGCTGCGTCGCATGCACATAATTCCGTTGCGATATTTTATTGCCGCTCGGACGCAGCGGGGACAGATCGTGTCGCATATTTGTCACGAATCGCGGAGACAAGCCCCTACGTTTTCAACGGTCGCCCGCAATCGTCCACACCGGGCGCGTGTACATTTTCCAGGGTCGGAAAAACGCGCCGACGGGATGTCCGCACTTTGGAAAAAATCCCTCGCGTAAACTCGATCGGCTCGGGATTTTTAAGCGCCGAGCAGAATTCCGTTGAGACAGCGAATCCATCTCACGCGAGAGTCTGCGTCCGCTCCGAGGATCGCAAAGTGTATGCGTGTAAGGAGGACAGGCGGGCGAAGTGTAGGTGAACGTCGTTGGTCGTCCCCTAACGAACGACTAGTAGTATTTAATAAAAATTCAGATTTCGACAAAAAAACTTTTTTCCCGACTCGTCGGACGTGCCCTACGTAAAACCTTAGGTTTTTTTTTCCGATTCGAACAAAACTACGAACGTCAGAGCGATCATTCCGACTGCGCAGATTTAAATAATTGTTAAGAAAAAAAACAACGGTCATATTTTCTAAAGTCGGACCGTTGCGTAAAACACAACTTTATCGTTCTTAACGACCGCAGTTATACGTCCATACGAAAATATCAACAGGATTCGAATTTTCTGTCGGTTACCTATTCAAACGTCGAGTTAAGCTGGAAATTCTGTTCCTCGCCATTCCTACGCGAAAACAAAAGTTCGACGAGAACAAAATACTAGCACAATATTTACGACGTGGCGCTTAAATCTCGACGCTTGGCGGTCGATCTCTGAAAATTGCGCGTCGTCGAATTTTCGGTTTCTTACCGCGTTATTACGTTCTCTCGTCGCCGCCGAACGTCTGTTATTGCAACACGACACGTACAATATTTTCTCGAATATTTTTGTCGTAACGAGTCGGGAAAAGACAGCGATTATCATCGTAGCGTGAAAAAAACACCCGGCCGAATCGCCAGTGCGGTTTCAAAACGGACGCCGAACCGCCGCCGCGCGATCAGTGATCAGTGAAAATAACAATCGTCGATTATTTAAATTTATAACTTTTTTTTTATTCTCATGGGTGCCACCGCGTCGTTTTTCGTCACTTTATCGGTCTGTTGACACGATTCGTAGTTCATTGGTCTCGAAACGAATAATAATATCGTAACGCGTATTTCACGATCATCAGACACGACTCCCCCGGGTGCATCGTTAGAGTATACTCGCAGTGTCGTAGTGATGGTAAAAAGATGTGCGGAGTCAAAAATAAGTAAATCGGCATGTTTATTGCTCGAATGTGGAAACGAAGGGCGCGTATTACCGGCAATATTATACTAAATTACTCGCAGTAAAATTGTAGTATTTGGTTGTGATTTTTAAAATATGATGTGACCAAGCATCTTTAAGCTAGGTGAATCAATTTCTTTTAACAGTAAAAACAAACAAGACTGTGCTTATAGTCTGGGTATGCGTTTTTACACACAAACGGAGTGACAGACAACGTAGACGAAAATTGTTTATAAAGATCGATGAAGACGATGTCTCAACGAATAAATTAACGGTACGATAATTTCACAACTACAATCGTAATACACGGGCGTTGTAAAAAAAAAATAGGTAATATTTCGTGCATGGCGATAATCTGCGGATATTATCGTTTTTCAATAGTGTGTCGTCAGACTGATAAATACAAGAACATCGTACGAATCAATATAATATGTTCAGTTCAAAAATTTTTCCAATAAAAAGAAAAAAATATTAGCGTAGTAATTTTATTTTAGTATTTCGGCCGTTACCGTCACTCAAAATGATTTTGCTCTTTTTTAACTGACCATTTTCTTAAAACGTTACGATATTTTTAGAAGACTTTAAATTTCTTTTTGGAATTCTAGTCGTTTTTTCATTCCGATCGGTACGATAATTTGTACTTGGACGTCGTGCGCGCCATAAAAAGACCCTATCAATCGCACAGACATAACAACTGTTGCTGGCCCGAGGGATGTTATTAAAAACTCTTTTGGCGTCCGAGTGTCGTTTAACGACTGAAGACAGTAAATCGTTTTTTTTTTCACAACGATTTTGTACATAGAAACATATAAACTGATTCGAGTAGAATATTTATTTTTAGATAATTCTCCGAATAATTAATAGCACTCGTAATTTTGTAGTATTTGAGCGCAGTAAGGCGAACGTATTGGCTTAATAATGATGTTTTTTTTTTTTGAGCATATTTTTGGGTACAGAATGAGTGCTCCGAATCCATCAACAGGATTGGCGATCGGTCCGAAGTCATATACATATCGAATATAGGAATATATAAGTATTTGCTGTAATTTATTTAGATTCTGAGCTTAGGAACATTTTAATAAAATGTGATACATACCTAATGCAGACGTGCAATAACCGCGGGTGTTTTTATACCCTAAAAAAACTTTGATAAACTCTCTAAAAATACTCGTAATAACGTAACGTTCATTCGGCCAGCCAAACTATTTTTAAGTGGTGTGGCTAATCTACGTACTGCAATTAAACGATCGTTACTGCACAAAATATCGTTGAAATCGAAATTCCGGTAATACTATTAAACGTTTACAAACCGCGGTACGAAAGATTATTTAACATCGTTAAAGTGATCGTTCGTATTATATTTTTAAAAATCGTCGATATTGTTAGTTTAAATTGTTACCATTTTAAATGCTTGCAAACGTGCCGACGTGATTTAAAAAACGCAGAACACGAGGTTTGAAATCGCTGCATTTTCAGCCATTTTACGCCCTAGTCAAATGGAACATTTTTAAATTTTAAACGCTTCTCTCACGAGCCTATTTCCATCGCTTAGATTTTTCTGATTGAAAAACAGCTGCACGTATTTAAAAAAATTATTTTCGTATTTTGTGTTTAAAATGTTTCGATTCGCCAGTTTCAAGCGGATCTCTCTGAGAGCTTTTGCATATCAGCAAATTTAACTCTTCGGGTAATTTTCAAAATTTAAAGTATATAAATACAGAGATTTTAAGTGTGTACAACATTTTCGTTCGCCGGAAGTAATTACGCCTCTATTTACAAATAGACGATCGAATCGCACCGGTGGGCAGTGGTACTTATTGCGTTTGACTTACTAGTCGAATAAAATTTTATGTTCATAAATTTACTGTAAAAACCAAAAAAAAAAAAAAAAATAAAATAACCGTAAGTGGCCCTGTGGGGATACTGGATAAGTTTTACGACTTTCGATGGAAATCACAATGAATAAATGACTTACATTTATTAGGTAGTAAAACATTTGATAGAAAAATTTACATAAAACGGCGTAGGTTTTGGAATAATATTATGCTTACATTCAAAATGCACAGTGTTTGGCTGCGGGTTTTGTAGTGATTAGAAAAAAAATTTATGTTTGTAAACCTTATTAGATTTCTCGCTACGGTCAGAATCTAAGATATTTTAATTCTCAACATAAAAAAGTAAATTTCAACCATGCACTTCAAAATTTTTATGAAATTTTTTGTTTTTTTTATTTTTGTTGCCAAGTGTTAATTGTTATAATGTGCAAAAAATGCCTTGTTTACTTTTCGAAATCTTTTGTCGTATGACATAAAAACTCAGAATCTAAAAGCGAAATATTGTTTGTGGAATAATTAGTATGTATATATACGTATAAAAAGACGTTGAACTTTACTATTTAATTATTTTATCTTTTTAGTAAGTATTGAACTGTGAAGAACCCGTTAGAAATAACATAACGAAAAACGTATCACTGCAGTTGTTGTACGATTCATACAATACTACGGTTGCTATTGTTTTCGAATCGAAAAATGTTATTTTTCCCGTGGGCAATTGGCGAGGTATTGAGCAAATTTCGTTCGTCGAACAATAACGTTTTAGTAATTATTATTGTTTCTGCGTTCTGACGAAACACCCCACGACTTTTGCTGGTACTTTTTCTTTTTGATTATTACAATGGTACGAAATTCTCGACCGAAATTTCGTTATGAACGTTACGGTTAAAAAAAACTTACAATAACTTTCGCAAAAACAGTTGTTTTTACGATTTCGCACGCGGCCGTCGGACGCCTATTAACAATAATGGTAATAAAATTAAAATAATTTTAAAAATCTTGATGATCAGCCAGTGAGTGTAAAATAATAATCGTCTTGAAAGTAAAAGCACCTCGTGCAACGTGTTTATATAGTTACTACAGCAATTACGTAAACCACACGACGTATTACACCGAATAAAACTCTTTTTACACTAATTAAAAATGTGTAATGGGGGTGCTTTATATATATTTTCGTTGAAATGAAATTGCGGTTATGATAATAATTGCTCGGGTACAGATTTTATGTTCAAACCACGTAATGTGATTTTTTTTTTTCATCGCATTTGACCCACGCCGTGTTTCAACTTCACGTTATGTTTACTGGAGCTCAACGGCAAAGTTTTGAGGGGGAAGCAACAAAATTATCTAGATAAAAATAAATAAATTTGAATTTATCTAAACAAGCATAAAATATTATGCCTTTTCATCTGGAGAAATCGTTAAAAAAAGAATTGAATTGAACAAACGTTACCTTTTTACCTTAACCAATTCAGATTGAAATGTGTTGTTGAGATTGGTGTACTATGTAGTAGTTTTTAAACTGTTGTAAGAACTACCTTTGCTATTGTCAACTTTACAACGTCGTAATACATACGAGTCCCCGAGAAATATCAATGTTTTGTCCGGGCTGATTTCGATCACAGTTTTATTTGGTCATGTTTTTTGATTTACGCGAACGGTTCGACGCCATCGCAGCAGGAAGAGTTCTCCAACTGAAACATAAGTAGTACCTAATAGAGTTCCGCGACAAAAACCCATTTTGATTCATTACGCACGTGCCGTTGCCAGTAAAATACACCCATGGATAGGATTACATAGTTTTCGATGACACCCATTTGGTGTAAAAAAGTGTAAGAAAAAAATAAATAACACTCGGGTAATTTTCGAGAAATCTTGTAGTGATAAAGGTACTTTACCGTGTACACGTATACTATATTGTTTGTTGCGTATAAAAAACGCCGGGGGAAAGGAGAAAAAAAAAACGCACAAAGCAAACGACGAACGATTCGAGCGTAAAACTGTCGATTACGGGAGTAGAAATGAAAAATGTGTAACGATAAAAAAAAAACGTTACAATGAGGCGTAAAATCTGTGTATGTTTTTAATCGTCGGCGAAATCGGCGAGTGTGTCACGGCGATAAGTGGCCGCCACAGAAACAACGAAAACTATAATCGAAAACGGGATGAAAAAAAATGGAAACGACGAAAAAAAAAGTAAATAAAAAATATTTTTCACGATTGCTATAATAGTGTTATACATCATAACGTTTTCCCGAAGTAGTGCGGGTTGTGCAACAGTGTTTTTTTTTTTTTCCAAACTATATATAATATGTTATTACGATCTTGTCGGTCGATAAGCGTGCGAGATGTTTCGCAATCGTAGTGTCAAACACATAACGAGCGCGGCGAATTTATGACGCAGCTCGAAAACAATACGCACCCCGGGGCCTTTATGTTTTGAACCTCATGATTCGGGCACCGATTTATGTGTTTTCGGTTTTCATCGGTGATTTTTTCAAGGGCCCTGACATTTTTTCGCGCTCAATTCGTCAATCCGCCCACGAACGAGTCGGACTATACAGTCGTTAACGTTTTGTCAGTAAAATGAAAACTTGAAACAACTCGACCGTTATCCGCAGAGTTGACGGCAGCAAAAGACGAAAATCGAAACGAATCGTGTTCAACACGAAACGTCCTAACCGCGTATAGGCGGTCTAAATCGTTAGGATTACAAAAATATGGATGTCTCTCGGGTTCAGTATGAAATACACTGCGAATTCGATATAGGTAGTTCGATATATTTCATCGGCGTAGCTGGCACGAAATAATTGTGGTCTCTTTTGACAAATATTCAGTTTTAACGAATTGATCGAACTTAATTAAACATCAATGAATTCGCACTACGTCCTCGCGTATTTCTTTTGGACGTGCCGCATCCGTGGGTATAATACGTTCTCAATAAACAATACGGTTTGACCGACGCAAATCGAAGAGAAGAACGGAAGAAAACCGCGGTTCACTCTCGGCCGTCGTTGTTGTTTCCTATTCGGTTCAATGAGGCCACTTTGCCGTACATAATATAGCGGAGTTAATCGAGCCACTGAATGGAAAAGTTTAGTTTTCTCGAGGGTGTGTACCTACATTTTCGCCGGACGCTGTGTCGCGGGAACCATTTCCTCAAAACGATTCATGATGATATCGTTATTGTTAGAGCGGGATCGAGTCAATGCAATCGTTCATTGTACGGGAAACGGGACGGACTCGAAAGAAAAAAAATCGCCGCAAAAATGACGCGAGAGGCGTTTGTTTGTACGCGATATTCGTATTATTATTATTATTGTTGTTGTTGTTGTTATTAATAATATATTATATTCGTGATTATTTACAACATCGTAGCGTCGTCAAAGTGGGTCGTCGTCGCGCCCGAGGAGCCGACGAGCGTCAGTGGTCCGCGCGGTCCGATCAGCCTCCGGTCGTGTCCCTGTTTCCGTCCCACGTTTTTTAATATTTCATTATATTTTAGGTCAACCTCTTCATTCGGTCGACTAGCTCGCGGAAGTAAAAAAAAAAAAAATTAAAAATTAAAAAAATAATCGTCTCCGTCGGGCAAAAAACGCACGACCCAAAATCAATCACCTCTAGCTGTATATTAGTGGCAAGTAGATTTTGTTTACTGCGCGATGCGAAATAACCTAGTTTCGTAACAATACATAATACTATATCATGACGGTCTGTTTTATTTCGATATTTTTGTCGATTTTTCGCTCCTCCGATAACGCGCTGTCGTCGCGGAACGGTTGAACATATCGTCGAATATTACGTCGATCAAATTTGCGAACGATTTCGGAAATTTTGTAACCAAAAGCTTTTTTAAATTCGAAAGTTTTGCACAGTATTCGCGACGAATTTAACATTTTTAATTTTTTTCAAATTTTTTACCCCGTTTCGGCGCCGTTTATTGGCCGTCCAAAACACTGTATAGCAGCTGTTTTCTACTCGTATATAAATCGAACGCGACGGGTCGTGTTTTACAAAATATCACTGATCCGCTGACAATTTATCGTTCGTTTGCTTCGGGTGTTTTAACGGTATTATTACATTACGATGTATTTTAAAATATCGTGTTATTTATCGTCCGCCAACACACCGTCGTCTTCTGGTACGACCGTTTCGTATATTATACGGCCCACGCACGTGTGTTCTCCATATAATATATTCTATAAAACGGGCATTCCGAGATAGCGGGGCCAGAATAACAATTCCCATCGAGTATTTCTTTTTTTTTCGCCGAATACGTTTATATTATGATAATTGTTTCGCTGGTTTTAATCCCAAAACGAAACGAGCGCTTAGTTATGACGTCCGTGCATTTTACATCCGTCATAGAATTTTTCTATTCCTATACGCGCGCAACGATATTGGGTGTTCAACGACAATAAATTTCGATAGTTCCCGGTCCGTTTTTGATGACTACGACGTGGCACACGTCTGTTGCACAACCGATTTCGTTTCCGATCGCACCGCGAAATACCGTGTTCTCTGTTAAATCAGTCGATTCGAAATCGGTTTGTACAAACGAGCGTTACGAAACCTCTGTGTTTAAATAGCGATTGACCCATGTGCAGTTTTGATCATGAATCGTAAGTGATCCGCTTTGAGGAACTCGCAGTTTTTACAAAGTTTCGAGACACCTTTTTGAGGAAGAAACGGTTACACGCTTTCAGTCACACACGTAAACGATAAATCGTAGATATTAATAAATACGTGTTCGTATCTTATACGTGTCATAAGACGTAAGGTGTAGTTAGAATTTGGCCAAATACATAATACCTAACGGTATATAGATTGACAAAAAAAAAAAAAATAAATATTCTGCGTTACATAAATTACGACAGCGTTTGCTCTCGGTTTGATTAATTAATAATAAATTATCGGCAGTACGGATTAATGTTCTAAAAACAACGTTAATTTAGACCAAAAACTGTTATTATTGTTCGTTTCGTTTGCACTCGTTCGCCACGCGCCGCCTCCGAGCGGTGTGCAGACACCCATTGACTTATGAACTAGATTTTAGTTTTACCACCGTAATCGCACACTGACCTCACCTACATAAGGTAATGTGCCTCGTAGTTTTTCGAATCGTGTGTTTCGTGATTGTTGTTTTCAACGGAGAAAAACAAAACGTGTATTACAGTTAGGACTGCAGCGCGCGTGATTTACGACATTTGTATAGTAAGTAAAACTTTCCGCAGAACAATGAATAGTAGTTGTAGTGTATCTTGTGTTGTTTAAAAACGAATGCGACAAGCGAATTTTCTCCAGGCGGAGATCCGTTAATAATTTTTGGTTAACCGAAATAACCGCGCTCTGCAGACCCGTCTAACGATACACTTTTTTTGAAAACGTAATCTGAGCGCCGAGACTTCTATATATTTTACACGAAAAAATTCGTCCGATTTTTCTAACATTCGTATCTCGGCTTGAACGAACCGTTGCGTTTTGCACATCGATCGAGCTGCTTAAGTAGGTCGGGCCGACACCGTGTAAATTTGACCACTTAATTTCAAAAGGTTTTCGTGGATTCAATTTTCGTTACCGACTCACCCACTCAGTCTCGAAATTTTAAAACATTTTCCGTTTAGATACTTGAAGTTCGAAAACAACTTTAGGTCTTATGTACCTAGTAGTGTTAACACAGCGAAAAAACTGAATATTAAAATTTACTTAACGGCCACTTTAGAAGGGAGTGGGGGGGGGGTCGATTCACGCGAATTTTGAGACACTCCACGTCAGGTATAACGTCTTACAATGAGAAAAACCTAAGGAAGTCCACTTAATTGACTTCGGTCCCTGACTGCAGGTGGAAGTTTACAAGCTTTTTATAGGCCAGACTCGATATTACGCGGTAAAGTTAGAAAATAAAATACTAACCCCGTTAATGTTTTTAAATTCGATACGTTACTCGGCCTTGGTTGAGAATTGAAAAAAAAAAAAAACGATTCGCCGAGCAGGATATAACCGGTGAAACGTACACCTCGGCCCAGACGCGATTTAAGAAACCTTAGACGCTGCAGAGCGGACGTGAAGTCTAGCGGTCCTTGATGTTATCACCACTGCATATTTATTACTCAGAAATAAACTGTGAAATTATCTATAATAATTTTAGTTCTGTTCTCGTTGACAAAACTACAGATTACAGACAACTAAGAGAGCGACCCATAGTAATGAGAATCGAAAACAGGGGCAATTATGTTCCTGCTTTTGACAGAGTGGAGAAAAGTAGCAGCAAATAACACAAATCGCGTGTTTCTTAAACGCGCGAAAACACGCGTCAAGAGGTACGCAAATTAAAATCTGACTTGTGTTTATCGTTTTCTTTGCTATACTGTGCACGACGCCACTCACGCACTGTGTGATTGACCGAATTTTGTGATCGGATACATTATTGATAACTTCGAAACACCAAGTCGTTGGCGGCGATTAACCCGTTGCGGGATGTTTCCATTATAGTTTTTTTCACATTTCAATTTTGAGCCCGATTAATGTAGGTGAAATAAAACGAATAGGGAAAAGCAATTTTCCTTAATACGACCACGGGCCGTAATATCGGAGTTTACTGATGTATGATCCGCGGTGGGATGGCAAAACTTGATGAATATCGAATTGATCGACACACGCCGGTATCGCGTTTTTATAATCGAACCGAGTATAAATTGATTTCTACGTCGTGTTTACGGGGCCGAAATGAAATGCGGCAAGACGGCAAAAAAAAAAAACGATACACGCCCGAAGATTCGTTTCGAAAACCAATTCACCCCGTGCATCCTAAAATAACGAACGCGTATTCCTTTGAAAATCGTAATTTCTTTTTTTTTTTGATTCCGTTTTCTAAACCTTTAAACAACTCCTCGTCTTACTCAAAACGCGCGTAATGTCGACTTCTGCCCCGCAAAAACATTTCGCGATCACGGGCGAACAGGACAGCCGGATTTCGGGTCCGCATCTGGGGCTCAAAAAGGCTGGAGGGAACGGCGGCGGCGGCGGCGTCGTAGGACAGCGGCGGCGGCGGCGCGCGTCTCTCGCGGTGAAAGTGTGCACTGGGTCAGTGTTGCACAATTCTGCGTGGCGCGGCGTCCTTGTTGCTCTACATTTTTATAATATATTTATAATATACCGACTATTATTATAATATACGCGTGTGTATAATACCAGCAGCGGCTGATTGTAATACGTATATATACGTATATACCTACACACGGTGTGCACGCGCATAAAAACACACGAGCACGACCGCGCGATTCGAGTGCGGAGATCCCGTGTGCGTGAAAATTATCCCAGTAAGATATCGCCAGGTATTATTGTACATCGGTCCACACGGGCGTGCTCGTGTGTAATAATAAAATAAAATGAAAAATACAATAGCTTAAAAAAACCGTACGTTGGCTCGGGTCCCATCACACGGCCCGTTGCTCAACGGCAACAACAACAATAACGGTATTAAAATTTTTACTTTTTATAACTGTCATCGTATGAAAAAAAAACGTGGCCGCCGACGCGGCGAAACGTTGTGCAACCGGCTGTTCGTTCGCCACCACAACTTTTGTTCTCGTTAAGCGGAAATCCGCGAATGGCCTCGCTGCAGACACGGTTCTTCCGAAACGCTTCTTCGAAAAGACTTTTTTCCCCCGTCGGGTTCTCTCACGGCCGGTTTTTGGAACCTTACGTTTCAAGCGATACGCGGCGAAAATCGAAAAGAAAATTCACGGCGAAACTTTCGTGTGTTTACAAAAAAAAAAAAATGTTCCAGCAAACACCGCGAAACAGTTGAGATTATAATCACGCGTTATTTTTTTGGCTACATTGCCGATCGCCAAGTGTCGTTTTGAACAAAACATAGTCCTCGGAAGAATTTCTCGTCTTCGTTTCAAATTAGTTTGACACATCCGTTTGAAATTAGACTTCAGTTTCGACTCGATTCGTCCGCTAATCGGAAATCCGGAATTAGCCCCGATCAAAATGAAACGATCGAACGGGATGTTACGCGCAGCCTCGACAGGATCGTCGCAATCCAATATGATTTGTTATGTATATCTGTATTCTGGTATCTATTTATTGGCTCGTGAAATACAATATCGTCTTTATTATACCGATGATTGTGCGTTTTCGTGGCGCTCTCGGACGCGTGTGGGTAACGATGTAATACGAGCATGAAAATTAATGATTTCCAGAGTAGCGCACCAGCCGTCCGAACGCGCGAACAAACGCGCAACGGTAGCCAAAACGACAAAACGTATATAGAAGCCAATTGAATAGCCGTTCGCTTCCTGGATAGCGTTACGTTTTTTTTATTTTTTTAAATTTATTAACGAATTCAACACAATAACGGTACGATATTATAATATCGGTAACAACAACAACGGCCTGAAAATTTACCACGATCGAGGGGATTTCGACGACCCGTGGTGCAGCGGTGGCGGAGTTCCAAAATTTATAAACACAGGGATTTCGACGCGATTGGTTTGAAAAAAAGAAATAGCGTAAATCTCCGCAGTTACGAGCACAACTCCTTCGAATGTATCTTTACGTTTTTTTTTTAATCGTTCTATTCTCCGATTTGTTTACCCTGCTCCCCGAACTATAGAATCATTATAACACTGTTTTATCTAGCGGTCGGGCCGATATAAAGGTGCGAGGGAAAAACAAATAACGTCTCCCACATAAATTTGAGACGCCCTGATCTCCCCTCGAAATGCCGCCTTTGTCGTGCAGTATATATATGCTCAAGCGCAATTCATCGGATTTCGAAATCTCGAAGGGTGCAGGAAACGATAGAGTCCGGAACAAAAGTTCGCGGGCCCAGGAAAACGTTATAATTTCATGAACGTTTTTTCGAATTTTCGCGACACGCGTAAAGACTTTTTTGGGGTTTTCCTGTGGGAATGGAGAAAAACGTCTCCCGATAGTTATTTCACCTTCGGCGAAAATGCAGGAGAACCTGCGAGATTCCTCGAGAAGACCGTTCGGTACGTCTCCCGCATCTTATCCGTCCTCGATCACGTTTTCAATCTCGAGAGAACGGTAGAATATTTGATACAGGTATATTTTATACGCGCGTCGATGTGGATCACATTCGTGATAAAACCCTCGTGTAATATATTTTCATGTGGCGTTGCGAAACGACGATTCTCGCGCGCAATATTGTTTATGATTCTCACTGTATCTTCTTCAAGGTTTCGCGTAACGATTTAACAATAACGCGCTAAAGTGTTAAACGTTTGTTTCAAAAAAAAACGAAATAAACACTTATCACGCGTCAATCCTGCAAACGCGTTTTAGTCGACCTCGATTGTGATCGAGATGTGAGAAGATAGATGGTGGTGCACCTACTATCTCCCTCAATGTTGGTATTTATAAGCGATTAGAGGCATATTATAATTTAAAAAAATGTTTTCTTTATTCGCACGAGTTTTAAAACCGAACGAACGCCTAATTTTAAACGTATTTATACTGCGCATCGATCATCGCGTTTTCAATATTCAATGATCGGTTGGGAAAAAAATTGTCTTTACGCGATCGTTTGGATACCTAGACTATGATAATATTCTCAATACCAATATTACTTTGTTCGTACCTACCTTGATTTAGTTTGATTTTTTAAAAACAATTGTTGTTGAATTTTATTTATTTATTTTTTATATTTAACTGTAACAAAAAAAAATGATTGAAAATACAAAAGAATAAAAAGTATAAACAAATTGTCTAGTGTACAAAGCCAGAAGTGCTACATTCTGTTGACTTTTTGTGTTTTCAGGATCGGAGTGAACGGCTTCGACAATCCAATGCGGGACCCAAAGACCGAAGAAGTGAAAAAACAAGTGGGCCTTGTAAGTAAAAAAAAATACCAATTTAATTATACTTTGTTGATTAGGTTCAGAAACACGTTACGTTAAAAAAATTTTATTTGATTGTCGTTTAGTAATTTCGACTTAACCCCGACACTTTGTTTATTGTTCGCATAAATACTGCAGTTTACGAATACTCACTAACGTTTGTCGTGAACGCAATTAAAAATTTAACATTTTTTTACAAACGTTTTCGACAATCCTGAATATTTTATAACACGCTGTTATCGCCGCGAATCGTTTAAACTTATTTTACCGCTTGGTTTGATTTGAAGTTCACGATAGTGCACCCCAAAATCTATCATTGTCGGAAAGTGCAAACGTTAAGGAACCCTTTCGGGTTGAGGTTCCAGATTATTTTCAAACGGTCATCATCAAAGTGGTTCGTACGCGACGGACGCCTTCTAGGGTCAACATAGACAATGCACGAGGGCGTTTAGTGGTGGTTAAAAGAGTCGACGGCTGTTTTGAAGAAAAAAAACCGACAACTTCTGTTTCCCGATTTTTCAAATTAAACACTCACCCCGAAAAAACCTTCGTTCGTGTTCCGTTCATCGTCGTTCACACCGTTCGAAAATTCCCGAGGATTTTAGTAAATTTTCGGTGCTCTCGTGCTGCGGGTAAAAGTTTGAGAACCTGAACGTTTCGAGCGCTAACTTCTATTCGGGTTCCAGGAACGATTCTAATTTTGGGACACGAACATTAACGTTTACACACTCGCAGGAACGAGTTTTCGTCTAGTGTCCCTGACGCGCACGTAACGACGGACGCGTTCTCGCGCGCGAACGTCACAATATAATTATCATCGTTATCTGTTGTGGATCACGACGTGACACGTGTTTTGCAGGGCGTCAAAGTGAAAATGGACGATCAAGGTAACATCCTGGTGAAAAAGCTGTCCGGGAAGAACGTGTACGTCAAGAGCGTATCGAACGCCGGGGAAGAGACCAGCATCGGGGCGGACGTGCTCAAATTACCCAACTACTGTCTGGAGACCGACAAACCGGTTAAGGTCAGTAATACTTACTTCGCTTATAAACTATGTATATAAATACACCGATAAATTCGTAAACGCAAACACTGCTGCGGCACGTTATCGTCGCGTACGATACGGACGGTGTAAAAAACCGCCCGCGCTTGTTGGAAGAGATTGCGGGGTTTAGACGTGGAAAAAAAAATTGTTTTTTTTTTCTCTCCGGAGTCTATTTCCAGTCTACGACGCACGTCAGTCGTTGTTTGCTTTCGCCGAGTTCCTCTCGAATCTTCACTCTGGCCGACGGAACCGGCGAATTCGGTGTGTTCGTATCGTCTGCAGACCGCAAATACTCGGATGTTTCACCAAACTTCTCTTTAAAAACGTTCTTCGCCTGCGTTCGTCGAAATCGCTTGAGCGGCGGGGCACGATCGATTTTACAAAATACTCTTATTTAATTACTTCGAGACGGAATATTTTCGGTCAGTTTTCCAACACTTTAGTCACGTCTGTAAGATGACGGCCATAATATTACAAAATAAATTTGTCTCCCCGACGATACTTGTAGAGCGCGCTTAGCTCTCACGTTATAAGCCCGGGGATAGCTAATGACACCTGTCGAGTTAACCGCGTCACGAGTAAATACGGACATTTCGAGCTTAGCGGTAAAAAAAAAGAAATAATTGACTCAACTCGAGTCTATTTAATAATAGAAATACGACATTTATGTCGACGCTTTTTTTTTTTTCTACGTATATACGGGAAACACAAATCTGCACCCGGTTGAAACTGTCAAAAGAAAATACAAAAAAAAAAAATCGGTTTAAAAAGGTCGTAACACTGTACCGCGTGAATTAAAAAAAAATACGAACTACTGTCACGTTTCTTTCTAGCTGATTATTTCTTTTTTTTTTTTTTTTTAATCCATTTAAAAAAAACGAATAAAATTAACTCCGGACTCGACTTTTCGGTTTTTCAATCAGTGAAAACTCGTCCCCCAGGTGTCCGAGAAGTAGAGAGAGAAAAAAGAACAGCGTTCCGAGTATCGCGAGGTTGTTACGGACAGCCGCTTTAACCATTTTACCCGCGTTTATTATTTACGGCCGCGGCTCGTGTTTTGTACAGGCGTCGTAATGATCGCGTTGACACAAAGTCGGCGGGTTTGTGTGCGGATACACCGGAACTCCGACGAACGCGTTTTCCGACATCTCTGTTTTTGGAAAATCGTTACTACTAAAAAAAATTTGGAATGAACCAAAAAAAAAAAAAAATAATGTATAATCGCGGAAAATAATGATTTCTTTCGAAAAAACAGTACTCGTGTCTGCGTACGTTTTTGGGTCCCCGAACGTTTCAAGCGAAACTATTCAAACAAAATGGCTATGAACTACGGAAAATTCGCGATTATATTTTTGAAAAAAAAAACCAATACGAAATCGATAGTTATTCCCGGAGACGCTGTGCGTACTATGTGTATCGTGTGTGTGTGTGGTTAAATGCTCGAGAGGAAAAAGAGACGACCGGAGAAAATTCTAAGGGTCCGAGGCGCCGCGGAAGTTTCCTCCCCGCGGGCAGACACTTTTACGTCTCCATTTTATTATCACTGCTTTTTTCGTTGCGAATCGCGGTGAAGAAACGGCGAAAACAGATTTCGATCGATCCGACGCGATTTGACTGTAGATTTTATATTACGTTTTGTTTTACCGACTCAACTGTCCGATGTTTATACGTCTATATGGTATATGTAGGTGCGAGACTCCGTTATAGCGGTTTACCACTATTATTCTACGTGTTTTTTTTTAATTATCTTTCCGAAAAGTTAAAAAAACCACCGATTCGTCAGCATCGTGAATCGTCCCCGCACACGTCCCCGGGTCAAGGAGTTTTGTCGGTTCACGACGACACGAACGTCCGAAATAGTATGGCGTACGTAACGTAGAAATATTTTTTTTTAACGATTCGTCGTCGTGCGCGTCTCGCGAAGACAGAAACGCGTTTCGGTCGAAACTCTGATGTAATTTTTATTATTTTTCCCGTTTTCGACTGTAACGGATTCCTCGTTGAGTGATTTATCTACACGGCTGCGACGTGCCCCAGTGGGTGTTTAATCGAAGAATGCTATTTTGTGAAATAAAAATACGATAGTGCCAAATACGACGCGTAATCGATTTCGCTCAGAGACCATTAATACCGTAATAGTTTCGGTGTGCGCGGTGAATATTCGTTTCTAGGTTACATGAATAATTCATTCGGTTAGGCAGTTCTCTCGCCGGACGGTCCGTCCCGACCGAAAACCGCTTTAGTAGCGGTTCAGCGGTACCCGTCGACGAAACAATCACGCGCGATATCGATAGTTACGACGGCCGATTTTCGACTTTATTTTAGAGTCGTATATCCGTACGAGAAGCCGTTGGAAAGGTTTCGAACATCAACAACGCGCGTGTCGTAAGAAACAATTGCTTTTTATTCGTACGATTTGTATCAATTTATTTTACGTTTGACCAAAAAACATACTAAACATTGTTAGTTACCGACGCATAAACTATTGATTTTTAACTTTACGTAAACACGAACGGAATCCGTAACACCGTAGGACGTTACGAAAACACGTGTGCGATACGAATAACATTGTGGTGCTAATAGGTGTTGCAAGGACTTCTGTCGTACGTCCTTTACATTATTTTTTACAGCCGTACGTTAAAGTGCGGTTCGATATCGATCACTGTACGGTTTTACGACGATTATTATTATGTAACGACCCATGAAATATTCACCAATGACAAAAAAAAAAAATATCGTATCATGTCAAATCCGATAATATTCATATAATGAAATGTAAAGCCAGATATCGAAATGTATACCTGCAGCAGCTAGTACATACATGATTGATATTTCTTTTTTTGAGAATAATTCGCGACACGCGTATTGTACAAAAATATGAATTAAATTTTTTACTATGTGTTTACTCTCCAATTTTTGATCGCCGTTTTTTTTTTTTTTTCGAGTTTGTTCAAGTCACACAGCCAAATAATAAATAAATCGTTCGTTGGCTCGCTATAACGATAGTAAATTACTGTCGAAGCGAAAGAAACCGATTAAGCGCGTTATTCTGTTTCGTAAAAACAGTTGACCCATAGGCTATTGTTAATTTTTTAATATCGAAAAGAGTTGAGCTCTAAGAGATCTAAGATTGTACGAGCAGGGAATGAAACGTATAATATGGTGGTTTTTTTTTTCTATGGACCGTTAAAGAACAGAAAAATATTTTTTTGCTTCACGTTTCTATCTATTTTTCGGTCGTTTCGTAAATAAAATAATTCTAAACACTTATTCAAAAGTAGTTGTTGATGTAAGAGCATCCTCGCGGATTCGTACGATCCGTTAACTAAATAAATGTGAGAACACGCGTTATACGTTAGCGTACGTTGTACACGAGCGTTAAAGTCTCCGCCGCCCGCACAAAGCGCATAGAACAACCGTTATTTTTTGCTAACGAGAAATCAAATCGTGTAGAAGAACCGATTTCATTCGTAACGACATAATATCTATCGGGTCGGTCTTTAATTTATAATTAATTATATTTTCGTTATTCAGTTGTTCGATATGAAGAAATTCCAACAAAACGTGTCGCGAGAGCTGCGCAGAGCGTACCCGGACCGCAGGCGTCTGGAGTGTCAGTGTTTGAGTGCCATCAGCTTCGTCAAGAACGAACAGGACATGTTGGACAGCCCCATATGGGTGTTGATCATAAACGTCGTAGCCATGGACATGCTCAAGTCGAAATTGCCGCCGAGTAAGTGACAAAAATGTTTTTTTAGTTTTTATTCGTACATACTGTTTTGGGTCTTTCGAACATTTTTTTGTAGTAATGTTTTGTGCAGACAAATCGCCTTTTTGTTTTCTCAATTAGCGCGCGTGGTTTTCAAAAGAACGTGTGTATCGTCGCTTTTTTTTACAGTTTTGTCTACTACAGTAACGCAAAGTACTTAACGGAATCGATTTCGAATCAAATTTTGATTGGAAAAATAGATTTTTTAAAACGCGCGACTGTCACGCGAGTCGGTTCGACGCCGTGTTGACCGCTCGGTTCCGTGTCTCGCGTTCTGTCAGATTCGCCTTTCGTTTTTCCCATTTTTATCGCATTATTCTTACACCTACAGCTCCATAGTCGCAGCCGTGTTCGCACGCGTCCACGGGAGGTTCGTGAGCTCCCGCCTTAGGGTTTTCATATTTTTTTAAATTTTTTTACACCGTCAGATTGTGCTCTGACCGTGCTCTCGTCGAAGCAAAGTTCTTCGACGGATCGCGGAACGAACTTGCTCGCAAAGACGTCCACGGACAATAAGACCGGCGGATCGATTTCGATTGGTCACACAGGAGCGCGTTTCGATTACCGCGTTTCGACGGCCCCTCGGGCCCGAGTTCCCATCGCGGTTCGTCCGCCGATCCTCCGCCGTACACGATGTTATTAGAACGTGTTTCGTTGTCTCTGCTCGATCCGGGTCGCTGAACCGTAATTGATTGTTTCGATTGTGTTTCGTCGACTGCAGTCGGTCCGGATCTCCCGAAATCGAAAACCGGAAAGCGCGTTCGTCGGGTTTTCAAAACTGTCACGTATAGTTTTCCGATTTCGCGCTTTTGAAGAGCACTTCTCGGTTCTTTCCGTTTGAACGCCCGAAACTACGGGAAATCGCGGTCGCGGTTCGTTGTCCAGAAACAACGCGTTCGCCGCGGATCAATAAAAACGCTTTGGCGTTCGGCACGCGTATGTGTGTATTTTTTTT
>CM029362.1:12252006-12275785 GCA_017140985.1 Hormaphis cornu
ACTTATTTTTAAGAAATCACATGTGACGATTGCGATTTAATGCTAAGAGAGCAAGATTTTTTTTTTTTTTTCTTAATTTTATCAAAACCATAGTTTTTTTTTATTATTTTTTTTATTGTCAAATTGAAGGAATTCGTTAACACTATGTTTTATAACTAAGTCACCCCATAATTGTACATGTAGTGTGTCGGTGTAACCAGAGACAGAAAGAGAAACGCAGTTGTTTGCCGGACAACGTCCTGGAAGCCTTCGAGGTAACCACCAAAACGCTGCCTATTGATTCGTGATGCGTTTTGGTGGTTACCTCGGGGGCGTCTTGGGCGAATATCAGATCGACGTTTCATTGCGTTTTGTACTTTTATTTTTAAGAAACTACATGTGACAATTCTGATTCGATGCTAAGAGAACACGATATTTTTTCTGTTTAAAAATTATATCTTTATTATTGATTTTTAAGTTTTTTTTACTGTCGAATTGGAGGAATTTGATGAACACCATATTATACAACTAAGACACCCCATAAATGTACATGCCCCCGACGTATTCCGTGCACCGGTGCAACCAGAGCCTGGACGAGAAACGTAGTTGCTTGCCCGACAACGTCCTGGAAGCCTTCGAGGTAACCACCAAAACGCTGCCTATTGATTCTTGATGCGTTTTGGTGGTTACCTCGGGGGCGTCTTGGGCGAATATCAGATCGACGTTTCATTTCATTTTTTATACTTATTTTTAAGAAATCACATGTGACGATTGCGATTTAATGCTAAGTGAACACGATTTTTTTTTTTTCTGTTTAAAAGTTATATCTGTAATAGGTATTGCTTTTTTACTGTCGAATGGGAAAAACTCGATAACACTGAATTATATATAACTAAGTCACCTTATAATTATTGTACATTTCGCCGACGTATTCCGTGCGCCGGTGCAACCAGAGCCTGGAAGCAAGATGCATATGCTCGCTTGACAACACTTCGACAGCGTCCTGGAAGCCTCCGAGGTAACCACCAAAACGCTGCCTATTGATTCGTGATGCGTTTTGGTGGTTACCACGGGGGCGTCTTGGACGAATATCAGATCGACGGTTTATTACGTTTTGTACACTTACTTTTAAGAAATCGCATGTGACGATTGCGACTCGATTTTTTTTGTTTTAACAATTAGGAGGAATTATTTGTAAGGTATAAACTGTTAAAGTAACTTAAAGTCTCGTCCTTGTGAGAGAAATATTTATAATTCGTCCATGCCTGCTTGGTTCTGTTTTGTAATTCTGCATGTATCACCGATAGGCCGATTTGTGTTAACGTCTGTATTATAGTTTGTACGGGTGAACCAATCGAATTAGGTCCGGCGTTCAATACATTTTATTCACTGCAGTGTTGTGTGTGGCGTATACCAAACGTTTTTTCTGCACTTTCTGGCAGTACTTTTTTTTCTTTTCCCTATTAAGAAATCGAAGGAGGTAGTCCGATGAACTATAAACGGCGCCTTAAAAATTTTTTAGGCCCCTTTAAAATAAAAAACCACTCTCGGCTCATCAAGTTTACTGTAACAGGCACAGTCAGTGGTGCGCCAACGTGCGCCAACGATTAAATGTAAACCTTTGAATATTTTTTTTTTTTTTACACGCATATTATGATGTTATTTACACTCGAATCGTGCCGACGAAACTAACCGAAAATCGGATTTTTCACGTGTTCCAGACGATCCGTACTACTGCGGGCTGCGTGCCAGAGTTCCGAACTTCGTCAAGACGTCGAACGGCAAAACTAAGGAGATGGCCAAAGACGTACCTTCGGGCCCGAAGCTCAGCACCGCCGTGCCACCATCGCGATACCAACAGAACCCGATGATGGCTCTGTCCAACGGTCATCTGGCCACGGCTTCGCACTATCACCATCACAACATGCAACCCGCGATGTGGCACACGCGCAGCTTCGACAGCGGAATGGGTGAGTTGGATTGATTTCATTTTTATTTTTAACGTCGATAATTCACTTATTTTGAAATCGCCATTCGCAATCGAAATGAAATTCTAATTAATCGATTACCGAATGTACAAAGAATCGAACCTTCAACATGTTAAGAAGTGTGTTGAACACTGATATCTTTTATGTTTAATTTTGTAAACAAATCGACCGTAGTCGCTACGCCCATTTTAATAGAATTTTATTTAATACGTCGATTCCACTAATGACTTTGGCTTTTTTTCGATTCGCCAAACAAATAGAGTAAAGTTCTGAGTGACAATACTCATAATTTTTTTTTTCATACTTATATTTACACTTTTACAAATAATCGTCATTCTGTTATGTTCGATTTGTCGTATGATATTATCGATTAGCACTCGTTCGTTTTGTTGCGGGTCAAAAATACTGGGTTAAAGAGGTGAAAAAAAAAAATACCGAGTTGTTTCGAATCAAATCGTTTAGGTCTCGCTAATCCGCGAGGTGACGTTTTTGAGTGGGCAGATAATGTGACTAAATTTTTTTACAAAAACTCTACTTTCGATCGCTTTCCGAATTTTTTTTTTTTTCAAAACTATTTTCTGTCCAGCGTTACACTAGTAAAATCGTATAGAAAATCAAGCAATCCGAGATCCGCCGTGTTGAGCAATATCACTTTTTCCGTTTTAGCCCGCGGACCTAAAGCACCAATCCTCGCGATCGAGTCTGATGTTTCGATCCAATTACCTTCAAAATTGCCTATGCGCGTTGATCACGAGTTAGATGTCGTGACGTACTTGAACGTGCGTAAATTTTTTCTCCAAAACGGATTTGTTCTCGGTTCAATTGCATTCCTTGTTGTCACACCGCCGCAATCCTTTCACTTTTTTCGATAAATTTATTACTGCAGTATAAAAGATGATACGATAAGAATTATAATATGTGACGTTAAAGATGTTTTACAACAGCGTTTTAAAACGCGTCGATTCGAATGTGTCGGTCGAACGATTTTATGTGGGTGGGTACCGTTGCAACGTCTGTTGCAATTCACTCGTCTATTTATTATTGTCGAAAGATTTGCCTACCATTAAACCTATCGAGCGCGCTACGACGCTGTTTGTTATGTTTCCTGTGTAGTAACGATAAAAGTCGATTTCCACCAACGAAAATGAACGCCGTCGAAGAAGTGTAGAATCGTTCTGAGAGTGGGTTCGAAAACGACCGATTTTCTTCGCAAAAGGTTCGAATCAAAACGACGAGTAGGATCTTTAGAACGTCGTCAATGTTGCCCTCGGTTTTTTTTTCTCTTTTTTTGTATCAAATCTGTTGTTTTCGTTCTCCGTTGTCGAATCCCTGCTGTCTGGCAGTCCTGGCGTTTATTTCTCACGGCTAATCGCGCCCGTCTGTTTTTTTGTTTTTTTCCTCGTGTTCGCAGACGCCGAAGTGTTCGACTCGCCCTACAATCACATTTACGGACGGCTACCCGTGCCCACCAGGGGTTACGTACCGGCACATCACAGGACTCCGATGTACGTCGGCGAGTGGGACTAACGATCATTTACTGTACGGTCCATCAGTGTCTTCGTCGCGACGTGGCCAAAAGTCGGAAAACGCGATAATAATAATGTTACTGCAAAACGTAATGATATAATTGGGGGAAAAGAGAAAAAAACTTACTCAAATGTTGTACAGGTACCTACACCGCAAGTTCTTGATGATATCAATTTATTATTGTTGTAATCAATATTTCGTTGTTCTCGACTGACGGACGCTGTGTATAATAAACGTATTATTTTAAAATAATATCATTTAGTTTTAGCGTAAATATGATGTAAGTGCCTGTAACACGCGACTGTATACGAGTGTATACTGTACAGTGACTTTTTTTTACAAGCTCGAAAACGATATTTCACGAGCTTATATCGTACTAAACTACAGTGGTATACCTATAGTGACTATATTCGCGTTTCTTGTGTTTTTTTTTTTTTTGTATAATATTCGCTTAGTCATAATCTCTACTGTGTAAGTGCATATAGATATTTTTACTTAATTTTTTGTCGGTTAATGCGAAACGCGAACAAACTCCGGGCCCCGCGGACCTTGCGCCACTAAACCAATGGATGTTGTCGAAGAAATTGTTTTAAAAAATTTGTTCAAAAATGTTTTGAACCACCCCCGAGAAGCTGGAAATGGCACGCTTGTGCGTCCTCCGAGACGACCCACGATATGGCCGCTTTTTCGGCTATGGCCGGGAAGTTAGAGCTCGCTCGCCTCGACCAATTCAAAAATCGTGTCCAGAGAAAATCACTCACGAATGTCCTTTCATTTTTCATACTTTTTTCATCACGAATCGGGTGCGGAGGTTCGTCTAGCGTTTCGTGTGAGCATTAGATTATAAGAACGAACGTAACGACCGCGCGAGAACCGATGGTTCGACAGAGAAACGGATCTTATCAGCGTCCCAAAAGTGATTAGAACGCGAGACGAGATCTTACATGCTGTAGACAACGGGTGGGAACGACCTCGCCAATCGGAATAATAATAGCAGTTCGTGTTTCTTTGTTATCCGTGGAACAGTCCGTCAAATTTCTAATTAGAAAAATTACACTTCTGTTCGCGTGGCTAATTTACACTAACCCTGCAGATTGCCCGTACGTCGAACGGCGGTGGAGGAACTCGACGACGACAGCGGTTTTCGGGTAGACGCGAACACCGTTTCGCGTCGTTCGAAACGTTTCTGCGTAAAATAGCGGTTTTCGTTCGTTGTAAGTTAATTTTATTTTAATATCACGATTTGTATAGATGTACGTATACAACGATGTCGACTAGATTTTATCCTAAAGTATGTTTCCGCAATATACTGTTTTTCTCTCCGTTTCTTCCTCTTGATAGTTTCGCCGTCATGTTAATATTTAAATACTTTTATCGGTTAGTAATAACGTGTTTTTTTTTTTTTTTCAAGTTTTTTAGCCACCCCGATACCGTCGGTTGTAGGCTTGTACGACGCCGTGTACGAATTTTGTGTTTAGGAGAATATCGAAGCGTGACGGGACTATTATTAATATTTTTACTTTAATCACCTATTTTTGATTGCTCGTGCGTACTATACGCGATCGATAACTTTTTATTAAACGGTATACCACACGGTATGTATCATGTAGGTTTTAAACATAATACGACGTGTATAAGTGTAATTTATAACGATTTTATACTACAATAATATAAACATACCAATTACGTCATTAATAATAGCTAGTACCTAGTTTAAATAGCGTGCGAGTTAGATTTTACATAGTATTATAGTGATCCGATTTTTACTCAACGTTTTCGTTTATACGTTAATATGTTTGACGTGCGCTCGCGTTGAGATGTGATTATATTATATATTATACTATATATATATTATGTTTTACGATAAAGTGTAAATTGTCTTGTATTTCTATAATAATGTGTTTTAATAATAATAACATTAAATACGTAAAACGTGTTGAATATTATTATTATTCCCGCTATGTTTTATTACTCGTTTAGCAGATGAATACAGTGTATCCATCAACACACAACGAATCGGAAGAGTAACCACCGAATTGCGCGGTCATTCGAGAAAATACTTAAAAAAATTCATCCCGGGACGTCAAATTTTTTTTTACAAAATCATAACAATCGTTAGCCTTTTATATCCGAACTAACAATAATAAAAATTACAGATGTATTGTTTTTTTTTTTTTTTTGAATCATGACAAACACCGTTGAATTTCTCGTGAAATTACTCAAAATAGTCGATACATATTAAGATAATAGTTTGATTAAAAGTTTAGAAAAATAAATAAAAGTGTAGCAAGTATCGATAAACATAACATATTGTATTAAGAAAGTAACTACGTCGCGATTTTTAATTGACTCCTCTGACTAAATTTATCAATATTTTATGATTACGAGCTGTGATCGATATGGTTTCGTTCCATCGATAGACAAGTGGCTATGAAAAACGGGAAAACAACCAAGCTTGTATGCCTTTTTTTTCCGAGACAATAATAATTTTCGTAATCGGTTACACTGTCGGGGAGTTTTAAGGTAAGTATGAATTGGTTAACATAAGCAACTGTAGTTCAATCGCAAACGACACGCCGTAAAATAAATATTCGGCCGATTAGAATAATGCATTCAAAACGAGGCAAATTATCATAAGACGGAACAACGTCGTAATAATTATTTTAGCCTGTTGGATCTAATTAATATCCGCAGCCGTTGTCACCGCACACACCTAGGTAGTAGAGTTTTTTTTATCGAAAACGTAGTATTTTTTCTAAACTATTTGGACGCGACGTTTTAACGAAACGTGTGTGTGTGTGTGAACAAAACATCCGATTCATTGTATCGTGGTGCGCGTCTCGGCGGTCGGAAAGTGTGAATAAAAAGTCGGTTCAGTGAAAAAATTAAAAGAAGAACACGAGTCGTAAAAAAAAAAACAAAACAATAAGATACACACAGCTGCGTGCTAAACTCGGGATCTATTAGAGTGTGTATAAACGAAGAAAAAAAAATGAAATAAATATCCGAGGCTGGTCTACAAACGTTTTTTTTTTTTCTCGGAAACGACGTGCTCCACTCGGGCGTCTGCTTTTCCGACGGAGTGCGCGCTTCGGTCCGGTTTCCTAATCGAGAACGGTCGCGAACCAGAAGCGTTGCCGGGGGAGGATATCGAGATCGTGGTGGGAATAAAAAAGATTTATAATAATGTGATCAAATTGGAGAAAAAAAAACGTAAAATTTTATTTTTAAAACGAGCTGCGTGTATTGTTTGTCGTTGAAAATAGTTACAGTAGGTATGCAAAAAAAAAAAATATATATATATATAGGTATAATAAAAAATATCGCGAGACCCACATGTTCAGGCGAGACCTTGAGACGGCGATCACGATGATAACGTCGTGATCGATCCCGGGATCCGTTCGCGTAAAAATTTTTGCTGTCGAACCGTAAGTACGTGTGAAATGTTTTAGAATTATTTTACGAGAAAACGAAATTCGACGTTTGAAAATAAATTTGAAATAGAAACCCCGTGAAAACTTTTGTACTCGCGCGTGGCAAGTAAAAAAAAAAAAAATAGTTCAGTAATTTAAAAAGAAAAAATAATAATTCGAGCCGTGTTCGAAATGAAAATTTGAAAAAACAATTCAACAACATAAGGCCGTTAAAATCGAACCGTTCAAAGAGAGGACTCGCACCGAATCACGAGATATTTTCGGTGAACATTTTTTCTTCTCGCTTGATATTGTCGGCCGACCGCAACGCGAGTTTAAATTCGACGGGACTTTTTCTGTTTTGTAACAATATATATATGTCACCGGATGAAACGAATAAAAACTGTGAGTGTCAACGATCGCGTTTTTCTATATTTTGTGCACATAAATTAATTTTACCGAGTGTACCAGGTATTTTACGACGTATGGGTTCGGATTTATTGAATCGTAAACAAATGCGAAAGAAAATTTTTAAAGGGCAAAATCAATCATTTTCTTTTCGTTCTACCGCCGGCAAAAATGATTCTTCCTATTGAACTAGTTGATGATAGATTGAACCACGACCAAATATTTAAACGCTCGACGTCTGAAACGTAAAATAGCCAAACAGCTAACCAGATGAAATTAATTTGTTTTCGATCATCAGTTCAATCGCGTTTCCGGGCACGTTCCTGTTTCTTGTACATCGTAGGTAATTCAGTTCGATCGATCCGTGTTTGAGCAAAACAACTTCTATTAGTGTTATAGCTAGTTACTAAACTTTCTATTTTTTATAGACTTACAATCGGTTTATCATTCCGTTTCTAGCAAAACAGTATTATAAAACGAACGAGGTGTTGTTTACGCCTTTGCAGAGTATATCAATATTACGTTGTGTTAATTATATAACATTATATAAATTTATGTTAACATGTATATGAAGTTCTTTGAACAGAAACCAGAAAAATAAATACAATAGCAGCATAACAGAATATTTTTGATATTTTATTAATATTAATTTAATAGCCAAGTGCGATGTGTTGAAAAAACTGTGACGCAATAATGTTTTAACATTTTTAATGTAACTTTGGAGTTGATCCGTATTGTTCAAAATTAATTATTTTTTTTTAAAAAAATTCTCGCGCAGAAAAAAATTTCAAAAGAAAATAGGAAAAGAATTTTTCCAAGCGGAGGAAATGTCACGCTATCGAACCCGACCGTGTGAATTAAAATATGAACCCATCGTCTTTTTTAACGTGAGAGACCATCTCGATTTGACATTTTTAGGTTGTTTCGGTCGAGTTTCGACGAGTTGAAAAAAGCGATTTTTTTCCCCGAAACCCATTTTCAAGTTTAGACCGTTCTGTCGCACAACGTGTTTTACCCGAACGAGAACGTTTCTCACGACAAA
Source organism: Hormaphis cornu (assembly GCA_017140985.1). NCBI lineage: Eukaryota > Metazoa > Arthropoda > Insecta > Hemiptera > Hormaphididae > Hormaphis > Hormaphis cornu. The sequence continues at coordinate 12,260,364 of CM029362.1, forward strand.
TTCAGTCAGTTCGTGTGATTGAGACAAAAGTTTACCCGTCCCAACCGACCGACCGCATTATTACAATACGTCGCAACAGCCTTGAACGTGCGTGTGAAATGCGATGCGTACGACGGTGCGCGCGTATCGTCGTTGTTGTTGTCGTCGTCAGAGGTCGACGTACCTCTGTTGTTCGTATTTAAATGATGTTTCTACGGTACGACAACGAAAAGGCGAGTGCGGGCGAACGCTTTTTTAGTGGTTACGACGGCAAAAAAAAAACAAGACGATTCTTTTTTACGCTCAGTTTTTGTTCGGGTTCCGATCGGTTCTGAACGATTCTTTTTCCGGTACGGTCGTCAACGATTTTGTCCGCCGACAAAAACGCCGTGGTACTCTGGATCGAGAAAAACAACTCGTCCGCGCTATATTTCGAAAAAGCTCGACCGAATTGTCGTCCGTCGCGACGCGTCGTGTGCTCCACCGCCGCCGTCGCCGCGCGCGCGTCAAAAAACGGTCACCGCAGTCGTTCACCCCCGCAGCCGCTGCCGTCCGGAAAGAAATGAGATAAAAATTCGCGTAGGAATCGTAGTCTTTCGACCGCAGTGACAAGTATTTCTTCTATACGATTTAACGCGTCGAGTAAATGTAAATGCACACACGTCATTTTTATAGGATATTATTATTATTATTATAATGCGGTCACTGCGGTTACCATCGGCACTTGGCAGCGCACTTGCGGTGGTCGGAAACGTACGGTCCGCGAAGTGACGCGTTCGGAGAAATGACGTCGATCGACGCGAGGACGATCGTTTTATTAACAATTTTTGTAATTGTTATGTTGTCTGCTGTCATTATTTTTTATTAATTAATATCGTCTGTTCTATTTTTTTTTTTAAACGCTCGAAACCTACTCAGTCGTGTTGACGCGCGAGCCCTTCTTCTGCGGTGGGTTGGATGGATTCGGGTACCGTTTGTCCTAAACCGTTTTCGCGTACAGGTGAAAACGTTTTTGATTCCCGGCCCTGTCGATGTGATGTTATGTGCACAAAACGTACACTGAAAAGTCGCTACACGGATTGTTTGTTGATACTTTTCAAAAAAAAATAATAATAACAAATAACAAAAAGTTATTGATACGTCGTTCGTTCTTTCGCGGGGAATCGCTCTTTAGTTTCAGCGCGTTTGTAATCACGAATTCTTCACGAAAACCGCGAAACGTTTTAAACGCGTAATTATGTACACTAAAATTTACCGTTGGACTCGTTAACAATACGAAACGAATTCAAAAAACGATTTCACGAGCTTTTGAAATATTCGAACGATTGTCGTTAAATATTATAAAATACCGTTTGGTTTCCTCGCAACATATAACACGAACTCGACGAAAGAACCCAATGTGGTGACGATGTCAGTAACACGATATCGCCATCGTTTGCGTATAGGTAGTAAATTTTTGAAATCTTCGAAATTCGGTCGGTTTCGATCGCAATTACTAGGCACGGCGTAAACAATAAATTTCTCTGAAAGTGAAGTGAATTCCTTGAAGATCTGTTTTATCCGTTAAGTTTCGCAGACGAATTACGATACAAACACATTAATTTTCCAAAGAAGAAACCGTAGAAGACCGTTCGCGTCCTTCGATACCCCGCGCGCGCACCATCATGTTGGTGGACGACTAACAAGCAGATAACGTGTTCTTTTTTTTTTTTTTCAGTCTGGTTAAAGATATTTTCGAATTTCTGGTGATTATCGGATTTTTGTTTAGGTTTTTTTTTTTTTTCTTCTAGAACCGTCTTAAATTCCAAACCGATACGTAGACACCGTTTCTTTGTAACACGTTTACAAAGAATTGTGAAACGTTTTATCGATGAGACGTGCTTACACGATCTCACCGTCGATCGTACCTATAGAGCCTATAGAGGTGGTAAAAATGAAAAAAGAGCGTCGGAAGAATTATTATTATTAAAAGAATGACGAGAAACGTACAAGACAGACCTCGTATCGAAGACGAATCTGTACGGATTAGTTATTAACGACGGATGATCGTTGGTAAAAAAAAAAAAAAAAAAAAAAAACACTAATAAATTACAAATAACAACATAGTGTGGGTTCATCGAAAGTCTGACGAGAACAAGGTCGACGCGTCTTAGGCGCGAATATAATAAAATAGTTTTTTAACACGAGAAACGAGTGTACCAATAGAAGGTACTTCAATGGTACGCAATGTAATTATTGTGTAGCGTTCGATCCAAATTATAAACTATGATTATTTTTAACTATCAAAATAGCATGATGAAAGATTAGAAAACTGTTTTGTTGTCTTACAATATATATATATATATATCATTTATACTTGTTAATTTCATTCTTCTCGTCGCGCACTTGGATACAGGCTGATTTAATAACGATGTCGCCACACTGTCACACGCCACTAACGATTATAAAATAAAAAATAAACTTCTTAAAATACAAATCAAACCGACTTCAAAAAAAAAAAAAAACAAAATCACCGAGAGTAATCAAATATAATCGAATGAAAAAAGAAATGCCTTTTATTTGGAGTCGGTGCAAAAAGTTGGTAACCGTTTGCGCACCGATTCCGAAAACTATTATCGACCAACCACTCTTTTCTCTCTGTGCTCTGTAAGTACATTAATTAATATATTAATGTAATATATATAGTTTGTTTTAAAATATTTATATATATATATGTCGGAAGGGGCATGGACTCCAAAAAAAAAAAAGTAATGAAATTTTTTTTTTATTCAACTGTTTTATATTTTTTAGCCATTTCGTCGTTTTCTATGGAACTAGGTTTTATTTTTTTTTTTTCGTTAATTTTTTTCCTTTCTATTTATTTACCTTCCCGCTTTTAGTAATATTTTTTACAAATATCGAGCCGTCGCGGCTGCTTGGCGAGGGTCAAGCCGAAACGGTCGGCCATCGTTTGGCCGGACTTATCGCGCTTTCTTCCGGGCCTTTTTCGGCCTGTCCACCGTCGGGCCGGGCGGCTTGAGCTTGACGGTGGCCAAGATCTCCGGCGACGTTATCTCCAGCCTTATCGCTCCGGAACACGAGCCGGCAGTACGGGCCGCACTGCCGGGCGCTGTCTTCCGCGCGTTCGCTTGCGCCTGCGGCAGAAGAGTAACGATTGGCTCCTCGACCGCGGCGAACTCGGGCGACGCGGATCTTTGCCGTTCGGAACCGGAAGATCCGACCGGAGCGCTGCGAGGAGTAGCCGAAGATCGTTCGGCCGAAGTCGACGGTCCGCCGAGGGATACCTGAAAAAAATTCGTCGAGACAAACAACTATTATCATCCGTAGACCGATAAAATGTTACATCGATCGCATAAATAAACACAGTGTCTGGACGCTTACAATGCTGGTACGCGAACGTTGTTGTTTTTAAAAAAAAAAAAAAACGACGAATCTCATTTTGATCTTGAAAAATCCGACATTTATCGCCTCGCGCGCTTACAACGGATTTCAATATAGTCAAGACGAAAATCTACTAAACGTCGTTTTTCTTATCCTCCGTACACGACATTCCGAGGGCCTTTGCCACGCCACCGTGGACTGTTTCCGTCGGGCTTATTAAATAACGTTTTTTTTTTTTTTTTTTGTACGACGTATCGATCGAGTTCCCGACCCGGAAAGAGCGAGCTCTAAGGGATCGCCAAGCCCGTACAAACTATAGGTGTCCCCCTGAGTCGTCTCTATCCGGATTAGAGGTTTTTCACATTTTTCTATTGTCTTCGATCAATCACGTACCGTCTGTGGGCCGCACGCCGACGTCGCCGGAAACGCCGCAGGTGCACACGGCTGCGCAGGCGCGACCGATCGCCACTGAACGCACGCGGGGGCGCAGGGGCGTGCGCGGCTAAGTACGCCGCCGCCGTCGTCGTCGGATACTGCCATCCACCCGGGGGCGCCGCCGGATGCGGTCTCCATACCGTTTCGGCTGTGCGCGGGAAAAATAAAAAATCTTAAAGCTGCTCTGTAGCACTACCGTATAGTGGGTAAAAACGACGTCATAGCGATTTTAACAATTTTGGTTTTTACAAAAATAACCGAAACAATAATAAATATATATACATCGAAAAGAATGATACGTCAAACAAAAAAGTAATCATCAAGATCGGTTGGCGTGCATGACGAAAAAAAAAAAACTTAAAATCGAATAGAAAATCCCGTTCTGTTCGTTGTAGTCGATACAATCTGTTCGTCGATCGTAATAGTTGTTTTACCGTACAATATGGATTTTGTGCGTAGGAAAAAAAACCAACACCGTTTAAAATCACCAGGAATCGTCGGAATTTTTTTTAATTTGTTCGGAAACGTTAAATACATAAAAAAAAAAAAAAAAATAGTTTTTCAAAATAACAAAAAACTGTACGTTCATAATTAATTAAAATCTACATTCAGAAACGTGGCGGAAACGCCGGAAGGGCCGCAGGTGCACACGGCTGCGTAGGCGCGACCGATCGCCACTGAACGCACGCGGAGGCGCAGGGGCGTGCGCGGCTAAGTGCGCCGCCGCCGTCGTCGGATACTGCCATCCACCCCGGGACGCAGCCGGATGCGGTCTCCATACCGTTTCGCCTGTGCGCGAAAAAAAATAAAAAAATTACAAACCGTCAAAATAGATCTCGAGAAAATCATGACCAAAAATTAGGTATAAAAAAATAGTTAAATGGAAAAAAAAGTGTAAACATTTTTTTTTTTTTTTTTCAGAGTTACGTCGGATGGATAATATTTTTTTCTTCGTTCGGTTATTATTTTATACTTTTTATTGTTAATTGAGTTTTTTTTACTTACAGTATTTCGATGTGTTGGAAGGCAACGACTCAAAAAAAAAAAAAAGTGATAACATTTTTTGTTGTTCGTCATCTTATACATTTTTTATTTCATAATTTTAATTGCACGCGATTACATCCCGTGTTCACGTGACACATACCGTGTTATTTGCCGTCACGCACATACATGCACGGGGGGTAGCCAATGTTAATAATATTATAATATCGATTTTATTCTCAATATTGTTACTGTATACATTATACTAGTTTATGATGAAAAAAAAATAACTAACACTAGACTCTAGTGTTAGTTTTTTCGAATTTTTTAGTGACTAGAGGAATCCGGTGACTACCCCGATACCAAAAAGGTGTTTGTCACCGTAACAGATGTATAGTAGCAGCTCTACTATACAGTGTGTACAGTGGGTAAAAACGCAATTATTGCGATTTTTCTGTTTGATATATTTGGTTTTTACAAAAATAACTGAAACTATATATATCAAAACCTCTAAAAAATGATATGTCAAACGAAAAAGTTATCGATCGGTTCATAATTGGCGGGATAGTCACATAACGAAAAAAAAAAAAAAAAAAAACTTAAAATCGAATAGAAAATCCCCGTTCTGTTCGTTGTAGTCGATACAAACTGGAAAAAATTCGAAATCTCCCGTAAGCGTCGATCATTGTTTTACCGTAGTACAGTATGGATTTTGTGCGCAGAAAAAAAAACAGCGTTTAAAATCACCAGGAACCGTCGGAATTTTTTTAATTTGTTCGGAAAACGATTAAAAACGTAAAAAAAAAATAGTTTTTCAAAATAACAAAAAACCGTACACGTTCATAATTAATTAAAATCTACGATCAGAAACGGAGCGAAAATTTCCGCAGAAGAAACCTTTCGAATGTTCGTACAGTTTTAAAGTTAGATTCTTACGCGAATAATAGTAGAGTGGCGTGGGTGGCGCAGGTGGCGGTAAATAGCAGCAGTACGTGTGGGCATCGTGTTGATTGATCCGCCCCAAGGCGTCGACCGTGTCAACATATTTTGTGCTACGTCTGTAAAAAACAAAACAATAAAAAAACAAAAACTAATATCTTATAGAAATCATTCGAAACCGGAACTATCACTCTAAAGTCTAGTTTAGATCTAATAGAATCTAATAGAATCTATTTCACTGTATAGATAGTGTGCGTTGAAAGCGTTCAACGCGTCCGTCTCAATTATCGTAGTAATACGCGTTTGCTCCCGAAAAACATGGAACGATGGAAAAATGAAAAACTACGAAATTATTGTCGTATTAAATAATTTGTAAAGTAGCGCAAAAAAAAAAAAGTCGGAGAACTTTACCAGATTTTTGTTGAATACAGCTGTTCGAGCACACGCAATTGTCAAGGGTTCGAAAAATAATAACTTGTCGGTCGGTCATACGGATCGAAAATTAAAATTTGAGGCGCGCGATATTGAGTTCCGAAAAATCTAGTACACGTCGATCTTGTAAATGCTCGTTTCGCCAAATGTTCGACATTTTTTAAACGTGAATCGTATGCAAAAATTGTTTCGAATTTCGAAATTTTTCCAATTGTAGTAGAAAAGTTACTCGGTTTAATTTTTTGAGTATAAAAACTGAAAGAAAAAAAAAATTCATATAAAAAATGTGAAAATGTTAATGCGTACTGCTTCGAAAATGGTTTAAGGTATGAAAAAGAAGCTTTTAAAAATACAAAAAACAGGCTAGTTTTTAATATTACACGGTTAGCGTCCAATATTCGAGTAAAATTGACGTATAATATTTATAAAATTTATAAGAAGTATAAAACGATATTTTTTGTTTTCATTACGACGATTCGTAATTTTTCGACTTTGTATTCGAGTTCGTCGAATAGTAAAAAGTACAAAATACGTATCACCAGATAGGAAAATTAAAAGTTACTATTCCGGAATCAATGTTTAAAAAGACGAATAAAATGGCATTTGAGTGACACGTTGAACATTATCGCCGTGAAAATTTGTTTATGGAACTTTCAGGAAAATTAGTCGTGAAAAGTGTAAATCGGAAAATTAAAAATCACGTCGTGGAAATTGTAGTAATAAAATCAAAAAATGTAGTTTTGTACGACATTCTATTATTAAACTGGTTGGACTATAATATAAACGAATTAAAATTATTCTTGCTTGATAACGATATTACCTGCAGTTTTTAATGAATTTTACAAAAACAAGTTTGATGGTTTCGTGCACTCAAACGTACGAGTTGGACGTAAATTTTGTTTTCAAAGACGCGGATGACGCTTATAATAATATTTAACGGGTGTTTTGTCGCGAATAATTATTACGTATGTTATTGTGTACGGTAAAATAGAAAATTACAAGTTTGTACTGTACACTTTCAAACGTAGACATTAAAATTGGAAAATAACGTTAACGCGAGTGGTTCTTATGTTATATTTGTTGTTATTTATAATGAAAACAGAAATCTCTATCAGGTGAGTGCGTTCGTACGGGTATTATGAGCACTCGACTATATATATAGCTGATGATAATAACCCATAAGGTGCACCATCAAACTTAACTTTTACTTAAATATAATTATTGAACGTCGTTAAAAACAAGAAAAAGTAACGATACTCGCGCGTCCGGGCACCGAAACAAACGAAGCATAAAGATATTACAGCACGATATCATTTTAACGGCGCGGAAATCGTCGAATCCGTGTCGAGTGGCTTAACTCGCGCGTACGTTATCTTCATCCGCACGAAAGTTTTTTTTTTTTTTTTAAATTTGAATCGCAAACACTTCCCCGTTTTATTTGCGATCCGAATGTTCGTGAGACTCGTGTATCAATTTATGAGAGATCGAGAGAGATCGACAACGGTTCGTGACGTGTCAATATTTTAATCACCGAAAGTGGCGAACGATTTCCCAACGAAAATGAGCGTTAATTTTTGTTTTTCGGTAAGTACATCCGCAGGCGTTTAACGCACGCCGATCATCAAACAGAATCCGGTAACTGGAGAGTATATACCGTGTACCACGAGGTGAAAAGTAAGTCTTTTTTTTTAATCGTATACTTAAACGGATAATAATTATTCTCTCTCGTACGTTTTAGTATTCAATTTTTTCGTACCCCAACATTGACTATATAGTCGAATCAAAAGTGTTTTGCAGAGAAGAGTTAAGTATCCATTCGTATTCAGACTTTCTAAGCACAACAAAAATATGCCACGCAATCGATGTAACAAAAAAAAGTTTAAGAATTTAATGATTTCGTTTGATACAATTGTGGTGTTGAGTCGAGGAAACTCGTGTGGATCCATTATTTAGATCTCCGTTTCGGAAATTTGAAATCAGCTATTCAAAATACAAATGATATATATTTCTTTGAAATTTCAAAGTTTTTTACGTTGTATACATAAAAAAGTATGATATCGATTTCAACAGAATTTGTTGTAAATCGTTTCTGCGGTGTCCTAGATCGTCATTAAATAATTGTCAAATTTGGTGGGCTGACGAAACGTACCGACGAGTGGTTAAACTGCTTAAGGGGTTCTGTATAGGCAATTTAAGTAACTTTTAAATGAAAAACAAAATGAAATAATTTAAATGAACGTATTTTATCACGTTATTCGCATCACGAATCTGCTATAAATTTTATAATAAATTAAAAAACAAGAAAACCAGTTTGTGGAATTTAAACATTATACTGTTGTATAATAAGGATGAGTAATCGACGTGGAATTCATTTAAAAAATATTGTATGTTTAATGTTTATTAATATGTTAATATTAATAAAATATTTTTTTTTTTTTTTTTTAGGTTCATACGTCACTGTTTTGATTTTGTAATTATTGGCAAACAGTAATTGTTGAATTCAAATGAATTCATTTTACAACATTTGTCAAAAATAATCATTTTGACAGGATCAAAGGAAGAGGATTTAATTTTTATAATTTCTAGGTAAATACTTACCGGATTTTCCCAGTGTGGTAAGATCGTAACAATATAACGTTTCTGGAAGTTAATAATGTTGTAAATTTTTTATTCATAAGTTAAACCGTTTTGTACGATATTTTATATGGAGAAGACTATTGGTTTTGGGTTTGGTTTTATATAATACTCATTAGGTAGGTACTTAAGTGATATGAAATTATAAAATATATTTTTTTTCTAGTTTTAAAATTCGCCATTTTATTTTTTTAGCATCACTACAGGATTCGCGTTTCTTCAATACTGTGCTTAATGTCTCTCAAACGACAGACAAAACGAACGCTCCAAGCTATATTGACTGCAGTAATATTAAAGACACCTTGACTGTCCATTAAGATAAATCATACGTCTGCTATTGATTTCATTAAACACTATAAATTATGGCATCGTAATCATTAATAGTTTTGACTTTGAGGTGCCATTTAATTCAAAAACCAGATGACCTCGAATTAAAATGGATTTTGTAAAAAAAAAAAAAGCTATAACCTAACCGAAATTGTTGGGCTCGGATAACAAAAACTATTTACTAGAAAAAACAGAAGTGTGCTATAAAATGTTAGTGATAAAATCGTATAAATATCATATTATGAAAAATCACTTGCGATCATCTTAAGCGTATTTTTTTAAAACCACTTGAGTCTACATCAATTCCGGAGACATTTAGTTACTACCTATCTAAAAGTTATGAAGTAACCATACATTTAGGTTCTAGTCGGCTATTGCACTAATTTAAACATTAGAACTGCAAGATATCCACTTTAATAACTTAAATATTTCAGAATGATCAAAACATTTTAGTTTCCATTTTTACTACGGGTTAGGTTAGTAAAAGTTCGGTGAAATACCGTACTTTTTAAAAAAATTACGGTATTTTACCTTCAATCGTGTTTATTACTGGAAAATAAATGATTTACAGAATTGTAGTTTAAATTTTGAGTAATTTTCCAAAAACGGCATATTATATTACAAAATTTCACCAAAAAATTCAAAATGTTCACATTGATTGGGTGATAAAGACTGACGCATGCAAATGTTATTGGAATGAAATGCTTGACATTTTTACAAGTTATAAGAATGGATGCAGACAAAATATCATTATACATATATAATATAGTATTTGATTCAATGAATTCGCTAAAAATCGTTACTTTTGTAGGCGATTCTCTGCTCGCAGATTTAATATAACTGTCAGACTACTAGTTCTGAAAACCAGTGGCACGAACAAAACGCAAAGTATTCCAACTTTACTTGTATTACTACAAACCAATTTTAATTATATAATTCTCATAATTTCTGACCGAGGTCAGGGAGATTAGAATATGTATTATAAGTGCAACTTGTTCAACCGTGAATATATTTCTTATGTAAGATTACCAATGACATTTTTATAGAAAATTATTGGTACTGTACATAATATTGCACTCTCGTATTTTTGGTTGACATGGTATGTTATTATCATTGTTATAACACAATAAATCCGTTTTCGACGATTTATTCTCTCAGCTCGTTTATATAAAGGTTTTCGTGAGTAACTGCAGTATCATTTCACCCGAGCGCGGTCTTAAGTATCGTTTACATAACGACCTGCAGCCGTGCTTAAAACAATCGAAATCTGCCACTCGTGCTAGGTGTAGGTATACATTAAATACTCGGTCAAGTTTCACCTTTTTACGGTTTATACTTTTTTTTTTTTTTTTAAATCGTGAAACAGTACGATGACGACATTGATTGGACGACGTTTGTGACAAAGGGTAAACCTTACAACATTTTGGATGACAAAAAAAACCGGTTCTATTGTAAGCGCATGTTAACGGAAAATTATTGTTAAAATATTAGAAAATTCGTTTATCCGCCCTTACAAAAAACATATACTTTACAGTAATTTTTTAGGAGTAAACTAAAATAAATGTTCTGAACATTTTCCATAGTTTTCTAAGTGTTTAAATGTAAATAACAAATAGCCCATTTTTATTTACATACTATACTCAGTGAAACATAAAATATTCAGTGTTTTCATTTTCGTATACATTTAGAACTCGAATCGTACATTTTTTCAGAAACACTTTCCTCTATGAACTTATGCCATTTTTGGTGGATCCATACGTTTGAAATTTTTGATACTGCCAAAACATTTTCACTCATTGCTCTGTCTGAGATTTAAATTTAGTTTTTTCTGGTCGAATGCATTATCAATGTTGCCTAATACGAGTAAATGTAATTAACGATTTTATCACGGATCGTGTTGAAAAACTGGAACATAAATTATCAAAAAAACGTAATAATCGTGTAAAAAATTACGATGGAAGTGAAGGTCGAAAAACATTTGCTCCCTTCTCGTCGAAACTAAAGTACCGTTAAAAGTACCTCTTGAAATCGCTCCACATCTTTTTGTTGAAAATTAGTCTTTTTCTTTATTTGTTTTTCATATGACATCCAAAAAAGCGCAAGACTAAGACATCGATTCCAAAAACGACTAAAAACGATCAAGGACAGGACCCGACGGTTCCTTAGCCCCAGCGACTCGTCGTCACGCGAACCGAAATCGCCGGACCGGAACTCTTGAGCGATACACCGACGATGCTGTCACAGTGTACATCGGCATTGTTTTAAACGACGACGGAAACGATATTTTTGTTTTTACTCTTTTTTAAACTCGTTTTTCACTTTTGTACGCTCCGCACGACACTCGTCGGAAATCACCGTCGTTTGGAAACCGATACACCCCGGTCGGGTGTTCAACGTCGATTTGTTTTCGTCCTAAACCGTCGTTTATATCACCTTTGTAATGCTATTATAAAACACCGATGTAAATGTCGTGAAAATATTATGAAAACACCGATAATCGTGGGTGGACGCGGACGACAAGCTGCTTCGGGGATATACTGTATTTTGAGCAAAAAAAAAACTTCCCAAACCTTGAGACCGCGTTTGTACCGCCGCGATATACATGCGATTTTGTTTACACGGCACAGCATCATTGGTCGAACCGATTGGACCGATTCCTGTTTTGGATTTTTCAAAGCTACGTACGATATTCGAGGTTGTGCGTTGTTCATAAACTAGTAAAGTATTTTTTGAGATAGTTAAGTCGACAGTTTTCGCCGCGTTTAGTGGCAGCGAATCTACACCTTCACTTGTAGGCCCCGCCGACGGGGTTCTTATTTACTCTTTAGTATTCGTTTGCGACCGGTGCCGCGTAGTAATAAATTATTATTAAATGATATGGTACTAAAAACGTTATAAAATGAAAAACGCGACCTTCTCCGGGTGACGACGATCGGCGTGCCCCAGTGATGGCTGCCATTTCAGGACTCGTTAAATCTCTAAATAATAACTGTATAATAATAAAAATGTAAATGTGAATCATGCCGTTGTGTCGTAACGTGCTCGACAATATCGTAACGACCATGCACACAATACACACACACACACACGCGATCGACGACGTGGAAATTACGGTAATTAATAGCGGTTTTGCTCGTGACCTCCGTTTTTCTTTAACAGTACAATACAATACAATATCATCGGCCGTATTGTCGACCCGAAATGAAGTAGGGTAAAAACTACTGCGGACTACTGCTTGTCCAGCTTTGGTTCGGTGTTTTTTTTTTTTTTTTTTTGCGAAAAAACCGATTTTAAGTATACTTACTTACTATTGGACGCGTAATATTTGGACGTCGAAGAACACAATGCGTCGCCAATGGCGCGGAGAAATCCAAGGCTGGGAACGAACGAGTGTCAAAAACTGTTTTGAGTCGAAAGTCGTCGTTTTCCCGTAAAACGAGTTCGACTAGAAGTACAAATAATAATAACACTAAAGATTTTCGTGCTATTACGTTAGGCGTCGTTATCACTTTATGTGGAGTATGGTAAAAAATCAATTCGAAATGTGTGCGAACCACACTTTGTGTGTTTACATAATATAACGTGAGGTAGTGAACAAACAGAACGATTTCCACAGGCATCTTCGATTATAACAATTTATACACATCGTTTCAAACAAAAAATAACTTCTTCTTCTTCTCTTCCGCTTTTGATCCTCGTCTTTAATCTGTATTGTGATGATGTCCTATATGATCTCTCATATTAACTCTTGTTCGCAAAAACCAGAAATCAACTTTTACATCATTTTGATTTCCGCGATGTTATTAAAATGTGATCTTTTTCCTCTTTATGATATATTTTGTTTTTCATAAAATTATCATCCGACGCATTAAACTTTGGTTCTCAAAACCGCCTGAACAGCTGCTGTCTTTAACAAAAATGTTAAAATACACGAGACGATCTTTATACGCCGATTTATGCCGAGTGCAGTTGAGAGACGTAACGCTGTTACTTTTTGGCATGATATTCCCTAACCGAATTTGCTCAGAATCGTTTTTTTTTATTTTATCGAATGCTATGATTTTTCACTTTTTCATTGCTTTCTGATACTAAAATATTATAATGCGATTAAGCCACTACTTCCAAACCATTGATCTACCCAAAGGAGTGATCCGCTCCAGAGCGTAGCCGTTACTCCAAACAACTTCTAACCCGGCTTATAAATCGCTCCATTTCATTCTTTCCTTTCTTAAATTCGCTCCCTTTCTTTCTTTCCATTTGTTGTACACTCGTAGTAGAGATAAATTATTATACAACACGATTTGACTTAGACATTGTATTACTATTGAAAGATTAAAACCGTTTATACATATTATGAAACAATATAATGGACTAAACAAAATATCAAATATTGGCCGTTATGTGCGCGTTGGACGGTTCCCACCGCGTACACTATAATCACGTGTATATGATAATAATTTAGTTTATATAATATGATAGTATCGTAACAATTATGCATAATTATGTATATCGGTACAAGTATACGATATACAACACCGTTCTTAACATTTACTTTGATTCTTTTCTTCCTTTACCTATTAATATGTTTTTCATACGTTTTACTTGAATTTTTTCTAAAACATATTTTATGGCCTTCGTTGCAAATTTAGTGATTCCATACTGAATGGATACCCTGCGAATTCGGTAACGTGTCCAAAAACCTGTTACAAAAAACAGACGCCATTCATTCAAAACACTCGAACTAACTTCCGGGTCTTAAACCTTGCGACCGAAAAAATATCCGTATTTTATCGCTACGTGTTTTATACAAATGCTAGTGATAAACATCTCATTGAAGTTGGTCGGACCGACGAAAACTGTAAAAATTTATTTCGCTAGTCTCCGTGGTCCAGGCGTAAAACACTATTGGTTTATATTACGCGCTATGAGCTGCTCTCGGTTTCACTTTTTATTCCAAACGTGATTTTTTTTAGCGTTCCGACCAAGGAGAATAAGTTCGTTTTCGTCAGGAAATGCCTTTCATTATCACGATTTTTTTTTTTTTTTAACAAACAAACGTTTCACTAATATTTATCGTTCTCCCGTCACCCAAATGACGACGAACCGGAGCGAGACCGCCGAACGTTTGTCGGAAATACGTTTTCCAATTACGATCACCTCGATTCAAAGCACTCGCGTAATTGTTATGTTACTGTTACTATAAAAAAAAAAAAAAAACGTTTTATTCTATTTCGTTTTTATTTTGCAGCAGTTTACGTTTTGTCTAGACGGTGCCGGTTACAGTCGTCGTTACATTTAATTATCTTTAGTGTTGTATTATAAATTATAAGTAATGGCGTTAGCCGTTGACGTATTTATTACTATGGACGTATTGTAAATGTCGTTATAACGTCCAAAAAGTAGGTAATAATAATAATATCAAAGCAATAACCGTAATACGTTACGTTCAAGGTTTACCTAACGATCGTCGAAAATTTAAAATTTATTTTTTCGATCTACCGTTTTTACGATAGACCCAAACTACGAAGGGGGCGAAATGTATACTCGTGTGTAACATATTATAAAAAAAGAAATGTTATTACCTTCCAAAGTATGTAATTTTTAATGTAAGTTTTATGGTTATTGATGGGATGGGGGGCAAATACGCCCTTGTAACTTTTAAAATAATATCTGCACGTCTCAAACGTTAAATATACAATTCGTTTTAACTTTTGTTTTGCGAATTTGTAAAATTAATGATTTTTCGATTTTTTTTTCTAAAACACGTTAAATCTTATAATATGTTATTTCCACTTGTCATTTATCTATTTACTGCCCAACGGTGATATCGTAACTCATTTTTAACAAGCGACGTAGGCATAGTATTGAGTAGTGTAAAGTTTGTATTTCAAGTCCACGCCTTAACTATTAATAATTAAATTACCTAAAAATATATTGTTGCAAGTTTTCGCGTGTATGTGCTTTTCTACACTAAGTACAGCACGTTAAACATTTTTTACCGAAAACTTGTTTTTACGAACACTTCGGTCATTGGAAAAAAATATTGAATATTAAAATCATAATCGTTTAGAACACCACGTTTTATAATCTCGGTACTTTACGAATAGCGCGTTTATTGTTGATTGCACATATTTTTAACGGAATAAACGCAACGTTGTTTTGCATTGACGATAAAAAACCAGTCGGCGTTGATTAATTCTAGTGTTCATATTAAATTTTGCGGACACGTAAGACTATACGTGTGAAAAAAAGATTAACGACGGATTGTTTTTCATTATTTCCAAAAAAAATCTTTTTCATTATTTCCAAAAAAA
>CM029362.1:12280785-12522529 GCA_017140985.1 Hormaphis cornu
GTACAAAAACTTGCGTCAAATCGAATTTTTGAACACGGCCTACCGAGGTGGTACTTTGTCCGCGAACCAGGGTGGCCGAGTCGCGCATTAGTACTGCAGCGATTACACCCAAAAGTACTCGAACAAACACGATTTTTTTTTTTTTACGAATTATCATTTTTTACGGGCAACGAAGTGCGCGGGATCAGCTAGTTTTTAAAATAAAAATATTACATAGGTAGGTCCCTACAGCCTGTATCAAATTTTCAAATACGTATTCAAATATCATAATCATAATTGTTGAGGGATACTTTGAAATAAATAAGTATAAGACAATAGGTTTTTTTTGTCAAGATCCTATTGTTGGAATAGATTTGAAGCACCAACGCAGCAAGACTATTTGTATTTTTCGTTTTTGGAACGTGTTATTATACCATAATAATTATTCTGTAGGTACGTTTACATCGCCTGTGGTCCAAAACGTCAACCGGTCGATTGCCGCGGTCGTGAATCTCGAGAACGACCGTTGTTTTAATAGCCAGATTAACAACGACGGAAAAGTGTTTGTTCGCTTCAATAAAAATACGAAATTCTTACACGAGTAGTACCCACTAAATCAAAATGTGATGCCAGCACGCGCTGTTATGAATTTGGAGAAAGGAGAGCGATCCGCGTTTCATGATGTAATGGACTCTACTCACGATATTTGGATCGTGACGTAAACGTCAGTTTTATTAAAAAATGCATAATATAATGATAGTTCACTCGAGTATTCGTTAAAAAATTGTCTCCATTAGTTGGTTTAATGTAGGTTATGAGAAAAAAAACCAACACAATTACACAATGATCTGACAGCGTATAAAACCATTATATCATAACAAACTTTTAAGACTCTGATTGAACTGGATGAGTAACGGAGGCTACTGGTAATGTGTTTTCGTCTCATATTTGTAATCATAAAACAATATTATTCCTCGGTTCGCGGTAAATAAGAGCGAATTTATCATATATTTTTATCAGGATACGGTAAAATCTGATCGGTTTCATACACGTTGATTAAAACATTTTCAAATTTTATAATCTTACGAACAACTTGGGTCGACTTATATCGATGCCAACTAAAAAAAAAAAAAAAAAAACAAAAAAATATTTCAGATAGCCGATTGATTAGTTCTGAACTAAACCACGTCACCGTAAATACGAACGGAGTCATTATTTTTACTCGGAAATTTCGATCACGTGTATGATATAAAATCAAGTTTAAACTACATCGAATTGTTTAAACGTGTGTTTGGATAACGTAATAAATATTATACGTCGGTTTAATGAGTTAATCGATTAAAACGCTGTGAAAACAAGTGAAACAAAAGTTTTTTTGCTGTAGACAAATTGCCCATATATATATATATAAATTCCTCATAATTTTATGATGTGTTCCGAAATCGCTCTTTTATGATGATTCATTTGATAACGCGATCGAGAGGATGATCGAAATCGAACGCGCGGTCGTTATAAAAATCGCGGAAAACGAATATTCCCGCTCGACGGCTGCTGCACGCGCGGGGTCTTTGCGATCGTTGAGCGATTTCGGTTGTCGATATTATAACATACGATTTTGGTTTATGACAGTAATATTTTACCGACAAAAAAAACATGCCGTCGCTTCGGGACGTCGGCAACGTACGTACTTCATTATCGTTATTAACGCCGTTCGTCAAATTACAGGTAAAACGAGACGTGCGCCTCGGGTTCCTGTCTGCGATCAATTCGAATCGTTTGGATACGACTAATGTATTTTCAGGAAACGAATGTTTGTTTAGTCTACGTGCACTTTACGCGGATCGACAACGTTATTTTGGCGATTAGCGCAAGATTAAATAGCTTTGGATGGAGATTTTATTTTTTTTTTCTATAACCACATCGAACGCAATTTTGCGACGTGAACAAAATATGTCTTAAAAAATTACAACGTCAAATCTGTACTTAATATATTTTCAGCAACACGATTTGACTTCGATTGATTTAGTTCGTAATAATCGGTTATTTTTTTTTTACCTTTGAAACGAATTATTCACAGGTTTGCCGCTAAAACGTTTTCGATTCATCAGAAAGTAATGCGCAAACAATCGTTTCCTATAGATCATATGATTTTCAGTTACAAATTCGAAAAATTTCAAAGATCTTTAACCCGTCGTTTTTGACGTTACGAGCAATTCTCTCGTACAATTTTGTCATTTTTGGAATTCATTTTATCGTGTCCAAATTAAAACCACGCTATTTTGACTCGATGAAAAATATAATCACGAAACAAAAATAACGATTTAAAATAATTTTAAATATTTTTTTTTTTTTTTTTTTGTCCCAGAGTGAAAACTTCAAATTTTGTAGTGCGTCGGCCTTTTTTTCGGAATGCGCCACAGTGCGTCCGATTCGCGGCATCACTACGTCTGCAATATAACATTTGTTCATCACGCGTTCTTCCTTTCATTCATTTCAGTGCTATTTTTATTTTTTTCCTGTGAAATAACTAATTTTTTTAATTGGCATCGATATAAGTCGACCCAAGTTGTTCGGAAGATTATAAAATTTGAAAATGTTTTAATCAACGTGTATGAAACCGATCAGATTTTACCGTATCCCGATAAAAATATATGATAAATTCGAACTGGACCAGACGAAAACGTGTGACTTCAAACTGCAGTGTAAACTGTTTCTACATTTTTAATGTATCATTAGTTGGGTATTTGCAAACAAGATAAAATTAGTCTTCATAAAACTTTCATAACACTATGACGTTTTCGAGAATATCAGACTGAAATATGAAATCCTTCACCAAACAACTAATTTCAGTTTCACATTGTTCGCTGACAAACCTCAAATAATTCCTAACCAGAGGTTCGAAATGAATTTTTCGTTTGAACTGTTTGAAATCGACACCTTCTGTTCGATTACGACTTTTAGACCGACTTTTCTATTTTAGTACTCGTGTCGACACAAATGCGTAGCTCGCCTCCGAGGATTTTTATCTATACTTTGATGTCTTATTTCCCGGTGGCGTGCTCACTGCAATAGGCAGTATTAACAAATTAATGTATATAATGTATATCAGCCGTACAAGTGTTTAATGACAATTATTATAGTTTTGTCATTGTCTGCCGATGAGAGCTTCGCGTGAGAACATTTTCAATAATATAATGATAAATCGTCGCAATCGTCTCGGTCAGTAGGTATAGTAGTAGTACTGGCTCGTTCTTCCTGGTGACATAAACAAACCGTGTAACTCGGTCAGAACAAATAGTTACAACGGTTCACGACTTTGTTATACTAATACGTACGATGTGTATAGTGTCAAACCCGACCTTTCGTTAATTATTACATATTGTTTTAGTATCGTAATTCCCGATCGACGAACCGTGAGAAAATTTATCGTCTAACGAATAATCTTACGAATAGCTGGCGACTTAGTCTGCGGGTACGCGCGTCGTAATAATTGGTAGGTACATTGTATATTTATATATATATACATTGTATATTTATACTCTACGTTCGAAAAACATTGTACAATGATTCGTAAAAAGTCCATTCACAATCCGTATATTTAGTGTAATTCGCTACCTACTGTTAAATCGTTAATACCCAAAAGCAACATTAACAAAGTAACAACAATCCTTTATGAAGCGTAAACCAATCACAATAATAGCATCTATACAATATTGATTAAAGCCGTTAAACATTTTCAAATGTGTTCTCAATGCGTGTGTGCGTGTGCGTGTGTAAAGTATTTAATACATTTTGAGTTATTTGTTCGTCAATAACATTAGGAAAATATTGGGGTGTTCATGTTAAAATTTTCATAAAACTTTTGGAATGTTTTTCGACAAGAAACGAAAATTACCATAACGTTTTTAAACAGGAACGGATCCAGATAGTCTTTCGGAGAAAATTGTTTAATGTAATATAATTTTTTACCATAACGCAATACCCGCGTATTGATTTATGTGAATTTCGTGTACGACGTTTAGAACGCGCTTTGTAATCGTCGAAGTAAAGAACTTAACAATAACGTATCCATCGTCGTGTTTGTAGACAAATATTTCACGACGAATATTGTGTTTTCCGCGTTACTTTAGCCGGATTACGGACGGCCGGCCACGACAAATCGTAATAATTTATTATAAACATTATAAAACCAACACACGCGACACTGTATATTTATTTATATACGACTGGTAATGTTATAATGCAATGTAATATTATGGTGACTTCGAAATGGGTTCTATGAATCCCATTGTTCATGGGTGTGACTAAAAGTATTTAAAGGTAAATTTTAAAGAATTCTCCAAAAATATGTGCACTTCATGCCGTCTTACCAACCTACAAGGTCATGCTTTTTGTCCGATGTCACGCGGCGAAGAAATTTATTGGTACATTAAATTTAATGATACGAGCCTATGCTAAAATTAAATAAAATACGCTATTTCAATATGCGTACCACACAAATCTATAAGGAATTGATTTTTTTACATTGTTAATACAGCAATGAAGGTATTTTCACTAAAATGGTTTTGGTCACTTTCGTATATCTAAATAATTCCAAGAAGTTTAGATTTCTTAATTTAAGAAGACGGGTTTTCGTCTCGGTTCGGCTTAACTTTAAAAATGCTCATAACGGTTTGTACAATATATAGGTACTTATCGAGTTCATTGAAATCATTATTTTGATACATACTCGTATTTGTTGCATTTTCAAAATTTTACAGACAGAAACTCAATCTACATTAAAAAATTCTTAAGTACATATCATATAGACATCTAAACCAACGGATCGCGAGTATCTCACTACTAACACACAAGTACTTGGTAGTAAAGAAGAAATTTTTTTTTAACTTTTTTTTCCGACAACTAATAATGATTTCATCAAGATTTAGGCTTATCATTACGTACCTGTCATGGATTAAATTATTTTTCATCCATGTTTGGCCTAAGTTTGTTTTTTATTTCATATCAAAGCGCAATCCGTATGTTTGATGTTTATAATCGATGATGGGATTGTGAGAATACGATATTAACGTGCGTTTTTATATTTTCCATTCTAAAAAGTCAACAAGAAATCATTACTGCACTTACTGTACCTACTCGTATTTAATTCACTTCGAATTATGCTAATGAATCTCTATAGTCCGTTATTGATTTACGTTTCGATCGGGACGATGGGTGTTCATAGTTTTTAGCCTCAAATCGATGTTTTATTTTGTTTTTATTCGAATAACATGTCACACAGATTGATTTTTTTTTTAAGCTCTTTAGACACACACACACAACCAGTCAATCACAAGCAGGTGAGTAACCGTTTTTCTTGTTCGTTTTTTTTTTCTTTCTGACTGGTTTCACATTGCTCGCGGTCACAAATGTTACACGTATGTCAAAGTACCAAGGTCTATCGGAAGTGCAGTTCTCGCGAATTTGAAGCAAATTGTAATCATTTTATGCTCACCGTGTGCAAGTTAGTGTTCCACAAATTTCCTTATCGAGCACGTGTCGGACACAAATGCCGCAGGTGAGAATTTTTGCGTAAAACTCTTGTCACTTCGTTCATATATTATAGTCTTACAATGATAAAGGTTATCGACTGTTGTTGTTGATAATAATCGTTACAGAAAAACGGATTTAAAGCAAAGTTAAAATTTCTAATATATTAATTTCAAACATACAATTTTCTTCGGACAGTGAATAAGATAATAAAAAATTATCTTGTTCAATATTAGCACCTAAAAAACACGATTTAAATTATCCTCTGGGGCTACATTACATTTTAACGTAATATTTTGTTGATGTTTATAAACCTAACGATTCGGTATTTTTTTAATACACTGAATATAAATGTAATAAAAATAAATGTTTGTTTAAAGTCCTGACTTATGTTCACTCATCTTTTCATGAATAAAATAACAAATATGTAGGTATAATATAAAAATTTCACTGGATTATTTTTACTATTATTTCAATGACCCAGGTTAAATTTACGTAACTAGAAAGAGACACAAGTTTTTATAAAATTTTTATGATGGTATAATGATAATTATTGAGATTGAACGAGAGAAATAGTATTATTTTTACGGCTTCTTTTAAATTAAAATATTGACGTTTCACACGCTTTCTGCTCATAACGAATACAAATATTCAAATTTTTGTGATTAACATTTTTTTCTACAAAACAACGAACGTTTTATATTGTTCAGATTGTAGTATTGGATTGGAAAAAGGCTTAGTTTCTATAACTAATCGAAGCACAATGTCTGCGTAACATTAAACGGGCCGATTTATTCGAGAACGATTTGCTGAATGTTTTTTTTTTTTTTTTTCTGGTAAAAATATCCTCTTTTTCAGAAATATCATTAACCAACGTGGGTAAAAATCAAATAGATTTATCTTAAGTACTTGGAATATGAGGCATCGTGTTAAAACATTTTTGACAGAAAGATATTATGTTGAAAAAACGAAATTTTTAATTCAAAATCAGAATCACAAGAGTCAATGAACTATCGCGTTTCAAAATGTTAAACATAAACCTATATATATATATATATATATATATATACTCACCTTTAAGTTTTAACAATTGAAATTTCAACGATTCTTGTGAAGTATCATAAAACTTAAACGACGGTTTTCCACAAAGGAATCGAAGAGAAAAATCCCAGTCACCGAATAGATTCGCTCAATCCCGAACTTGAAATTCACCCGTATGAGCCAGTGTACGATCGGCGGCACAGGAAGCACCGGAAAGATAGTAAATTACGATCTCACTATGAAAAAAAACGACGTTACGGCAAATGAGTATTACAGACGAAAATGGTCAGTGGTCTGCACTTGGGCGCTATATTAGCCTGTCTAGTCGGACAGCTTTGACCCGTTTGTCCGTGTAATTTATTGCTCTTTTGACCATATTTTCTCGTGCGTTTTTTTTAATGTTAAAGAGATTTTTATATCTTTTTTTTTTTTTTTGGTCTTTATCACGAAACAGTCGCGATCACGTTTCGGCCATCCTCACGCGCACAGTGCGCGCCCGGACGTTCGATAATATTTGATCCATTTAACGCTTGCATTTTTTTCGAAATGTCACACAATAATTGACATATTAGAATAAAACACATATTAGAACAATTATTGTTCTAATATGTCGCGTTCTCGCGGCTATATTGTCACGCTTTTAGTTTTAGACACTGAGGCGACGAGCGAGGAATATGTATTGTTTTTACAATGATTTTTTTTTCTGTCAACGACTTTTCGTGTGAGAAGGAATGCTCCGATTTTCAAAGTCGATGACTTTTCTAAAAGGTACTCCAAAATGGTTACTTTGGTTTTTATACCAATAAAAAAAAGCCGAGAATTGAAACGATTTGAATTTTTCACGTTTGTAATGACGTTTTCCGGTGGAAGGAGTGATCCAGTCGTTACGTTGAAGCACGTACTTTCCTCTTTTCACGACCTAAAAGTTACATTAATAGAAACTTAAACAGAAAATTGAACAGTTGGGAAAAAAAACATTTTTTTTTGTATTGATTTTTTTTATACATTTTCGGGTAGGTAATTGACCCGAGATAACACTTTGGTTTTGATTTTTAGATAATTTTTACAAAAATGCGTCGTATAACATGAGATTTTCACGCGTTGTTAGGATTACTTAGCTAGCACAAAATCAGACTCGGAACCAATTTTGACAATTATCGAGCAACGTATGGCGTATCGAAATTTCGGAACTTGTCAAATTCGTCAGAAATCGTTTCGTAGTACAAATTTAGATTTCCAATTTAGAGTACAGAAATTTCAATACAATCCAATAAACATATTTTTTTATACCTTGTGTAAATTTGGGCTCCATAATTTTGAATAAAGTTATAGATTACATAATTGTTGGTTTTATTGTATTTTTTCGGAGATTCTGTATTCTTCGAAAAACTGTTTTGAATTTATTGATTTTCGTATAAAATATCGTTGAAATGAATAAAATTATTTTAACGCGATACAATTTTCAAAAAATTTCGACCATTTTTGAGCAAATCACCTATAAACGTTTTTTATTTCTAAACATTCGTTTCACAAACGAAAATTTCCAAATTGGGAATTAATACTTTAATTATTGACCGTTTGTCCTAATGACTCGATCGCGTTCGTTTTAGAACGGGTCCGAAACACATATCATTATATCACGATCTGTATGCGGTGATTTTTCGGATCGTTAATTTTCCTTAATCTTAGCACGTCATTTAATTCGGATGCGACAGAATCCGCCATTTATTATTAATAACTTTTGCATCAACCTCTTTCGGTCAACGGAAGTTTGCACGCGAAATTTCGCAACTTTTTTACTAGACAGCGAACGTTCGTATCTGCACTACGATACCTATTAACAACAAATAATCTCATTAGGCGCAAGTCGTTTTGGATTAAAACGCGCTTGTTCAAAGTGTCATTCCACCGTTTCGTCGTACGATGCATACTTAGGTAAAATTGCCTCTATTCAAACGAGCCATGTAGAACATGAGAAAAAAAACCGAAACCATTAAGTTTAGAACGGTTAAAAAACCAAAGTGTATCCGTCGACCTTAATATGTTGGTAATAATAATATTATCAATTTCGTATTCCCATACACTGGCCTTGGTAATCTGGGCTAATCTCTGGTCGTTCCATATACCCACAACGTGCAATTCATTTGGGTTTATTGTTCTACGCGGATTTGCGTTTTTTAAAAACGGCTGTAAAAACTATGCTTAATCATGCGCAATAATCCGACTTATTTGCTCGGGTGATAATATTTGCTGTTTTTCGCAACTTTCGGAGGTCATTCGATAGAGTTTTTCCGACATTATCGTCACGTTATAACACACGATTGTATCGCGTGGAACTTGTTAGACTGTAAAATGCAAGTACCGCATACCGTTTTTATCAAACTATATATATATATATATATATATATTCGTTAGGTAGTAACAGGGTTAAATAGAATATGTGATTATCGGTTATGAAATAACGAAACTGGAGTAGAAAACAACGTGTAAAATAAACTGACATTCGTTTAAATGTTAAGCGATAAACAATGTGCAGACGGTATTATAATGTGCAGTGATTTTTGCCTATAAATCGATTTGTCGTCCAAATGTTATTGTTTTATTGGGTTGACTAAGGTAAATCTCACTTGATTTTCGAGTACAATCATCCGAAACCGACAAATTAAGCGGAAAATTAAAAAAAAAAAAAAAATTTTTTAAAACTTCGATACAAGCTAGTACGAGAATATTTTGTGTGGACACCTGTAGTTAAAATATTTTTAAAATCGGGTCATATCGATGACACAATTTTTACTTCCAACTTTTTATTTTAAATTAAAAATATCTTACGAGTTCCTTTGAAACGTCCGTTTTCCGTTTCCCAAACCGGTTCGATGTAATACTTCACAAATATATTTGTAGACTATATTTTGTTATCGTGATATTCGTACCGAAATGTATTCGAAATAAAAAAAAAATGTCCATCTTTTATCCTGGATCGATTCAAATATTTCTCGGTTGAAGCTGTTTATCTAGAGTATTATACGGTCGTTGTTCCCGAAGTGCCAAAAGCTTTTTTATCAAAAGTCGCAAATCTCGCAGTTATTTCCCGAAGTGGTTTCACTCGTGCCTTGTACACCGATCGATGAAATTGAAAAACGTTATTGTAAACAAGTGACGTTCGGCACCGACGATATATAATATGGTAATAAACACGATACTTTTTTTCGCGTTATCGACGCAACAACTACATAAACCGACAAGAGGCGCACTTAAAAGTTAAAATACCTGAGATTGCTTTTAGAAGTTTCCGCATTTTTACATTGCACATTAGCTACGTGGGTATACGAGCTGATGTCGATTCTCAATTATCACCCCTCGTACAATAAAATATGTAATAATTATAAACGATATCGCCATTTTTTTTTTTTTTTTTTAGTGAATCCTTACTTTAAGCCTGTATCGCTCGATGTTATTTCTTTTTTCCAGACTTTGCTCAAACTTTTTTCTCGTCGAACGCAAACCTTGCCGACATCAGACCATTTCGTTTGCAGCCCACGCGTTAACGTCCGAACAACATTATTGCAAATCAACAAGTCGATATTTTCCTCAGCGTTCGGTCTCGTCGTCGTGCTGTACTAGAGCACATAAATTCGGTTTGAACGTTCAACAAAAACGTACAAAACGGTGTACGCAAATAAATATTAAGTTTATATGGACTTTACAGCGCGTATTTTTCATTGTTTTCGTAACACGCCGTTGGGTGGCGTGTTCCGTTGTTCGTAAAAAAAAATTCTCAATTATTATGAAAATTGTGTTCGAACGTCACGGAGTCACGGGGTCGCTACGAAACGTCAGATGTGATCATAATCGAACGCGTCGCATTATCAATTCATGCGAAAACTCGAAGGTGCCATTTTTTCTGTTTTTTCTCGTTCATTATTGAAACGGACGGTTTTTATACGCACGTATTGCGCGCGTCGAAAACTATACTTAGACGAAGCAAACACCGACGTCCGCGCCACGAGAATGCCCACGAATCTATGAAACACACGAGATTTAGTGGTTTTCAGAAGAGGAAAATCGACGTGGATAAAATTTGTATAAAACGTCTTCGGCACGGTCTCGTGAAAAGCGCTTTTTACACGAAATTCTTATCCAGTCTATCCAAAATGTTTGGACACTCGAAAGGGATTTTCGAGAACTCACTACCTATATATATATATATATATATATATGTATATAGACACCGCGCGAACAAGTCCCCGTAACATGAGTGAACACGACCGGAGTCGTCGCCCAAGACGAATTATCGGAGTGCAGCGCGAAAGACCGCATTCCAATCGCGGTGTCACGGGACATATACGCATTATTTTGTTATTGGAAAAAGCCGTCCCCGGGATTTTCTTTATTACGATTGTGTTCTCCTCATTTTTTCGTATTTTTTTTTTTTTCGAGCAGTATCACGCGTTGAGTTTCACTACAGAATTTGTACGGGTTATGGTAATATGGTCCGTCGTTATCGCGTAACTCGTTCGCAGCGATTTAACAGCGACACGTGCGGCGGTGCACTGGGAGAAGACCGCACGTATATTATATATTCTCGGGAGAGAACTTGGTGTTTCGTCCATTCGGTTGTCTCCGTTTTCGTAATTTTCATCAAAGTTTTGTTTATAATATTGTCTCTGCGTTATACGCCGCTGATCATAGAGAAGATTAAAAATGCACCTCTATATTTATTTACATCGTATTTGTCGGTAAAATTAATCGCGTGATCATCGCTGACAACGACCATATTAATAATATAGATTACCCCCGTTACGGTTGAAACGCCGTGGTGTTTGCCGTCGAACCTATTCGCAAACATTTTTTTGTTTTGTTACAGTCTTTCGTGACTAGGTATGTAGTATTTGCAGCTTTTCGTGCTAGAAACACCGATAACTTCTCGTTCAAACCGCGGGGGAGGTTATGTGCGTGCGATAAGAATTTTGAAAACCTCGCGTAACGTGTGCTGAAGGAGCGCGTATTGTTTTTGCCGACCGAGGAAAAGCAGTACTTAATTGAAAATAAACGAGATATTTTTTGTCCACGACAAAAATTATGTGAGAACATTATGTATTTAAATAAACGCTTCGGTCGTTCTCTTGTGTGAAAACGATTTTGAATGTGTGTAGTTGATGAAGTCGTAGACAGTGTTGAAACACTGCAAATACTGCAGAAAACAAAAAAATATATTTCACGTGTGAGTGCGCAATGTACATTGTTAGCAGTAGGCTGTGGTGACGTTTTGGTGACGTGGATATTTGTAGCGTTCATTTGTCGACTTGGAATAGAAAAGAAAATACTCAACAGTATGCATTAATACTACCTATAATTATTGCCTATAGCAAACGGCCGTTGCGTTTTGTTATAGTACGAGTGTCATCCCAGTGTCACCGATTGAGTATCGGTCTGCAACAGTACATCGCGTGAGATGTTTACTAAATTCGAGTTATTGTCGAATATTTGACCGTTGACGTTTTAACCTACAAAAAACGCCAGTTTGTAAAAAATCGTTAAAATATTAATTAGTGAAGAATACAAAAACACTCGAGTTTGTTTCAACATCGTCGCGTTCCCTTTCACCTGTCGACACGTGCGTTACCGTGTTGTCGAATATACATACTTTATAAGAAGCGTAATATCAATTATTTGAGCCCTCGTGTACAGTGTTTGAGACGTAATAGCGGGCGATAATATTCTGTTGTGGAAATAAAATGTAAATTGCTGCAGCCTAACAGGTTACGATTTTAATCGAAAAACAGCGTTCGTTAAACATCATGTTTCCTATGCCTATAAAAACGACGATTCCCCGCCGTTCCAACGATTTATTTAATACGAACGCACTGTTGCATAAACGCGTTCATCGAGTACGCTACGACGATCGAAGTAACGGCGACACGTACTCTCGCTATGACGGGACGAGGAAAAAAATTAAGTAGAAAAAAAAAAAATGTTCAAAATCGCGTTCGCGGGGTATCTTTAGATATATCTATCTATCTATAGATATCTATAGTATCGTACGACCCGAGTGATTTGACTTCTATAGAGTTTCGCTCGCTCACGCCACGGCTGGTTTTGATCGACGGTGACCGAAACTCTCCGACCGTCCGCATACGTAATTTTGTGTTTTGGTTCTGAAAGACTAGCCTATCCTATCCGTGTGTGCGGAAAGTGTGTTATAGTTTTTTTTTCAGAAATCGAGAAATAGATTAGAAGATGATATAGTATTATAATGTATCGTTTGATACGATTGAGAACGATAGTGATGGTATGGAGTGTGAAAGATTGAGACAAGTGGATAGAACAAAGGAGACTAACCGCAAAAAC
Organism: Hormaphis cornu; assembly: GCA_017140985.1. Taxonomy (NCBI): domain Eukaryota; kingdom Metazoa; phylum Arthropoda; class Insecta; order Hemiptera; family Hormaphididae; genus Hormaphis; species Hormaphis cornu. Next base: position 12,293,683 of record CM029362.1, read on the forward strand.
GGTTTGGTGGAAGGGAAAGGAAAATAAAAAAACATATTATACGACGTTAAAGCAGCTGGCCGTGATAAATTGATAAATTACTCTCTTTGGACCGTTTTAAAAACGCGGCATTTTAAAATATCGTTTTTTCTTTCGTCCGTTTTGTACACGACCGTTTAAACGACGCCATTCGCATATTTCCTTAATTTAATTATTTCAAAAATGTTTGCGTCTAGATAAAAATAAGATAACCCTTGGACGCGTGGTAACGTCGTCGACCACCTCTATTTTTCGTGTTTTTCATTTTCCGCGTGATAGTCCACCTCAAATTAGTGGTCTTGCATTTGATTTTCCGAGGTGGTCAATGTAGCGCTACGCAGTCATGGTGAAAATACGCCGGCGGCTATCGACCGAAAAAAAATTAAAAGCAAAATAAATAGTTTTTCAATCCTCTAGTTTTGGCAATTTTTAAAGACCGATTTTTCAACATCGACGCAGCTGTGAATTATCGCTTTTATTTTATTTTTTTCGCCTGTCGACCCGTATGCCCGTATAACCGACGAGCAGGTATAACAAAATTTTCAGAAAAACAAAAACACGAGACGACAGTCGCCGAAATGATAAATGTGCTGCACGTGGATTGCCGTCGAGTTCTCCGCGCCCGTGCCACGCCGCTCGTATATTTTTATATATATGGTCTTCAAACAAGAGCGTATACCTACTCATTACAGATTACACAATACTATATTGTACGTCTGTATATACACACGTTTAATGCCGTGTACGCGTGGAAATCAAATAAATAAAAAAATGTTTTTGAAACAGGAATGAAAAGTCACGTCAAATAGTACGCGAACAAGTCACGGCCGCGGTGTTGTTTCACTTTCGGCCCGGAGACGCGTCGAACAATCAACGGTATTATACCGGGTGAGATAACAAATGTATTTTTTACTTAACGATCCGCTGCACAGTATGGAAATGTTTTGTTTTTGATCGTCTTAAAAATCTAAATAAAATATATCACGATAATCAGTAATAGCCGATTTCGTTTGCATGACAGAGAATACGCCGTAAAATTTTCATCTCGTATTATATAGTATGTCATTCGAATTCCGACAGCTCTCGACCGTTTTCCGTCGAAAATTGCGTTTTACAATATACAACTACATTCTATACCGAACCTGTGGCACAGGTTTATAATAGCAAAGGGGGTTACACATACAGGAATAAAGCACCTAGATGTAGTTGAATATGAGATGAGTAATTTTTTCGAATTCTATACGATACGTTGAATATGTTTGTGAGCTTTGAGAAGATTTACCAAATTTAAAGTACTTGCCGTTTTCGGGCCACTGATTTTTCGCGTCGTCAGCTGTACGCCCCCTTGTAAGGGTCGATGATCGACGCCCACCTGTAGGATCTGGCTCCGATTCTGCACCACCCACTGTTATCATTGTTGTAACGATATTATTTATTTTTTTCATACAATCGTACGAATAAATAAAACCGTACGAGTCGGTGTTGTGAAGAATACTTTTGAATTATATTCGAGTAAAAATATTCTTTTAGAAAGTATTGTATAAAACGCAAAAAAGGACAGATTAATATATAAAATCGAAAACGATCCAACGCCGCTCGACGATTGTCGGCTGTTGTTCCACACAAAAGTTTACAGTTATTATCGCATCGACATAACCGTTGCGTTTCGTACCGCGCAAGAACCGTATAAATTCCGAACGATTTGCGTGTCGCAGCAAAAAAAAACTGACGCTTTTTTTTTTCTATTCTTTCTTTAACGCGGGAACAACATTTTAAAAAAATCGTTTGTCGAAAGTACTTTGGATTAGAATACAAGTGTAAAACGAGTGTGTTGAAGTACTTTTATAATGAAAAAAATGCGCGCAAAAAACCGTTGGACGCCGACAAAAGTGTTCTTTTACCCGAACGCGACTGTCCGGTGTGTAGTCGCGTCCAACGTCCGAAAAGCTGCGGCGCGTGATAATTGTCCGTCGTCGTCGTTTTGAAAACACGACGACGGACGAATAGTTTACAATCGCAATGCGTTATTATATATATATGTATAGTGTGGTGATAAAAAAGAAAAAACACAATCACAATATATAACAGACACGTATAATAATACGCGTGCGAGCTTATATGGAGTGTGTGTGTGTGTTTTTTAGAGCCGACACAAAGACGGGCGCCTTCGCGGACCTGCCAGGCCAAGGCGTTCAATAGGCCTCCTACAAATCGCCGCGTTTGTGTGCGGTCTGGGCACTGTACATGGTCGGTGACCGCGGCTAATTGTCGTCATTGTGCCGGCGACCGTGACCACCGCGGTGCGCCGCGAAAGGGTCAAAATCGTCGTGCCGAAGACCGAGATCGGAATGATCCGACGTGTTTTTTTAAATAAAACGGATGTATAACGGCACGGGAAAGTAAAAAAACTCCCCGTACACGACAAACAAAATATCGTGTGCGGACGATAATAATAGTAATATACAGTACGTATAGCGACGATAACGGCGGCGAGACGGAGGATCAAGTGAGAGAGACCCGTCAAGTAGACTATAACGGATGAATAATAGGACTAAACGCAATGAAGATCAATACATAAGACCCGACCACTGCCTGTATCACGACGTCAGTTCGATTTCAGTGGCGTGCAAAACATCTGAAAGTATGTACCTCGCTTAGAAGAACGCCTCGAATGTAAAGGCCAAATGTGACGAGGAAATAAATCGTATAGCAGTAGATAACGGTGCTATTTTTCTCCGGCGCCGCTGTTCAAGTCAAAACTCTTTATCGACGGGAACAAAAATTGGCTGTCACACGTAACCCCGACCTGTTGTGTTATGTGCGTCGGAAGTGTGCGTGCGTCGACGGACTAATTACGCTCGAGAGGAAACGTTAGAGAAGGCCCTTTAACCACGAGTACCAGAGAAGAACGAATGCAGAACTTATGGAATTGTTTGACGATTTCGTCCGTAAAACGCCGTACGCTCAGGTGGGCAGGACGACGTGTGTGCGGATCGGAGGACAGAATAGTAGTAAATAATACAGTAATCACAGTATTTGAAAGCGCCGGAACGAACGAGAGGACCGAGAGGACGGCGGTGGAGCGACCGAGACGATCTGAAGATCATACATATTTCACTACGATTCCGAATTCAAGAAGAAGATAGACGTGGATAGAATTTTTCTGGAAACGTTATAATATTACGCCGTTGTTTATCGTACGTCGAATACTATCGTGAAGTACGGCGAACAGATTTTTCACAACCAGACACGTCGGTACGGTGCGCGCAAAAACGTATTTTGTACGGTAACCCGCTCAAAACGTCCGTTCGAAGCGAAAAATACAGGAATCTTTCTCGACTCGCCGCAACGAACTGATGAAAGTTATTTGCGTCCGGATGAAACGACGACACCGTGAAAATGGACGCGGTAACACGTATCAATAAAACACGTTGTTTGAAAAGAATTCTACGGAAAATCGGCATTTAAATAACGCGTCTCCGGACACAATCATTACGTTGTATAATTGTACAACGGGCGACGCGAGTTGGTACATACGTGTAAAAAGTCGTTATGTATTTTTGTATTTTCTTTAATCGACGCGGTTATTATGCGCGCATAAATCCAGTCCCGAAACGATAGTGCATAGCTACGACCAATAATTATTAAACAAACATCACACAGTTATACATAATTATCGTCGTCCGTCCACACGCCGTTGGAGCGACACGAAACAAACGGCTATAAACGGCCATAAAATAAAACGTTCATGTACACGTTATTTTCGTTCACGACTTATTTTATTCCTACAGTATACGAACCCGTGTTATTTTCGTAATTTATTTTCACTTCTTTTTTATTAAAATATGATGTCCGTTCCAGGAACGAACGAGACGCAATATCCACCTACTCGTTTTACATGGTCGCGCCGCACGTCGTTATAACGCATATTTTAGCAGCATTTTTAACTCTCCCATTTTTTTCTTTCATCGTTAATTTATCACCGCTGATTCCGACGACAGTTACGGTGGATTACGGTTAGGCAGGGCTTAAAAAAAAATAACACAGGTATTCGCAGGCACCTCTTTTCCATTGGGCACTTTGGGCACGTGCCCAGGGCCCCGCGATCGATGGGGCCCCCCAGCTCCTGCCAGATCACCAACCGATAATCGATATTTATTGCCGTTGCAACTAATTTGTTAACTTCACTCGATGATTTTATTGATAACCTCAGGGATAAATTTGATGACTTCGAATCGTCCGCCAAAGAAAAAAATCCGGGATCTGACTACGAGGACCTATCTCAAAGAACAAAAGTTAGAAGTTCTAAAAACAACAATAATTTACAGTTAAATTGATCTAGACTTTTTCTTTTTTACCACCTCACTATTCACCCGTTTTAATAAAATAGCGTTCTTCCCAAGTCGTAGGGGCCCCATTATACCACTGCCCAGGGCCTCAAAAAGGTTAAAGACGGCCCTGGGTATTTGTTGATATTTGTTTAGGAGAGTCGGAACGCAAAGACTACGAAACAAACACACGCTTTTGGCGATCGAGAGTTGTTGTAGAAATACTTTGTTCTCTTAACGTCCGTACAGCTTTAAACTTTAAAAGAAAAAAATATTAAAATTACGATTAAAAACGGATTAAGACTATATTAAGGCAGAAAAAATCGTTCTGCAGTCAACAACGTTCGTGGTTAACATTGAAATTTTAAGAACGAAAGAAACTTCGATAAGGAATAAATAGTCGGGGTCGAGCGGGAAGCTGTTTTGAAAAAGTTGACTACGCTTTGAAACGGACGACCACTTGAATGCGCAACCGAGAGACGAGAATACGTCCCCAAGACGTATTAAATTTCTGAGCTCGCTCACAATAGTTTTTTTTTTTTTTAAAACAACGATTGCTTTTAGACACCATAATATGTTTCTAAATCATAGACATCATACCCGACAATAGGGCACCGCTGGCTATAAAGGTCGAGGGCACCGCTTAGTAGTCTTAACCGATTTCCACGATTGGCCATAGTACTCAATAAACCCTAAAAAGACTATTTTTAGTTATTATTCTAAGTTTATAACCCCAATTAAATAAAAAAAAAGGTGCAAGGGGGTAAAAATGAAATCCAAAAAAATTATTTTTATTTTGGCAATGAAAAATCACTTATACCGTTATTTGACGTATACCAACCCCCCCCCCCCCCCCCCCCGCCGGGGTAAAAAGAAAAAAAAACATTCCTAGTTTGTCGCTCTGAAGAGCTAATAGAGTTTGATTTAAACTTTTTTCGTAGTCGTATCTACACGTCTCTTTTACCCCTGTGTTGATCGTAAGAAAAATACTTGTATTGCAATTCGGAACCTGACGGTTTGGTATATTCTCAAAAAAAAAAAAAGCAAAACAACACCACTGCAGCAGAGTTTCACGTGTGAATAACAATAATACGTATAGTTTTTTCTGTATTCCATTCGCCAATTACGAATACTGCAGATATTTCCAACACTATTTTAGCTGTAAAAAAAAAACAGCAGTAGTCGGCGGGGTGGTACAGCTGCACCGCTCGGTCCACCGGTGTACAGGAACGAGTCGTTGTTGAATGAAGTTTAATTAAGTTTATTCGTAGTCAAACTGATGGCTCACAGCACCCGACACAATTCGTACATCACAATTATTTCAAACGTATTTATACAATACACGGGATATATTCCCGGAAACACAGTAGGGAATATGGTGATGAGGATGAGTGTGTCTTTCCAGACGGTCGGAACGCAAGACGGCCAAGGGACCCAAGAAAAAACAATCACGATTAAGGAACACGACATTGTGTTACGCGAATTTATAATATTATGCAAGTGCCCTCAATCACCTAAATTCTACTTATCCGTTTGTTGTCATAATATACAGGTAAAAAGCAGTGTGCAAAATTTCTGATCGATAGAACAACGGGAAATTGGTTATCTGCACAGAAATATTATCCATTATCGGACTTTTATTGAGGTTTTCGTTGATTTCTGAGTCCTTTACTGAGCACAAACATTTTCAACTCATTTTCATTTTTTCGTACCAGACCAGTATCTCACGAAAAAAATAAAAAAATGCCATCAGTTATGTTGTTTTTATGGCAATCCACCGTGGCGTGTGGAAGTAGGTGTACTAAAAAGTAAAAATGGTAAAATAAACGTGCCTATGCGACGTAATTTGCCGATAAAAAAAACTATCCATTTTAAAAATAGCGCTGATCAATATTAAACTTTAGAATTCGTTTTTAACGGCATATCATTATTAAACAAAATAACATTTTCTTGTGTACTAATTTATTTCTCCGCTTTCATTCGCGTAGCGCGCTCTATGACGAACGGCAACCTTGCGGACCGCGGGTAACGACTACAGATGGCGTTTTCGTGATCGCCAAAAATTCTAATTTTTTCTAGTTTTGTATACATAAACTTTTATACTATTATTATTATTGACAAACGTTTCATTCAAGGTCTGAAAAATTGAATAGTTAAATTTGATAATTTTGAATATTTTCACGGCAGCATTATCGACTCACTGATAATACCTAAACTTTTGTTGAAACAAATAATTTGCAAACTAATAATTAATAGACGATTCATGAGAATTGTACCGTTTCGAAAATTAGTTTTTCACCTTAGTAGGTAATACACCGTTCCGTGCAGGTACAAGTCTTTGAGGAGCAAATCAAACGCCATAGACAATTGAGTGACTCCAGATTTGTGTCAAATTAATAAAGGGTTAATTTTTCGAAAAACTTTAATAATAAAAACGAGGATAAATAAATAGGTAAGATATATGTACCGATACGTATTGAAAACTACCTTGAAACAAAACAAAAATAATTGTTTTCAATCCCCGGCTTTCAATCAAATTCCTTAGTATATAAACGAAAAGAACTAGTCAATCTATGTGTTCCAATCTAAGATATTACAATAACAAGTTAAAGCATAATATGGCGTATTGTTTTTTAAAATTATTTTTTGAATCACGAGTTTGAATTTGTCACAAGTCACTACAAAACAACAATGTACTATGTATAAAATAGTATAGAACTCGAAATGTTTTCATTTAATAGCTACCATTTTATTTAAACATACGTATCTTGTAAATGAACATTTAAAAAAAAAAAAACGATAAAATACCTGTTACAAAAATTAAATTTCAAGCGTTATAAAAATTATCCAAGCATAGAAACTATTTTTTTAATCATATCAAGCTCTTGTGGATTATTGTTAAATGTGATTATATATTTTGGAATTCAGCGTTATCCACTGGAACGCTACATTTTTTTTTTTTAAGAAAACCTAACCCTTACCGTTATTCCGCATCGGTTAGTGACTAAAAAATCTTTTTTTTAAATTTCTATTTGGCTTTGGTATAATACATCCCAAAAAGTCTGTTTTCGTTTCACAAACACTTCATAATAATAATTGATAGTGTGTATTTAAAGTATTTTATAAAAATAAAAAACAAACTTATTCGTAACTTTCTAATAACTTGCAACATTTTTTTTTTGAATAGGTAACCTATTTTTTAACATAAATTTCAAATTTTTATAATATGACTACTCAATTTAATTTATTTCAGGACGATTAAAATGATTACAAGTGAAATGTTTTTTGATCTCTACGTTTTGTTCGAAAGTTAATTTGTTTATTATTAAGAACGTTTACAATGTCTTTGGTCTTATTCAAAATAATAATTATATTATAATTTTTAGTAAAGTAAAAAATTGAGTGATATGACGTTGGGCGACATGGATTGCACATGTTTAAATAGCAATTAAATTTAATTAAATTTGCTTTGATTACGTCAATTTCAATAATAATTGTTGTAACAACAATTAAATTGTTAATAGCGTATAGTTAGAATATTCAATTAGTCGAATACAGAACAGAAATTATTTTCCAAGTCGGCATTGTTTTAAAAAAACAAGAACTACCTATTGTGGGAAATAATCTAAATATTAAACCACGGCTATTTTTATTAAAAAAAAAACATTAACGCTATTTTCTAAAATAACTGATAAGTATGATCACTAAAATTGTTTGAACCGAAAAAATTAATATTAAAATTATGAAAATTATTCTTTGTCCCGTCCTGGACATCTGCGGTTGTCAAATAATATTGGAAACATATTATGTGCGAAAATTTGTGTTAAGTATTAAAATATTATAATTTTCATTTCTGTATCACTATTATTCAAATGATTATAATACCGACAGTTAAGAAAATATTTATTTTCGAGAATGTTGAATGTTAAATAAAAAAGTTATAAATTTCATCAGAAGAGAATTAAGATACGTTTTAAAATATTATTCGAATCAGTTTAACAGTACAATACGTGATTATTATGACATTTGCTTATATATCTAATACGATAATATTTAAATATAAAACCAAAATAAAATATTAAAAAAATGATATAAATCCATAGCTGATTTAATACATCCGGTTTATGTCCATTGATTTACCGCAAGACTATTTGTACAAAACGATTGAAACACTAGCGTTAATGTTTTCAGAGAAACTATCGACATTTTGAAATTTTAAGGGTGCTATTCGAGCCATCGCAGACTAATAATTGTATTTAAATAATATTTTTCATAACGTTAATTACTCGTATTGAGTAGTCAAACTATTTCTGAATTGAAAATGACGGATAACTGTAGTTTTTTTGAAGATAGAAATTTTAGAATACCGAAGTACCAAACTTCATACAATATTACTTACGCAAGAACAACAGCTTATCAGTATTTTATGGGCAACGCATTACGAAAAATGTTTTGTCATTTATTTTTCAGTTGGTCGATTCACAAATGTAGACGAATTAAACTTGTGTCGTATGTGCACAATATTAATGATGAAAGCGTCATTCGAACTTATCTTAGTAATCGTCTCATACTGCAGAAATGCGATTTTTAATGTATAATAATTACGATTTGTACGTCATCACACCAAACGTGATAACCAATTTAATATAATATCATAATATTAATAGTTGAAATTTTTTTCAAAAATATAAAATTGGAAATTTAAATATTATTGTGTATTTCTCGTGTTCATGTAACTATAATAATGTGTGAATTCACGTATGTAATTATTAAAAATTGTCTCTACACTAATATTGTTGAAAACTATTTACACAATAAATTGGATATTTTAATATTTCGAACATAATTCGGCTCTAGAAACAATAATAATATGATTGGCGTTTAGTGTAAATTATGGCGATTGTTACTCAAGTAATTAGATAGTGTCAATATGTCAAGATTAATAATTGTGTGCGTCGTGTTTCTGTCGGCCGTTGTCTTCTGGTACGATATAACGATGTGACCGCACAACTGACGTCGAAAATCCGTGAATTAATACATTTGGAAGAGAAAAGAAATTATAAATCATGTGTTTTTCTTAATTTGCCGACAAATTCCGATCGGCGCTATCATAACGGTATCCTTGAACTTAACCATGGCATCCGCAGTGTACCTACACCACGAACGATCGATTGATCAACACAATTATTACTAAATATGAAGAACATTGGTGCGGTACCTACTATTAGTGTAAACGGAATTTTGTTTTATTGTATAATGCTGCATTTTATATTTTACAAACATTTAAAGTATCTATAGGTGATTGAGTTGTCTAACCTATGCATATCAGGTTTTTTGTTTTAAACAAAATTTTCTGACAGAGAAACAAAATTGCTGTACAAATTATTATGTTCGAACACTGTGCGTTCTATTTTTAATAATCGATGTGATTTATCTATGGGTAATCAACAATTATATCACTTATAATTATTGTAATACATTCATTTTCTTTGGGTGTGTTTTCTTACGTAATAGCGTTACAACTGTACATAATCTTGGACACATAAATTTACAAACGTAAAATGTGCATTTTTTCAAGACCAAAACAACAAACGTAAATTCTTAGCTGTCTGCTTATTGAATCGCTGTTATTTATTTGGAAATTTGGAGAAAAAATAATACGAGGAAAACACTTTGCATTCGATCAAAACATTCGGTCGGTATTTACATAAATTCTTAAGTTATAAAAACCGTTTTTAAGAGATACAATACGCTGTATTGATACGCAATAAAATTTGCTGTTTGCATATTATGTTATACTGTTTTTGAATTTATATTTATTTATTTCGACCTTGCAAATGTGTGCACATGCTTCAATATTTATCGTTTTGTGAATATTGGGTTGACGATTTACGGAAGACGCGGGGGTGAAGAATTTGTTTCATGAACAAATCGTATTGTTTAAATAGGTACGGTTGTTTAAACGCCGTAAATTTTCGTAATAACACCTAAAAAAAAAAAAATTAACAAAATAAACAACTGTAATTAAATTGACTTGAATTTGTGTTTTTGGAAAAAAATTGAAAGTACACACTTGAATAACTAAATTCGTTTCCTAAACTAAGTATGCTTAGGTTAACTCAAACAATTACAATATTTAAAAAGATTATTAATAATAATAAATAAAAAAGTGTCAAATAACGCAGCGTTCGGTCGTAAATCGTGATGCATTGCGAATAGAATTTATTAATTAAGCACGTTGTTTTAAAGAATTAAGGTACTTACGCTAGTATCCTTATCTGGTTTTTATGACACGAAAAGTGTACTTTTTCATCATTATTTATTATTGTTATTGTTATCATTATTTTTTTTTTTTTTACCTAGTTGTGACTTAATAATAATCTACCTATCTTTACAGATAGGAAATACTTATAGGTAATAATAAGTTATTATTGAACAAGTAAATTATATTTTATAACACACGTCAAAAAAAAAAAAATAATAATAATAAAATAACAATAAAAAAATAGGAGGTATTCGTTCAAGTATTTGTTTATTTATAATAGGCGATTGGATAAGTCGTACGTTCAACTCTAGCGATTGTGTACGTTTGATGCGCAAATTATTAACTATAAATATTGTTAATGAGCTAAAACGATACGGAACTTTTCAGTCGATAACAGAATACTGAAAACTATTTGAACGTTGAATAATTTTAAAACTACAGAGCAGTCTTGAAAGGTAAAGTTCTACATACCTACTATAAATATATAAAAATATCTTAGGTATTTAAAACACCATATAAGTATAAAAAGAATAAACAATTTGAGAAGAAAAATTTGAAATTAAACTGTACAATTTAATTTAAATTTAATTAGTATAATTGGAATTACATACAAAGTACTATATATTATATAGGTACTGGATTTCAAATACTTGAATCAACATACTTCTATTTATTGAAAATAAAATTGTTATATGTATAACACATATATATTACAGAAATTTGGCCGTTTCGCAACTAACAACATTACTGAACGGGCGAATATTATACAATTTAATAATATTATCATAAAACAAAAAAGTGAACAATTTATAAAAAAAGTAATTGTTTTGGATTTAAATACATTTTGAAAAAATTTGTACTTTTTGTTTTGTTATATTTTCCGTAGTACTCGAAAATATTTATTTTCATTATATTAGGTTCCGATCGTTAGCGAATAATGTATTGTTTTTACAATTATCGGTTTTTTGTTTTTTTTTTTTTTTTCTCTGTGAACACTTTTTAGGGTATAAGGAATGTTCCGATTTTTACGTTCAATACCTCTAATAAAAGGTCTTTGCTGTAAATCAGTTCCACATCGGATCGCACTAATCTCAACACTTTCGAATCCAATATTAGACCATATTTTAAGTTACAGATTTAACGCAAAATTGAACTCTATAGATTCGTTGACCAGCTTGTTCTACAACCAAAAACGTGACCATTTTAACGAATTAACGTCTATGCGTGTGTTTTTGTTTGTTTTTTGCACGTCAAAGCAGCTGCTGTCGCTGCCATTGAACAACAATAAACACTGTTTTACTTTCAGTCAATAACCGACCCGATCGTATTCTAAAGTTTGCGTGTACAAATAGTTAATTTTTATTTTATCTATTCATTTACGCGCCTACTGTGATAATACTATTATTTATACGTGTTTGTAAAATACCACGATAATCGTATCGTCCGTACTTACTATTGATCTCGTTGAATATTATATAAGTGTATATTATATAGCACACGCACGGCCCCGTCCTTCGCAATGATTTCTCGCGTTACGATTGCCATCGAACCGGATATTGAATTAATGATTTAAAAGCTCTTAGTAGTACCTATATTAAACCAAGGCTATAAATGATCACGAGAAGACGCGCTTATCGAAGTTGAGTACTAAAATAACAATATTTTTATTCGGTTTGACGCGTCGCACACTAAACATAATGGTTTTGTGGAAAGAGGAAAATTTATCAACGAATGTTCGATGACACGAAAGCATAAATTTGATGCGTGATTAGTAATTTTGTTTAAATTCAATACATTTTTATTTTTAAGTAGAAAATAAAAAATAAATAATATATTTTCTAACTAAAATTGAAATGTAGTTATAATTATTTAATTAACGTTAGAACGTAGAAACAAAAAAAAGCTTAATTAATATCATAATCAACATGAAAAATGATCAATTTTTTTTATCGCTACCGACCAACGGGACTTTTTCGTCCCAGATCATGGAAAACTCATAATTTGTTTTGTTTTAAAATTAATCAAAAACGTACAAATTTACTATGGCGTAAAAACATTCACATCCAGATCTCTAAATTTACTCTATACAATTATTCAATATATTTAAAAAAATTATTTGTTATATATTTTCAGCGAAAAAATCAAAACGGGTTTTTACTGTTTGAGTAACTAAAACTAAGTGTAATACTTTATACAAAATATCAAAATGTATATTATATTATGTACGACATGTATGTAATCATATATGTGTACATTATGAAAACATTTTTTATTAAAAAAACATGTTCTTTATACATTTCTTCGTGAGTCCCACATTTTTCTAGTAGTATTTGATATGAGTACAACTTCAGCAAAATATGGTTAGTAAGTACTTATAATGTAAGTACTTAGCATTTCAGATTTACGCTTAAGTTTTTACATTGCGTTCGGACATTATACAATCATCGATTATTGAACATTCTTTCCAACAAATAATACATAAAGTGTTAATAATAGTATTCATTTTAAAGTAGTAGGTTCATTGAACTCAAAATATTCAACTTAAGTTCACTGTCGGTTACGGATAAACGCAGTTTGAGACAAGCGAAATTTTGATAATTGAATCGAGTCCAAAGTATAGAATTGTTTGAACTACCTGTGAATCCAAGAGTTGGTCCATTTATAGATGTTATGCCTCTTAGAAATAATTTATCCAACATATATAACATGCGTTGATACGTTCAGTGTAAATCATCCAAATTCACAAATATTGATGAGATTTATTTTTGTAAAAAATGGAAAGTAAAAATTGTTTGCAACTAAAAACAATCTCGACCACTGAAAAATCCCGAAAAATCGTGTTAAAATATTCATAAAAGCAAACAATTATTGAAGAAAATATTATACGACTGCCTCGCTTCGAATCGTTTTTCGAATAATTGACTTATGGTTGCTTTCAAATATTATAAAATACTGCCTACTGTATTAAAACTTCCAAACCAGTGGACCCACCCAAAGCAGCAACCTACTCCAACGCGTAATCGCTACACCAAACGTCTTCACATCCGACCTGGAATCTACTCTAATTTTCTTCTATAATTGACACTAGAAAACGGTTTTTCAAAATATAAAACACGCTGGAATCATTCTGTATAAGTAATAAGTTTTCTCAATTATCATTTTTGTTGTTATCTTCAAATCTACCTGCAAAGTTTTTTCTCGATTTTTCAAAAACACGTCAACTTTTTCAAATTGCAAGTTGCGGTTTTTATGCAAAGTGAACAGTTAATAAACGTTTATTTTTCTATGAAACTAAACGCTTAGTATAAAAAGAAATTACATGTTTTATGGAACCGGCGTATCAAGTTCAAAATTTTAGAATATCAACGTAGTACAAAACGTTTTAAAATCATTTGAGATTAGTAAAATGTTTTGATTTAATTCGTTTCTTTTGTTTTTTAAAATGGCAATTAACTTTAACAAAATCAAATTAAAGTCATCAATTTATAGTCTTTGAAAACATTTTCGAAAAATGAGTGGAAAAAACACACGATTTTTTTTTTTTCATCTGTTTTAAAACTTAACTAGCACATGCTTGAAGTGAAAACACAATGTCAAAAGAGCCGTTTTTTTTATTATTTCGAAACCGTACGCCTTCACGTTGAATGCGCGATTCGTTCCTCCAAAGCCAATTATTTTAAGCGTATTTCACAGCACACAGTTGATAAATCTTGCCATTACGTTTATAATAATTATTTTGAAACCAAATAAACGCTGCTTATATTTAAAATATGTTTTGTGGTGATTTGTTTTTCTAATCTTTTGTCAAAATCGCATAACATTGAATTCTTATATGCTTTGGTTGTGTTTGTATTTTCACCTTCGTGCGGCAGTGTCATGATAATAATTGCCGTCCATGTTTTCATTTCCGCATAAGCAGATATCAGATGCGCGATCCGGGCAATCTCGTCAGTAAAAACAGTGAAATCACGAGGGGAAAATAAATAACAAAGTTAAGACATGCTTGTGTTCGTATTTATCAGTTGGTATCAAAATATATTGGTCGTTGATCGCTGCAACGGAATAATAAAAAACAATTGCGATTCAACAACTGAATATTTTTATAGGGTAAGATCAATATGCCTGTATTTAGAGGGATTCAAAGTGTAAATTTTCTTTCTATACACGTAGCACTTATAGTATAGGAATATTTTTTTTTGTCAAGGTTCTTATTTTCAACACGGCGATCAATCTATTCAAACACGACAACGATCACGCTGATCCAAAATCTTCAACTCGTCTATACTTTTGATCCAACTGTAGTAATATTTTTTTAAAAATTCAGAAATTCAAAACACTTCTAGAATGTTATCGAAATTTGATATGTTAAAATTTTAAAGATAAAATCAAAAATTTGGCAGTGAACTTTGTCGAAAACCTGTTAACAGAATATTTATCGGAAATAAAAACCGTTTAAAGTTCTATGATTTAGATCGAGACGAAGAGAATCGACGCTTCGACGCCCCTTAACTAGAAAATTATTTTAAAATTAAAGTTGTTATACCTACAATATTTCGTACATAGGTACTGCATAACTATCAATGTGTAAAAATACTTCCTCTTTAATCCAAGCACGTTTGTGTAATAGAAAAATAGTGAGTGAATTCTAGGTCAGCCGGGGAGTTTGGTGGAATATTTTATGCTTTGAGCGGACCGCAAGTTTTAGATTATTGAATCTGCAAGAGACGGATCCCTAACAAATATTATGATTCAGCTGTGAATAAAAATAAAATCAACTCTTCAGGCTATATAAGCTTAGCTCCCTCAAATTCTAGGTAATTCGGGTAATCGACTCGTTAAAAGCTGTGTTGAAAAGTCAAGTTATTATTTTAATCAATTAACTTATTTTGTTCGTTCACTTTTAAATAAATAAGTTGGAATTTTTTTTTCAAGTTTAACATTGAGTTCATGTGGAATTTTTATTTTATTTTTAAACTTCTTGGAAAAAAAAAAGTAAAAAGAAAATACGAATAAAAACATTCAGTCTTTATTTAAGGGTTAGTTTATTTTTTTTTTTTGTTAATTCACTTAAAACGCGTAAAAAATCAAAAAATAAATTAACTTTGAACTCGATTAACGAGTTAAAAGAATCCGTCCAGCTATGTGCAAACGATAGTGTGCAGGAGGGTAGGTACTACTACTCGTGTAGTTATATTTTATTAACAGAAAAAAAACGACATCATCGTTTGAAAAAAAAAAAATGCTCAAATCTGTCGACCATAAAGTTACGGGGTACGGGGAGGGTGCCTTAAGGGTCGTTTGCGATTCGATCAGGTTTTATCCTCCGACAAAAAAATTAAAAAAAATCTTCGACTCTCCCTTCACTGCTCGTTTATAGAACGAAAATCGTCGAAGACGCGGCCGAACACTATACAGCTATACCACCGATACGACCAGCTATACCAAGGCCGCGTCAAGGCCGCGCTCGCGCAACAGGTTATCCGCGCACTCGTCTTCCTCCCACTCCGCGCGGTGTCTGCGTGAACTGTTTTCGAAAAGAATCAAAAGAATTCTCGTCGTTGTAAAAAATTCGTCCGTCTGTGCGCGCGGTGAATTTTCCCGTCGCAATAATTTTTCGTCAAGTTACGGCGTGGCGCGGCTCCGAACGACGCGTATCCGCTCCGCTCCGACTCGGCCGGCGCGCGCGAAAATAAAATCGAAAAGATATTATACGTTTTTTATTTTTTTTTGGCCCTTTGGCATTAATAACCGGGCGTTCGTTTACATCGGATTTTTCACCGGTTTTCATCGGTAACATTGCACTGAATCCCCGTATATATATCATAGGTATGGGCGTCACGAACATACGGAAATAGTCGAGCCGCGAGCTTCCGCCGTTGAAACGAACGTCGAAACGAAGCGTCGGATCGGTTTATTTTTTTATAATAACGTCGTGGTTTTTGACGTCCGGCGTAACGATCGAAACATCGTACGGGGTGAGTTGAACGACACAACGTTTTTATTGTTTATTTTTTTTTCGTTTAAAGTCTATTTAAACAGTCCAAATGAGGAGGACGTTGATGAGCGGCGCGGTTTTTCGCGTTTATTTTTCCGACCGTCGAACGACTGTTGAAAATCGATCGCGGTTACGAATTTCCAAACAGCGAAAACACCGATCGGGTAATACAGTTTTCGCGACGAATCGAAAAATGTCATCATTTCCGTGTTCTCGATTTTTTTTTTCCAAACAACCTTTTGTTCGACGTGTTTTTAAACGTTTTGCGCTCGCGAGA
The DNA here is from genome assembly GCA_017140985.1 of Hormaphis cornu. NCBI lineage: Eukaryota > Metazoa > Arthropoda > Insecta > Hemiptera > Hormaphididae > Hormaphis > Hormaphis cornu. Next base: position 12,310,566 of record CM029362.1, read on the forward strand.
CGAATTTTTTTTCATCAATATTTTAAATTGAATCAAAAAAAAAATTCTTAAAAAACCTAACCGTATCGTGACTAATACGGTACTAATCATCCACGATCGTTCAATTTTTCACCTGAAATAGAATTCACAGAACTTCAAACGGAAAAAAATCGAATGGCGTCGATCCGATGAGAATCACAGATTCGATCAGCGGCTTTAGTTTTCGTTTTTGTGTCTTTTTGGACAACAACTCGTAAAATGTGTTAAAAAGTTTTAAGACATTATAATTGAAATCGAATACACTTATTTTTTTACAGTGCCATGCACAAAGATCAGTTTGCTCCCTCTACCTAACCGAAGTAAAAAAAAAAAAAAAATCGATTCAGTGATAATGCAATAAAATCTTGTCGTTTTCAGCACATAACTCAGAAAATAGCAAAACCAATCACACAAACGTGACTGAACACACTTTAATTTTTTAGTTCGGTGGATAAATCACGTTTGGATAAAAAAAAAAAATTAATGCGAAAATAATCCCATTTTATTGAATCGTAAAATAAAAAGTTGTATCGTGAACGATCAGAAGCTAAAAAACTGGACTTTGAATAACCTAATTACGAATTTTAAAAAGACACCTTAATTACGAAAAAAAAAAAATTCTTTTAGTTTAAAATAGTCTTACCAAAAAAATTAGATTTTGTTTCCTATTATATATATAAACATTAGATTGTAATTACTCTTTGTCTCTATAGTGATGTATTCAAAATATTTTGTAAAAAATTTAAAACAGAGATATCTTTTTGTTATATTAAGAGTAGTATTTTTAACTACAAAAAATAAAATTTTAGTAGGTAAATGCTCACGAACAATTCGTCTTATTTGTTCTGTAATTACTGTTTTGAATAAATATCATTCTTTTACTCTAGAAAAACCTATTGAAATTTTAAAGCGACTTTCTGCCGTCATTGTGTTGTATATTAACATGTTTGATCAGGATATTAGATGGTAAATTTTGCTCGTCTTACGCGCGTAGAATATTAATATTGTAGACTCCCCAGTTTTATGCTCAATTTTAAAAACAAATTTACATTAAACATTCCAAAAACGTGTCGACTTTACTACTATTCACAGCATACAAATGTGCTAACACGTCGTGGTCTACTGTCTTGCACATGCTATACAACTACTCGGTTACCATACATGGTTATAGTAGAATTAATATAATTTAATTATCGAGCCTTGATTATGGCAATTTTGCAGATAAGTCTTAAACTGTCTACGGTTAGACTTGTATCGCATACACCGAATTTTAATTACGTAGATACCGAAAAACCGCTGAACGCACGTATCACTTTTTTATTCTTTTTCCACAGTCGTTTGATCGTTGTTAATAATTTGTAATAAGTACAAAGTGTTTAACACGAAAAAAAAAAAAAATCTGTAATTACCTCCTGCTGAAAGTATCGTCATGTCATGTTGTGAGCGCGTCATAAAACACGTATAGTGGCTGGTGTACAGAGCGTTCAAAAAGCGTAGAACCGCTACACATATTTTGTTATAGTCATTCACGACAACAATAGAAAGTATAAAACAGTGAAAAATCGTGGGGGAAAATAAGAAATCAAGTTCACTTTCGATTCAACATACGTTAAATATTTCTAAACAAATTGAACGACCGGTATACATCTTGCGATGGCCCAAATTAATCGAGTTACAACTTAAAATACGTATTCTTTTAAAAAGAGTATTGAACATTTTTCATCATTGTCCGTATTTAATTAATTTATTGATCAGAAAAAAACGATACTCTTAGGGGTCATCGAAAAAAAAAAAAAATAGGAATTTATTTTATGCAAAAAGTACGAATCATAATAAGGTATTTTGACACACTTAAATCGTTACATGACACAATATAATATTGAATTTGGATTTTTTTGTGTGTAGAAGTGTGTTGGAATAGGACCACGTTGAAAAAAAATGTGTTGAGTACAGCTATTTTGTTCTACGAAAAACCAGCATTATAAAATGAGTTTCACATTTTGTTTACCATTTTTTTTTTATATATGTATTGATAAGGTTATTTGGTACGACAAGGTCAGTACTTTTAACGATTAAGTACACACCGGCAAATAACAAAAACTTCCCTTAATGATGAATTAAAACCGTAATCATTGGAAACAGTTGGATATTTCATTATAGACCTAACGTCATTGATTAGTCATATTTATATTGAGAATTCAATGGTAATTTTATTATTTTTTTTTTTTTTATATCAATAACAATACAATCAATTTTTTATGAAAACAAAAACAATGTTTGATAATTAAAATCGTATTCTTTTTAGTTTACTTATCGTTTATTAATATTGTTTACAGTCTATATGATAAAATATGCATTATAATAAAATGGCATATAAATGGCAACTAGAAAAACAGTAACATGACCAATATGTACAATATGTACTAGAACAATTTGTGAAGTTATTGCATTACTTTTGTTTAATTTCCGTGTCAAATTATTTATTTTAAAGAAAATTTTGATTTTTTTCAGAGCCTTCAACGATAATACTTTTCAAAAGACATGGAGAAATTTTTATCTTCCTCAAAATTTTGAATTTTGAAGCCATATCGTATGAACTATTTGCCTTAAATTTTTCAAACGAACAATAATACCTAATCATCATTTTTCAATGGTTACAATTAACTTAATAGAAATTGTGATATAATTATTTATGATGTTTATAGTTTACCATACAAACATAGATGATATATTATTTATGACGTCAAAAGTGAAAATTAAAATCTAACAAAATAACTATCACTAGAGTTACAAAATTATTTGGTTCCAATATGTTTAGTTCAATAAAATATGATGTTATGCGTCTTGCGTCTTTACGTTATAACGTTTTTGCATACTAATGCAATTTTAGTTTATCGTCAATACTAAGATTTTGTTAACAGTTAAAACACACATTTCTATTTTGTTTTACGACGTATGTCTAATAAAAATATTACACCCAGTGTTTATTTTGTACTTTGATTGATTGCATCGAATTCACTCAATGCAGTTACGTTTTAATTAACCTTTAAAGTTTGCTGAAAACTGAACGAGTAACAATTTAAAATAAGCAAACTAATGATTAATAATGTGTTGTTCTGAGAATTATTTACTTCAGTTGGCATGCGTTCTAAATCTGGATGAGTAACAAACATATATATAGGTACCGGATTGAAAGGGATAACAGTTAATAACGATATTGATCGTGTCCGATAAGTTTTTTTTTAATTTATTTATACTCCGTTTTATTATTCTATATTTAATTTTAATACAACACTTTTTATACACATAGACTTTCATCGAGGTTCAAAGAATTCTAGATGTGCGAAATTTCGGCAAATTATAAAACTTCAATTATCGTAAATTAGTAGTCGTAAGTAACGGTGGGTACACATGACCATTGCTTGTTATGTCAAATTTAATGGGAAAATATTTTATAAAATAAAAACATAATTCAATAGAATACTCTTTGATACTTCAATAATCATACGTTTTTTGTTGACTTAATCAACTGTGTTTGCCGCACACATTGTTGTGCTCGAGTTAGTCTAACTATCTAACATCAGAAACCATAGTTTGTGATACCTTATTCCATTTTCCAAGTGCAAAGGATACAGCTGTTCTATGTTAAAATGAAATCATTTCTTATTCACAAATTTAAAAAATTACTTAATAGTTTTTTTTTTCAGAGAAAAAGATAAAGATAGAGAAAGTATTTACCCTTTATTTTCATGAAGGATTATTTCAATATCATAATATCTAATTATAATTGTTTTTTTCAAACAGAATAAACTGCACTTTTAATTTTATTTTTATTCTGGACATGACGAAAAACATGTTATACATATGCTACTAAACAATTTTGAAAATCTATGTCACAATTTTATGTTTTAGTCGTTTATAGTTAAAAAAAACTGTTCTTAACTTTTTTTTTGAAAACAATTCTTAACTCACAAAAATTTGTTATTAAATATTTGAAAATAAACTAAGTTGTGTAACACAAAATTCGCTATCTGAATAAAAAATTTAAAAAAAAAATCTCCCAGTAGATTCTGAAGCGTACAAAAAAGTATTAAAAATCAGGATTATAACAGTGAAATTACGCTCTGCTGTGCAATTGTTACTAAAATTGTGATAAATTATCATTGAACAGTCAAAACAGTTTATAATTTTTACACGTTATTAAGATTAACATTGTTCGTACGTGGAAATGTTTTTCAGAATCTTCGGACCGCTTTTAGAAAAACTCTAGAAAAAAAAAAAAAGTGTTTATAAAACGATGTAATTTCGATTATGTTAAATTTATTTTTTATCAGGACGTGTATACTGGCGATAACTGAGCTCGCTCAGAACCGTTTTTTGGAAGGCAATCATTGCTTTTGGATATTGAATTTGATACGTTTGAACCACAACTCTCGAACCAGTGAGCCGCCCAAAGCGTAGTCGCTGCACTTTTTTCTTTTTTAATTACGTTGCATTTTTACTTTTTGGTTTTCATACAGACGAACACGGTTGTGTGCAATTCAGAAGGAATCCTCGGAGCGGCTTCCGATTGCATTGACCGGTGACGCCGTCTAAAAGAGTAAGAATGGTTCACAAAAGATCACAAGAGCACAGGTTACACGACGTTTTGATCAGTTATCTGCCGATTCTGACATGGATGCCTCGTTACCGGAAAGCGGATCTGATTTACGACGCTATGGCGGGCGTCACCGTCGCTCTGACACTGATGCCCCAAGCCATAGCGTACGCGTCGCTGGCCGGACTGGATCCGCTCGTGAGTATGAGTTTTTGTTAATTACAAATAAAAAAAATCAACATTTAAGTCGTCGAATCGTAATATTTTGACCAGAAAACAACAACGTAATATTGATAAACACTTTTGTTGACCAACAGATTCATTTCAAAAGCCTTATATTATAATCTAATACCCGAATAGGAGGTACCAACATGAATGGCGATTCGTTTAAGTGATTTAGACCTCTAAATGTCTGAAAAATCCGCCGACTCTTTTTGATCGGATATGTATAGGTAATTAAAATGAAAACTGTACAAAAAGTATCCTAGTGTAATTGGAATATTGGAACCCGCGTGATCTACACTGTCCGAGATATCATGACGAATTCACCGAGTTACAAACTAATATTACAATAGCACTGAATTTAGGGCGAAATTCTCATTTACAAAACCATACGTGACACGCAATATCTTGGCGCTAAATGTTTCCAAAATAAAAATGTGCAGTGCATTACACATTTCTGTTTTAGATTTAGCATTTAACGCGTAACATTTATTTTACACGTCGCACGTGGCTCTAAATTGATTCGAAAGCATGAAAAAAAAAAAAAATTTAATTTTAATCGTTAATATTTTTTATTATATTGAGCGTTTTTAGTTTTTTAATAAATAAACAGACTGGAAATCGATGTTGTTGTTTTTGAATTTGTCTGAGTAACACGAACTTGATGGTGGTGATATTACTTTTTCGAAACTCGTAGTAAATTTTTCAAGATTTTATCTTGGAAAATAAATTACGTGAGCTGTACAAAACAAATATGTTTTCTAATACATGTAGTAAACATAAAAAACGCAGATATCATCATCTGGATACCATAATTATTTTTCAACCGTTTTACAGTGATACAAAATCGGTTTAATTGATAGGCGTCTTTTGTCTGGTTTACACTTTAAATTGTTGCAAGCCATATATCGTGGCTAAAAAATTTAATTTATAATAATTTTTTTTTTTTTTTTTTTTTATTGACATGTCTATGCACTTTTGTCGATTGAATTGCAGAAAAATAAGTGCAGATGCCAAACGAGTCTATAGGGAATAATGATAAACACACACGCGATCATTTACGAAATTTAATTTGATAATACATGTTAAACTACCTATATTTTACTCCTTGAAAATATATCGCTTGCAATCGCTTTGAAATAATTAAGTTAAAAAATTACAATTTTATTCGATTATTTTATTTGAATTTTAAAACGAAATTCACAGGTAACAGGCTAAATACTCTTTGGTATTAATTTATCGCACTTCGTTTCTTTTACTGATATAATGCTTTTAAGACGTACTTGAACGGTTTAAGTAGTGTTTTCACGATGACCATAAAATATGTTTGTAAATACCTTCATGTTCGTATTATAGTAAAACTATAAAAATTCGACGCAATAAATAACATCTTATTGCACTGCTATGGTTAACGTAACAGAGTTTATAACAAATAAATAATAAAAAAAAGTTTTTATAAATTTACGAAAAACTAAATATTATATGAAATTAAATCATTTAGGTACATATTGTGAAGTTTGGTTGGATTATACTAAATTATAATTGAGTACTTGTGACTATTTATATTAAAAATAAAATGTATATATATATGGTTAGTTCCATCATATATTATCAATATGAATTAGTCAAATTTTTTAGGATTCACAACTCATGTTACTTATTTAAAAAAAAGTTTTCAACGCATTTTCTGAATGTTTCGAATTTGATAACCTGATAAAAATGAAGTTTCATTTCTGCCCCGACGACTTACATTACATTATGTTTTCATTTACATAATTTATTCAACTATACCAAGATAGAGTTTTAAATCTATTTCAATGTTAAGCACATATTTTACTAACATAACTAATAATTAAATTTGTTCTAAATAAAATCTATTTGTAATCTAAATCGTTATTGTAATTTCTTACAAAACGCGTTTTAAACGAAATGCTATTGTATTATTTTTCTACCATATACACCACACAAGAATGTTTTGCTAATTACTTAACCGAGTAATTTTAGTATAGACGTACCCGTTTGAATAGAAACTTTTTAGCTGATTATCTGTGTATATGATACAACTATTAGATTCTGAGCGAAGCGAGGAAGCTATCGATTTTACAAAGATGTGTGTGTGTGTTTTGTTTTTTATCATTATTTTTATTTAAAAAAAAAAATGTCGAGTTTAAGTATCTAGACAACTAAAATATATCACTATTGGTTCGTTGTTAACTGCGATCTTCCAACAACAACGATACTTAAACAACCGGCATCATTTCAGTATTTTCTAGCCGGAGGCAAATTATACGTTGATAACGTACGCGTTCAAAGTTGATCTTTTTTCAAATCTAAAATACAAAATACCGCATCGGAAATAATATTACTATTTTTTTTTTTTTTTCATTTTTAATGTATTTTTTTTTAATAGGAATACATTTATGTTTTGATTCCATTCATAACGTATTTATTTATAATTTATTGAGTTGTAGAAAAATAATCGTCGTATTATTTTAACCTGACTTGAATTATAATTGCCCAACATAATATGATCGCTTCAAAAAGTACATGTAAACTATGAGCTTTCATAAGAACTTTTTTACCGAAAGTAAAATTGTTTAAATATTTTTTTCAAATTCCCGGAGTAATTTCACTTAGTACCTACTCGTGATTTTTTTCCTAAAAACTGTTGAAAAAAAAAAATTAATTCACGCGGTTAAGAGTTGACTCCAACCAGACTCGACGTGGAAAGAACTCTGTTAGAGTATATATTATTTTTCGTGTACTCCGTTGGTAAAAAGATGATTTTTTTTTTACATTCCAGTTCGGCTTGTATTCGGCGTGTTTCGGCGGCCTGATGTACATCGTGTTCGGATCGGTGCGGCAAATCACCATCGGTCCGTCTTCCGTAGTAGCTCTGCTCACACTGAACTACATTAACCCGGAACTGCCGACGACGGCCGTCATTCTGTGTTTCGTGTCCGGACTGGTAGAATTGATTTGTGGTCTGTTCCGCTTGGGTAGGTGCGATTTGCGCTAAAATTACAAAACCGACGAGAAAACGCGAGCTGACCGATTTTTGATCCTTAGAGATCGATTAACGTACCGAAAACGGTCGATTGAAGATCATACATTAATGATAAAGTGATAAAGAGCTCACTGGAACGTTTCACTGTCTGTTTATAGTGTTTTCAAATAACGAGTCGTTGTAAAGATCGCGTTAAAGATTTTGCGTTCGAGTGCGAGCCACGGTGAATCGCGGAAATATGTCTACTAACCTTAACACTAGTAAAAAATTTTGATTATTTTTTTCGATTTTCGAGAAATTACAACAATATGAACATTGAAAATGTATATAGAAAAATTTCATAAGATGAAGATAATAAAAAAATAAATAAATATAAAATAAATCAATACTTAAAATTCAATACAGCCTTGCAAAGCTCAGATTTTCGAGAGCTAAACGAAGTACTTAGCCTATTATAAAGCGATTTATACAATCGGTTCAGTGACCGAACACCATTTTCCTCAGTTTTAATTTTAACACTGCACTATATACCATACAAAATTTAATCATATAATTTCTTATTAAAAGTCTAGGTAACTTAAATTATTATTATAATAGTTATTAACGGTAACTAATATACGTATTATAATAACTATTATAACTATGATAATTATTCTCTATTTTATATCGTTATGTGGTATTTTAAGTACATTTTTTCATTTTACATAAATATTATAATTTTTTTTTGTTGTTGTTGTAACAATGATATCTAAATGTAAATATTCAAATAAATTGTCGTTGAATCCAAAATAAAAATGTATAATGCAAATACAATCAACATTTTTAAATATTGTCATAAGATCAGGGAGTAGGTGAAAAATAAAATAAATAAGTTAACGAAATGCAGGTATCCGTGATTGAGAACTAATTAAATAAATAAGTAACGAATAAACAGTTGTGTTATAAAATACGTAAAATATTGAAAACGACTTTTTAAAATTTAAATTTTACCGAAAATAAATTTTAACGAATCAATTTTTTTTTTTTTTTTTCAGGATTTGTTATAGAATTTGTGTCGATGCCAGTCACGGGCGGGTTCACGTCGGCTGCAGCGATAATCATGGCTTCGTCTCAGATAAAAGGGCTATTTGGTATTTCCTACAAGGCAAAAAACTGCATGGAAATGTGGGTGAAATTCGTGGAGAACATTGAGAACATCCGAATGGCGGACACCTCCATGGGAATAATATGTATCCTCGTACTTTTAGGACTTAAAGTGAGACCAAAAATAAAATTTCCAAAATAGAACGACGTCTGTGTGTGTGAGTATAAAAAAAAATAATAAAAAAAAAAATCGTCCGTTTAGAAATTAAATTCCGTAAAAGTCGAAGCTAAAGGAATAAAAGCAAAATGTTATTCGTTTGCGTTGTTCATGTTGACCACCGGAAGCAACGTTCTTGTAGTCACCGTATCGTCGATCATTGCGTATTTTTCCATCAGACATGACCAATCACCGTTAGCATTAACAGGTATTCGACACAGTGACGTTAAAAAATTAAAAAACAAATCGAAATGACGAAATACGATTGGTAACTCAATGGTTTATTTTTATTTTTAACACGCAGGGAAGATAGCCAGCGGTATACCGCAGTTCCGATTCCCGTTCACGGACTACGAAGGCGAAGACGAGAAGTTTACATTCTTCGAAGGCCTGTCACGTTTGTGGCCCGGTGTCATCGTTTTGCCGTTGGTATCAATTTTAAGCACGATTTCCGTCGCAAAAGCTTTCAGTGAGTACTTTCATTTGGCGTTAGCAGGTCCGCAGTCGAGTCATATGTACAAAAAGTTCCATCCACGATATCGTTAATAGTTCATGTAAATGATTCAAAAATTTGTCACCCGACACAGTTATTTGACATTTTGAAATAAACTAATTGTAAATAACGTTTTGCTTTAGAAGTATTAAAAGACGTTTCGATATAAAACAAAGTCGACGGTGTGCATCGGAATAATATGGAATAAGCTGCTATAATAACCGTTTCGGTGATTTTGAATATATCGTTAGAAAATATTTCGCAAACTTTTTGAGTACCATTACAATACATACTATTTGGACGGTTCGTTTTTGTGAAACTGTCATGAACGTAATTTATTCGACATCAAACTGAAACCTTACATTATACAACCGTGCGAGAAATATTTCCATTTCATAAATTTTATTGCTTATTATACAAAACATGTGATGCATTTTGATTACGATGCATCGTGGTTAGTTAAAGCCCACAGAACGAGGCGAGTGTAACGAATAATAATTTGTTTTCAGTAACAGTTAAAATTATCAAATGTCTTTTAACAATCATCGAGCTCGGTACCAATATAATTTAAATACAAACACTTTTATCTCATTATTAATTGTCTATTTCACATAAATCTTAATTTGTTCATATCTATTTTGACAAAGCTATAGTTGTTAAGCTCAAGTTCAGTATTACACTTACAGGTGGTGGAAAAGTTGTGAATGCTTCCCAAGAGATGATTGCACTGGGAATGTGTAATATTTTCGGATCGTTTATGGGTTCCATGCCTGTGGCGGGTAGCATGACAAGGTCTGCCCTGAACCACACCACAGGAGTACGTACGACGTTCAGTTCTATATTCACGTGTAAGTGCACGCACGAGAAGGGAGGCATTGTCTGAAAGACGCAATTAATTTCTTCTACTTTACTTCACACGACCAAAGACTCGAATTTATACGCATCAACGCATCAAAAAGCATTTTTTTTTTTTTTTTTTTTTTACAAAAACACGTTACGTGTTATTCCTCAAAATTCTGATTAATTCTGAACAGTAACTGAAAAAAGACTTTTTTTTTTATTTTTTTGCAAAACCATTACTGGATTCGTAAATTCAGACAGTGGAAAGTTAATTTTTTTTTATTATTTTGTTTGTTCATCAATCAAAACAATGACCTGAATTCCGGTTGAAATCGTATAAGGTAAAATTAATTTTTTCCCGAATTAAACTTATTCGACACACCTAAGTTTGTGCTTACACGCTCTCGTTTGCATTTTGCTAGAACCCTCGGTGTTTCCACGTACATATTTATTTTGATTTGCATTATAGCTTTGTGAATGTCTTACAGGCTATCATCTAAATTTGGCACTGTTCCGGGAGAAATCGGAGAGGGACTAATAGAACGGAAATTTTTCGTTCAGACGGTATTGTTTTTATGGCACAAAAATCTCTCCCTTAGCTTAATTCTAAAAAAATCATAATTTATTAACTAGCTGTCTTGACACGACTTTGTCCAAGTTCAGTAAACACTTTATGGATTTAATTTTTAAAAATGCCTTTATTATTTGTATAACAGAATATGTAACAAAAAATAAAACAAACCACAACGTTTATAAATATGTTTCAAAAGCATAATGTATACAAAACAATGATAATAATTGATGATCGCGTTACATTTGTTTTTAGCGATGTTGGGTATGATGTCACTGTTGTTTCTAACGCCAGTCCTATACTATATACCCAAGTCCAGCCTTTCCGCCGTATTAATATGTGCGGTTACATCAATGGTAAGACACGACATGGCGATTACGTTATGGAAAACAAATAGTGAGTAAAACCATTCAACAAAAGAACGAATTTCTACACAAAATAACATATGTAACGATAAGCAGTTAAATAGTTAATCATAATTAATTTGTTTAGGTACTTAACATTAACTTTTTAACTAGTTAATTCCCACACATTTGACTATTTGATCACGTTATATAGCTAAGGCCTAAGGAAAATGAGTCGCCCTCTATTTTTAGCACTACTTTCCACGCAGTAAATATGCTTTGGCATCACATATTTTAGAGCCATACTTTGAGCTTCACTTGTGGTCCTTTTATAATTCTACAACGTCTCTTATTTAAGACACAATATATTATGAACATATAATCTCATTGTTATCCATTGCAACAAACGTTACACGTGCTCGGTAAAATGAGAATAAAATAATCCGATTAAATTTAATAGAGGTTTCAACACGTTAAAAATGCTCAAAATCAAAACAATTTTAAAATTGAAATAATATCTTCTGTATTTGTTACGAACAAACATTCTTTTCTATAATCTTTATTCAATTAGGTATAGCGTTGTACCCGTCTCCAAAATAATTTTAAATTGTATTATATTCAACCTATTAAAAAACTAGTAACCGCATCAGCCTTATGTCCGATTTAATTATTCGTTAGGTACATTATATCATTGATTATGTATTACTAATAATAATATATTCAACGATTATATCCACACAAGAAGCCTTGCGTTTTACTGCGTTTTTACGGTCGTTTAAAACATAACAAAACGCAAGAGCAGCGAACAAATTGTTGGCCCTAAGACAATATTATCTAGATTATTGTTTTTTGTATTTACGACGTTTCATTTTGATTTTCACGTAAAATTCGCAGAACGTGATTTAACGTCGTTTTTGACGGCTTTTGTCGCGTGTTTGATTTTCGACGTGGAACTGGGTCTACTCATTGGCATTGGCGTTGACTTGCTGTGCGTGCTCTATCGAAACGCGAGACCGTCGATTTCCATCAACAAAGAGAAGGTGAGTGTGTTTATTTGAGATCGGTGACAGTCAATTGCGTAGCAATATTTCGTGAGTAGGTATTTGAGCAGTGTAAGTATTTAAACGCGATTTTCAATCCGAATAAGAAAAAAAAAGAACAAAATAGAGTGAAAAAAAAAATGCAACTGTTTAGTTGAAAATGAATACAAAAACTCGTCGATGGTTGCGCGAACGTCGAACTTGTTCAAAGTATAATTTTATACTTAAAAAAAACATTAAAAAACGGTGTTCAAAACGTTCATAATAATTATCATTGAAATTTTGTTGAAAATTCCAATACAAAACATTTTAAGAAGGAACCGTTATTGTACCAAAATAGTCACACATCGTCCTCATTTGAAAATTCCAGAGTGCGTCGGGCCAAGTGTCGTGGATCGTCAGACCCGGCAGCGGACTGCTGTTCCCCGCGGTGGATTACTTGCGGCAGCGAGTCATAGCCGAGTTGTCGTCCTCAGACTGCGCCGACAGACCGCACGTTATCGTCATTGACTGCACTCATTTCGACAAGACGGACTTCACCGCCACTCAGGTGAGTTTTGGATTTTATTGCAATTTTTTTTTTTTTTACATTTTATCAATGAAACGATATGACTATGAACAAAAAATTACCGCATCACGCAGGGAATCAAGTCGCTAAAACATGAACTGAAAATCGAGTCCATACAACTTGAGCTGACCAACGCCAAGACGTCCGTGGCGACTGTATTGGAGACGGTCCTCAGTGTGAAGATCACGTCTACGGCCGGACCACAGGATTCGATTAGAAAAACGAACTCAAGTACGTACGAACAAAAAAAAAACATTGAAATATTCACCGCCGAAGGACAAAAATTATTCGAACGATTGTTGGAATGACTTACTGATATGAATAATTATAATACATGTATATTTAGTTCGTAAAAAAAAAAAAAAAAAAAAAAGGAAATTGTGCTTTTATTTCTATAATTTTGAACGAGTACAAAATAATCGGCCGATTTTTTGTATTCGTTCTTTTCAACCGTGTAAAATACTGTTATCTAATAGAACAAATAAGCGAAAAAATTTATTTTTATTAGTCTTTTATTCAAAAACACCATAAATATTTAATATATTTTTCAAAACAGCATTAATAACGTTATAATATTATGATCAAATCTTACGGAACATAGTACACTATCGTAAAGTTTCTATTATTCACAGAATTTAATGAATTTTAAATAAAGATCAATTACGTTTTCTTTAATCATAAAACGATGAAGTTTTGTATGAATAAATTTTACAACAATCAGGTTAAATAATAGAAGTTCACGGAAATGTTGTGTGTGTTAACATTACAAAATCATAATATACAATCAATAACACGAAATTTTGACATTCATTGCTTTACCCTACTTTTTAAAGGTATCTGATTTCAACATTTTTCCGAATTCATTAAATAGTTTACTAATTCTCCCCCACTCGTCTATTTAAACTTCCTCGTTTCCGCCACTGTCATGCTATGTTCCGATTATCCTCCAAACCGCACAACACTCCGAACCGTATAAAATGGTTGGTCTTCCCACATACCTGTAAAAATAACATGTTAGTCAAATTGGAACTCTTTTATTACAAAATAATAGATGTTGCTCACTATTTCATATACAATCGCTCTTCATCCTGTGGTTTAAATCCATCACAATGTTTCCGTCCTTTTGTAGGTACCATGGATTATAGATACTGAAAACTCCGTACTTCTACTATTACGCAAATACGAATTCCAATTATTATAAATTTTATTTGTCTTGGAATACACACTTAAATAATGTAAAACTACGTTGATGACAACTCACATGGAACCTAATAAAATCAAAATGTATATTTGGGTGACCAAACAAAATTTGTTTTGTATTAAGTATTTAATACTCTTAGTGGGACCCGCAGTATTATCTATGTATAGAATATAAGTTATATGAAATAAATATATCACTGTTGCCAATAGTTATTAAAGTTCTAAAGTTAAAATCGATTGTGTAATATTATGTATTGAGATGTTATATTATAGTGAAATTAACTTGAAATAAATGCACATTTATTGTGGTTTTCATTGTTTTTATGTATTTTGACTAATAATTTGTGTTTCAGCTCAATTAGACCACCACAATGAAATCGAATCGATGACGTTAAACGAAATAATGAAAATTCAAAGTATCAGTGAACGCAAAGCGTGATTGTATCTTTATTTATATGATTGTTTTATTCAAAAATCGTGTTTTGTGTTGTTTCTTTTGTATACTTTTTATCTACTGATAAGTTTGTATTAACGCAATTTCCACTTAAAAGCGTATTAGTAGCGAATGAACCAAATATTTTGGTTTTAATAGTGTATAATTAATTTTTACGATATTATTGTTGATTGTCCAATTAGAATTAAATAATTGTAAATTAATTCGAAACTGTAAATAAATATAATAAAAATCCCAAAAAATTATTATTTATCATACGTTGTTTGACTTCAAACGTGTACCTATTAATTAGTCAATACCCTAATGAAAGGTTATTTTTTGTACAAAAACGTAGACTATACAAGTCAATAAAAAAAAGGTAAAAATAGATTGTCAGAAGTTACTATTAAAAGTCTGATATAACTGCTATTTATTTCAGAAAATAATCTGTGACTTTCTTAGTTCTATGAATTACTTTTATTATATTCCCACCGTTATGCCGATTGCCAAGTGAAAGTATCAAATGATAGATAAATTTATTTAAATACGTATAGTTATCAAAATGTATATCTAGAGCAATAATATATATTATTCTTTGTACTCAACTGTAGTACTTTATCTCTCTATATGTATATATTTCGAGTATTTAAAATGTCAAATGGCAATCTCTGATCAGTTTATCCGTTGTTTTTTACGTTGTTGAAACAACGTAGTGTACACATTTGAGATTTTGAATTGAGGCTCCTTTTTAATCATAGTACTTTATTCTATTTTATTTGTTTTTTTATAGATACACAAAAAGAAAAGATTTTCCAAAACGCAATTTCTAAGGGATTTAAAAATGTCAAAAATCCTTGATAGAATGTAAACTAATTTAATTTTGACGAATTTTCTTGCTAAACATAGCGGAACCAAGTTTGCACAATTCCTCTAAAAGTATGGAAAGTGGGTGTAAGAAACTCCAAAATTTGTTTGATTGGCTTTTTTTCAATCATGCCCAGTCCGTCAGCTTTGAAACCATTCAAGTACACAACAGTAGTCTATACAAAAGACTATTTCTTTGTTTTGTTTTTAATATATAATATTAATAATCATCAAACTTAAAAATTAACAAAATATAACAAGTAAAAATTTTATTTTAACATATATGAAAACATATAGTATCAAATATATACTCTAAATTCTTCAATTTAAAATAATTATTCGATTAAAATGTATAATAATACACAAACACAGAATGACAAATGTTAATTTGATTAATAGATTTTTGTAATATTTTAACACCACATAATTTTATAGTTAAAATAATAATATTACATATTATTTTCTTCACATTCCTTTGCTGATAGATGTTTATCACTACAATACTTGGATGGTTCTTTGATTGTATCTAAAATGAATGTAAAAAATTTAGTTAACTTTATATAGATAATCTTACTATCTAGTAAGAGTAACATTGTATAACTATTACAACTTTTAACAAAACACAATAACATTAATAAACGAAATAATAAAGAAAAGGAAGAAAGGCAGTTGATTTTAAGAAAGGAAAGCAAGAAGAGAGATAATTCTACCTCGGGTGAGTAGTTGCCCCTTTGAAGTGGTTCATTTCATATGAGTACCTAGTTCAATCAAAGCTTAGTTGCTACTCAAAAATCTTCCCACCCGACCTAAAATCTACTCTATTATTTTTTCCCATTCTTGGAAATAGCTGCCTTACTTATTATTTTCTGTTCTTAAGCTTAATTTTCTTTATTACCTTCTTTATTTACAATGAACTGCCTTTTTTTTTCCTTTTAGTCTTTTTACTACTCGTTCTACTACATACATACTATTCAAAACAGTTAACTACTCAGATGTATGACCTTCCTTATTTTACAGCATTTTTATTCATCTCTAATTTTTCTAGTCATTTCATTGTCTTATTCAACACTTTCATTGATGAATAAGATCACTTTTACTATCGAAAATCGAGTTGATAGAAAAATATAAAGTTCCAACAACCTTATATATAAGGTATTGCATAAAAGTATCGAAACACCACTTATACTTGAAAAAATAAATTGTCAAATACTTAGCATAAATTAAAAGGAATTACATCTAACAATAAAAGTATAAAGGTTTTATACCCATTCTTAAGATGGTAAGTATAACGTATTGACACAATATTAGACACTACACCATTAATAGTTTTTACTAAATTTATATGAAAATGTAGTACCAGGCTTTATTGACACATGTTTCTGGATTTCTATCAAGTATAAATGACCATAGTCTGAAAATAAACACAACAAATAAAAATATAAAAATAAAAGTATGTAGTAAACTATATTTAGGAAAAGTCAAGCTCACAGTGCGGTTAAAAAGTTTGGTTTGGAAGAATTTTTTGAAATTAAATTATATGTTGTCAATGATAAATTATTTAAATAGTTTTTTTTCTTAATACATTTCAGTTTTCAGTTGTTATAAAATTCTAGTTTAAGAGTAGAGGATTAAAAAAAAAAATTAAAGCAACTACCAAATTGGAGAAGGTCACAATTGGGTTAGTCGCAAGTATTTTTAAAAACTTTAAGTAGGTTATTTAAAAAAAGTATCGGAAAATAGTGTAGTTTAGTTATAGCAATAAAATCATGCACTATTGTGCAATTGGTACTAAAATCGTACTAACTCTTCAAATAATGGTCCAAATGGTTTGAAATTTTCACAAATTATTTCAATTAATATTTTATATACGGTGATAAAATTTTTCGAAATTTTGGATCATTTTTAGTGTCTAACTAAATTTTTTCAGGACGTTTAGTTACTTGTTAACTGAGCTCGCTCAAAATAGTTTTTTCAAAGACAATGGTTTCTAATTGCTTTCAGATTTAAAATAATACGTTTAAACCTTCAAATCAATGACCTACCTAAAGCGTAGGCTTGACTTCGTCAAACTACCCATACAACCTAGAGTGATACCGGCTTTTTTTAAATTTTTTTTGAACAAATTTAAGAAGAGTAAAAATGCTTAGATTTTTAAAGTCAGTACCTCTAATAAAATGTCTATGAACTCTGATGGTACTTTAAGGGGTCATGAGTTTGAAACTAACAGTCATGGAACTATGCAGAAACTAAGGGAAATATAAAATACGGCAAACGTGGCCATAATATACAATATAATGATTGGAAAAAGCTGATTATCTTACATACCTACTATATTTAAATAGGTATAAGATACGGTTTTGATATAAATCTCAAGTGTTTTAAAAAACTTAAAACGACGTATACTAGTCAGTTTTTTAATTTATTTGAATCGTTTTTTCGATGACAATGATTTATAATTAATTCTTTTCAGGTATTAAAATATAACACGTTTAAACCATAACTTCAAAACCAGTGACAAACCCAAAGCGTAGTTGCCACTCCGTCAAACTACCCTCAAGTTTTAGAATGATCCCGGCTTTTATTGTAAATTATTTTCTAAAAAAAACCATTTATTTTTGTTTTTATAATATCCAATGCTCAAACGTCTACAAACAAAACAATTACCTAGTATTTAGAAAAAGCCTCAGAATTATTTTGTATAAAGTTTTCAAAAATGTTTATATTTAGCTATATTTATGCCACTGAAACTCAAACTAATTAAACTAATCAAACTAATTAATGTATCGAAAAGTGTACAGTAAAACTATAAAAGTAACTAAAACAAACAATTGAATATTGTAAAAACATATTATTTTGGTACATAATATGTCAACAATCACTTGAAATGATTGAACTGTTAACAAATTGTGCTGCCCATTATTACTAAGCATTATATAAAATTCTAAATTAAATAGTTAAGACTATGATTAATAAGGTACTTCCTATGTAACTTACTTAATTCCACTTCAGCCGGTTCTAAAAATAAAAACCATTTAGATCACATTAAAAAAGGTATCTAAACTAAAAAGTATAAGCATTATTTTGTTTTTGGCCATAAAGTTCTAGGTACATTATTTGCGACCTAATATCTTATATGGTACAATTAAAATTTAAATGCAAAAATGGAAATATTTGTTACCACTTGGCTCCAAAACTACATATCAGATTGTCTCTTGATATTTTTTTTAGATTAGAGAGGGCATCGTGGAGCGGGTTAAAGGCATAAATTTAGTCCGATAACTAAATAATTATTTTAGTATGTAAGCATTTTCTTTGTTATTAATACATTCTACGACTATCTATACAGTGATTTATACAAATATATTTAATATACTATAAATATACATATTATATATAATATGTTCTTTTGTCATCTGGTACAATATCTACATACAACATCTACACTAATATTAATAATATTTTAATATAATATTATAGTATTTTATTTGTAACAAAAAAAGTCAAAAACTGCTGGACCGATTTTAAAAATGTTTTCTCCATTAGAATTCAACATTATCCATGAGTAACATATGCTATATTTATTACTAGAAAAAATAAGGGATCCCTTTCAAATTTTATTCACTAAATCGTTATATAAATCCGAATGTGTGTTTGTTGGTTTGTTCTAAACCTTCATTTACGCAACAAAGGATTAACGGATTGACATGGTTTTTGGCATTGATACAGTTTAAAGACTGAAAAGTGATATAAGCTACTTTACCTCAAATAAAATTGCGAAAATGGCGTAAAAAGGGGGTATAAGCAGTTAGGCACGTTTGTACTGACTAACTGATTCATCATCGCCCAGCAGGAATCGCTGAAGCTATAATTATTTAATTTGGACAGTACTTTTGTATTTGAATGCAGAAGCCTTTCCCATAGAAGAGGTTTCCATAGACCTTAAGTGGATTAAAAGGGCTTGAAGGTGCAAAATTAGAGTAAAAAAAAAATACCATTTTTTTAGTCAGATTTTTTTTACAATTAGCGCCAAGTAAGGACAGCTAGACTTTTGTGGTTTTTGCTACTCCCCCTTCCCCCCAATAGTGGTTTTTGGGAAGTTTTTAAAGACGGGAGGGCTAACTTTCGATTCAATATGTAACTATACCCGGGCAGCGCCGGGTCAGGACAGCTTTAGTAAATATATAAATGGTATGCTCAACCTGGAAATTCAATAACACTTGAATTTCTAAATAATTCAAATAATGACTATATCTATTTTAAATTAACTTATAATTTCTCAAATCCAATACCATTAAAATTTTATCTTTAAATGAATCCGTTTTTATCTCAAAATTTTTACACACAGCATAATACATTCTATACATAAGTTCATAATATACATGGAATCTAATTTAAATTATTAAATCATTCATTTAAAGATACTAACACATTTTAAATAAATTTGTCTTTAAAATCATATATTTATTAGTTAAGTAAATTTAGGTTAGTAAGTTGTTTTATGGTTTAACAAATTATTAAAAAATTGGTAATGCAAAATTCATTTTTAACAAATATGATTCGGTGCAGTGTCTCTTTTATAGTATTATCATTTTTTTAAACACTTTGCAATCTAAATTTATAATTAGGTAGGACTTACGAATTTTTGAGTTATCTAAATTCAGAATAATTTAATAAACATTTGTCAAAAGCAAAGGTTAATAAAATATTTACAATTTGTGGTATATGTATTTTTATGTGTTTTTTGACAAAGGTTCTTTACTTTTCTTGTAATAAATAGGTAGTAATTAGTATTAGAGTATATATTTAGTAGTTAATAGATTTTCACTAATTCCCTTTAGGATATCAAAAAGATATTTTAGTTCCATTTATGATTTGGATGAGATAAAGTCATAGTAACAACAAATAAATATTAAACAGTTTAGTTTGAATTATACATGTAGATAAATACATTAATAATTTATGTAATATTTATAAATTTTGATAATTTTTAGCAAAACAAATAAATTTAGACCAACTATGTTTAAATTATATAATTTGATCGAAATTTGTATTCATAGTTACAACTTAGGTGTTGTATTTTTCACAAAATTAGGTTTTATTTCCCCAAACAGTTAGGAAGAAGGCAAAAGAGAAGAAGAAGAAGAAGAAGATAAATAAGTAACTAGTGTGTACCTATATTATACAATTTAATGTAATATATAAATAGATATATGAATATCAATATAATAACTTACATTCACGACTCTCCAAGTCTAAAATTCAAAAACAATTATATTGTTGTTCAGAAATACTTACACTTCAAGAATATCTTATTAAAGCCAGTTAAAAAAAAAAAATAAGTAAACGTTTCAAATAAAACATTATCATAAAGCTAAGTTGATGGTCTGATTAAATATTCTTTCATCAATCATGTCGTTTGAATATAGAACAATACAAAACTATAGGTAAAATTATTTCTTTAATTTTAAATTCCAGGACAGAGTGATTTAACTATACAGATATAATACCAAATTCTCAAACATTTTTTATGTGATAAAAAGTAAAAATTTATAAAAAGCAAAAAGCAAACTTGTATAAACTGCTTATATTTCTTTACAAATTAACAGGTATATGATTACCTATTTTATCTATATAATTTTTACTTTATAAACTTTGAGCAAATATAAAATAATATTACACAAGGGAGGTCTATTTAAAATAATATTTTATATTAAAACTATTAATTTTACTCAATAATTGTTATCATTTAAACCCATGAGGAATATTTAACAATATCAGTTTAAAAATGTAAATTTTATCTAGCAAGATGTGTTCATAGTAAATAAATTATTTTTATAGAGTTTTGTTTAAGTACTTTTATGATTAACCTACATAACATAGCTACGTCATTTAACTTGTATAAAAAATAAAAGATTTGTTTCATGCAAAAAGGGTCCTTTTAATTTGATTTCAAGAAAGTTAAAAAAAACTTTATGGAATCAAGCTCTTTTTTACATAAATCAAAAAATCAACAAGCCATTTTCTAGTTCGGGGAATATCTGGTTGAGGTCGTTTCTTTCATATAACGTTGTACAGGTACACCTCCAAACATTGAAAATTTGTGGTAACTTATTTTTGCCAGAAATTGCATTAGGGACGCTTTTTGCATGAATCAAATCAAAAAAATAATCATTTTTTTACACTATAACATTATTTGTGATGGAATACCTAATATTATACAAATATACTAACGTGTGTTCAATAACGCCCAAGATACAGCATCTTCTTTTGAGTCTGTCAAAGTAAAAAGTTAAATTTATCATTTCAAAACATTTATTAGCTCACATAAAATATGGATTTCAATTTAAAGTTTTTAATTATAATATAAATATATTTTCCACCTAAAAAAAAAAAAAGAAATAAAGAGCTACTTTTGTATAAAGTTTCTTAATCTTATATAATATTAAAACTATGATTTACCTCCAAATAGTTCCACTTGTGCTAATTTGAAAATTGTATAAGGTAAATTATACAAGAGATAATAATTTTATATTATTGGTTATGAAACATTCTTAATGTACTAAGTATACATTTCATATTTATTATTTAAAATCGTTTTTTACTGTTAAATATTTGATTGTATCTAAAAAATTGTAAATTATCTTACCCTTGCACAATAAAGCTAAAAAAAATATTATATGTTTGTTATGACAGTAAATTGTTAAAGGTTCTTGAAGTCTAGAAATATAATTTTTAGTACTTTTATTTCAGAAAAGTTAAAATTTAATAATTCTATTAAAATGTCCACATCGATTGATTTTAGATCTTCTAGATATATACATAAATAATTATATATATGGAAACAAAGAATATTTTTTCACATCTAAAATTATTTCATGTACCTAATGCACTAAAAAGATTTTTCAACAAATTATAAATATTTTAAGAAAACTGTTGAAAGAAGTTTTAAATATCTTTCAAATGTTTAAAATCATAAACGAATTCAATATGAATCAAAAGAGCTTAAAAAAATTCTACGTTTCTGTAGGTACAAAACAATTCAATTTTTTAATCTAATAATTTAACAGAACATTGTATAGTAATTATTCATTTTAATTTATTCATTTTAATCTTCTCTTGAATGTAAATGATTATTCTATAATTTTATAGTAATCCAAAATAAGATTTGTGTGTAATTTGATTTTATTACCATTAATATTCGATGTAGCATTAATACTGCAAAATTCTTGTGGTGTATTCACATTATTATCTAAAACAACAAAATTTTAAACATATTAGTTTCTATTAATTTACTAAAAAGCAAAGATATTTTATTTTATTTATTGTGTAAACGCCAATCGGCGATTGTGTTGGTAAATTCAAATTTAAAGCAATATACAGTTTAGAATAAAAATAATTATTATATTATTGTATGTGTGTGTGTGTGTGTGTGTGTATGTGTGTGTGTGTGTGTGTGTGTGTGTGTGTGTGTGTAATTGAACTAAAGGTTATAAACATTCTATTTGTATACCCAATTTTGGAGATTATTACTTAAAAAACTGAATATGTTGTAAAAATTATCAAGTACTCTATTAAATCCAAAGATCTACCCAAATAAAGGTTTAACTCACAAAAAAGTTTTTCGTTTTTTTTCTAACATAAAATTTATTAAAAAAGTTCCTTTAACATGGAACCATTTAATTACCAACTCGCAAGTTTCCTTTAAACGATTCATAATATTTTTTGACATCACCTATTATAAAAAATAAAAATGAATCTTTTATGTTAATTAAATTTTACATAGTTTTATTTTTCGAAACATAGTTATTAAATATTAGCTATTACTATTGTAAACAACTCTAACTTAACCATACACATATTTAAAACGAATATTATATTAATTGTTATACGTTGCTTACACTTTAATTCATTTGGAAAATTCATCATTTATACTCATGTAAAATTTGGAGTACAATAGTAATACATTCTTTTTTCTTTAAGAATGAAATATTATGTTGAAATAATCTGTGAGAAAATTATATCATAATATAGTAGGTACCAACCTTCTGGAAAACCGTTCAAAACTAAAATTCAGCATTGTTTAAAATCCAAAAATGATCCAATTATTTTTATGTTGTGTTGTATTTATTATATAATGAATAACAGTGTTAAAAAGGTGATTGGGTTTTTTCTACAAAATTAAATTTTGAAAGTGGATATAGGTACCATTAAGATTTAAAAAAATCACCATTTAATTCTGATTTATTTACTTTTCTGGTGCTATTTTATTTAAACGTATTCGTGAATTTTATTTCATGAATTTTTTAAACAATGGCTTTTAAGGTTTTCGCACGAAATGTTTATACAGGATACCAATATTGTTTTTACATATTTTGGCGTTATTATAATAGTTGTACAGACGTACAGAAATAAGGATATGTAAAGTTTCAAATCAGCTTTATTCAATCAATTACTAATTTATTATATAAATATAAATATATTTGAGGTGGGTGTGTAGGTAAAAGATAAGTTTGTGACACGTTTTAAAAATTATTTTATGTAAGCCACTGGCTTTATACTTTCATGAATAACACACAGGAAATTTTTTACCGCATTTTTTTATAATAAGACCAGTGTATTATTTACTTACGCCAATACCCGATTGCCCGTCGAACACAATCTATTGCTTTTGGTTTCTCGTTTACCGCTTAAACAAACCGTTCAATAACATTTTATTTCCTTTTATGTAGGTAGTTCATGTTTTGCAGAAGAAAATATTTCAATTGTACCGAATTCTTTATAAATATGTGCATTGAATTATACATTTAAATAATATCGTAAGCAAGGATTAACTTACGTTTATCAGGTATACATTTATCGTGCATTTCTCCTAATAAAGAGATTTCAAATATTATTCAATTCTTTTTAGATGTCCCACCATAGATACGAATGTATAGGTACCAGCTCATATTAATAAGTCTTGGTTCTACTTAGATACAAGTATAGTTAGACTTTGGATATTCATTTAAAGAATTTTAACATAAAAAAGTATAAAAATTAAAAATCTATTGTTATGTCATTACAAAATGTGTTATTGTTCAAAACTACAACGTTTAAAATCAGTAATTTTTCTTAAGTTTACTTGCATATTGTATTTTCGTTTTAATATGTAAGCTAATTTGAGTGGGTTAAAATATATGATACGCCTTTTCATACATTTTTAACTGAAAACGACGACCAAATAGTTTGAATAAATTGAAAGTGTTCTGTAAGGTGTCATAAAAAAATATTGACATTGTCGCTATAAAGACGGATGCTCAATAATTTGTGTTTGATTAATATTATTATTTTAAGAACATAAATAAAAGTCAATGACATACCTATTTATCATCGTAACTTAAACAAAGTTTTATATTTTTAGGGTACAAAAGCAATTTACCTACACGTAAGCTTGAAAACTAAGTTAATTAAAAATTACTGTTTAAGTAGTACGATGAATTTAATTTTTTTTTTTTTTTTTTAGAAATTTTTAATGCCACAGATAATTTCCTCAAAATAAACTTTAAACGACGTCAAGTGGTGACGATAAGTGAGGACAACAGAACGCGTCCGCGAGCAGCTCTGCGACATGCATGGAGCACAGAAGATAGCGCACACAAGGTACCGAGTATTTCCTCAGTTTTTTGCTGCCCTTAAAAGAAAAAACCACCCAAAAAAAAAATTTTCAAAGAGTTTTGTATATTGTATACACATGCAGGATAGTATCCTGCAATTGTATTACTGATTAGTTTATCCGTAAAGTTAAAAGAAAAAAAAATAGGAAAATTGATGAGTTTGAGCCTCAGTGACTTTTTGGTGCCGGCTATGCCGACATTTTGTTAAAAGCCCCTTGTTTGACCGATACAGTACGCACAGTCGACATAACCTAACCTGTTATAATCTGTTTTCTCTATTAGTTATTATATTTTTTGTTTGTTTATAGAGATTTCATAGTTATCTATAAAATATAAAATTTATATATATACATATATATATATATATATAAATATATATAATATATATATACATTATATATATATATATATAAATTTATATTCCAACGTATACCTAGATCTTAATAAATTAAATAGTGATTGGTTCTTCTTGTCCCTGGGTACGATGGTTGAAAGCTGAGAAAATTGTCTCGTTTCTAAGTTTGAAGCTGGAAAATGATGTACTCAATTATTCAACTATACCCACTTAACTAAACAAAAACTAATTTCATTTTATAAAACAATATATTTTAAGCATATATTTTTAGAGATTTTATCGACGCAAAACCATACAAATTGGTATATTTGGCGTTTGTAACAATGAATCGAACCAATTAATACTTAAGTAAATAAATATCCCAAAAAAATCACGTGTTCTCTAAGAAATATCATTTCACTAGGAATGAATGCTCATAAGATATAGGTATTTGAAATCATTTTGATCAACTGGTTTAAAAATATAAATAAATAGGTTTTCGATTTGTAATTCGTAGGAAGTTATACAGAAATATTGATAGAATAAATAGGATTAAAAAACAATACCCACTTTCACAATTAATGTAACCTGTAAAGAAAATTATAAATAAGAACTATGTTACTCAAACTTAAACGTATAAATTCAAATTTTTTCAATTTTAGTTTATATAAAATGTTTTAATCATAAAAAATAACTCCTTAATTATGTGCAAATGCCGTTTTAATTTAATTAATTGTTCCTTCCATAATTTCATTCAAAATAATTAATTCAATACATTATCTAAACTATTGAAATCTACGATAATAATTATTATGCTAATGAAAATAATTTAATCTGTTGATAATCTTCATAAAAGTTGTTTTTTTTCCGTTATACGAATTAATAGAGTTGATACTATTGTAAAACAATAAACACTTATCTACGTCACAAATTATAAATCCTAAAATCAAAAATAATAAAAACGACAGAAATGTACTGGCTCCATTATTACCTTCTTTAGTAGCAGTGGTTATAGTTAAAAAAATTTGAACAAACAATAAAATTGTTAAGAATTTTATTTTATTCGATGCCATGATAAAATTTGTTTTTTTTTAATGATTTAGAGAGTTTATTAATGCGTTTCACAAGCGTACAACAGTGGCAGACTGATGCGAATTTGAAAATAAGATAAATTTAATATGTGAAAGGTGTATACAAGTGTGAATTACATGAGAGGAATTACGTAAGCAATTTGTTCATTCAGCCGCCATTTGATATCATGGACCATGTTTTAAATATTTGTCTTGTTTGCAATTCAATTGCTGAAATTCGCAAAGAACACTGTTACCAACATAAAATATTATGCAATACGTTAATTCAATTTAGAACACTTGTGTTGATATATTAATATTTTAGATAAAACTCGACTAAAACCAAAATTTAATAAGTCAAGTTTTTCTTAAATACAATAATTTTTAATTCAATTACAAAAATATATACATTATGAAGAAATAAACAAATTCAGTTCACAAAAATAAAATGGATTTTAAATCACTAGATGGTTTCAACACAACGCTAGTTTTAAAATTATAAATATATTTTTTCAAACTATCAGTTTTAAACATGGTATGCATTTATTCTTGAAACAATTGAACTTCTGACATTATTTTATTTTCTTCTACATTCATTTATTAATTGTACCTAAAATGGTTCGAAATGGTAGGTTAATCAATAAAAAACATATTTTGTTTTTGTTTTTTTTTTTTTAATGCCTATTATATTATAACTTACATCACAAAACAATAAAATCAACAGTATGTGTATGGCTCATTAAAGCCTTTAAATTAATATTATGTCATTAATTACAAATATTACGTTATATGATTAAAAAATTATTTCATATAATATTATGTATGATCGTTAAATATGAACTTGATTTTTATTAAGCAATAGTACCTATTCTATACCTACCTGAAAACGAACAACTCATATTTATATTTAACGTGTAAAATGAAATACCAGAAATATTTGTATAAATAACTTTTGTGTATTTGTACCATTAAAGTATTTAAAAATCTATCCATATATCGTCAAAAAAGCCAAGAGGTTGACATCTATTTTTGCAAAACTATGGTGGCTCTTATATTTCACCAAAAATACATATTAAAAAAAAAAAACGGGGATCTGACTAGGTCACGTAGGTAGTTTGACGGAATAGCCACTACGCTTTGGATGGGTGTCTAGTTTAGAAGTTGTGGTTCGAACGCATTATTTTATATCTGAAAGCAACGATAAATCATTGCCTTTCTAAAATACAATTCTGAGCGAGGTCAGTTGTCTAGTATACGTCGTGGTAAAAACAAATTCAACAATAAATACTCTTGTCAAATCTGTATTTTTCTTATTTTGGTATTGTGTAAAAGTTTCCGCTTGGTCCAATCTTTATTTTGGATGTTATGATCAAAAAAATCTAAATCGATATGAAAAAAATACGTTTCTCCTAATTATTTGTTCCCTCCATAAGAAGTACACGGCCGCCCAGAATGACAATTTTTACAACCAAATAACAACGTGAAATCTGCTATAAACAAAAATTACGCGAACCAATTTTATAGATTTTTTAACCACATTTGTAAATATATTTTTTTAGATTGTATAAAAGTTTCGAGAATTAAACATAAAAACTAGAGGTTTTATGGAATAACAACTGAAAATAACAAATTCAAAAATTTCAAAGTTCTATAACTCCCTTAGAAATGATCAAAATCGATTGAAATTTCAGCAGTAGATTCGTTAACTCCCTTTTAATGACATATATGATTTTCAAGTTAACGGAGCAGTTTTGAAAACTTTGGCGTTTTTGTTTTTTGCTCATAACTCCACCACATATTATTAAAATTTTAAAAAACGCTTCATTTTAAGTACCGTCACGGACCAATTACTTATTTTTTGAGGTATCATACGTTAAAATTAAAGCTACCTTTCTTCTAGGAAAAGTCATCACAAAAAAAAACAAAATCTAAATCGACGTATAAAAAACACGTTTCTCGTAATTATTTGCCCCCCTCCCATAGGAAATACATGGCCGCCCAAAATAACAAAAATTTCAAAATACCATAACTCCATCAAAAATGATCAAAATTTTTGGAAAGGGGGATGTGTCCCAAGTTTCCTCTCCTGAACACACTCTTAGGCCTACGATATTATCGTATCGCATTTAATATTGATAAACTTTTTTTTTCTTGTTACTACATAAAACTTTTTAAACTAATGATCGCTTTTGGTAAAGAAGTAAGAAATTTTGGTTTCGTTTTAAATAATTGGGTTCTTTTGTTTGTATGGTAATAAAAAAAAAATGCCTGTTTCCCTAAAAAGCCTACATAAAACCTTTCTATTACCTGTGTGTGGTGATGCATTGCCATATCAATAACAATAATATACTATCGAATTGCTGAACCGCGTCAGTCACTTACACAGTAATGTACCTAATGATTTTCTCTAACATATATTATATAATGATCCGTTAAATTTTTAAAGAAATTAAAATTTACTTGTTATAAATTGAATTGATTCTCATTTTATAAATTGGATTTTTTCATAAATTCTATTTTATATTTTTAAATTTATTTATGCACGAATACTAACATTTTATAAATTTGGTATAACGCATGTTTAATTTAATGTTTAAAACAAAAAAGAATATTTTATAATTCTCGTGAGTGAATATAAATTATACATCCATCTTGAGATCCAAGAGATAAGTTGAGGTTTTTTTTATTATGATTTGAAATAGTCTTAAAATTAAGTATTTGACTGACATTTAAAAAAATAAAAAACTATATGATTAGGATACAGACGATTTTACTTTAATATTATCATTCCATCATTACTTTTTTCTAGAATATCATTGATTATAATAAGACAAATTTAAAAAAAACAATATTATTTTTATGAACATTTAATCATACGTAGCAATTATAAGTTTTTTTAAATATCTGGTTATTCGTTAACTCTTAAATTTTAATTGTATGTACATCAGAATTGGACTGTATCAACAATTAAATAAAAACCTATACCTACTATAAATCATTACTATATACGTGGCTGAAAAGAATATACTACAAGTAATACGTGTTAGTTATTTGTATAACAGTTTTTGCAAAAACTTGTATTTTAATCAAATACTTGCACATAAGGTATCAACTTTCGATTGTTAACCAGTTAATTTACATAACCCAGATTATAAGCAATACACGTGTGATGTACCTACATATTCATTTAATAAGACCCTTTTTTCAGATTTTCAAACTGGATTACTAATCTGAAAACCTACGCCATACCATTTCTTTCCTGAACTCAAATTTCCTTCCTTATATTTTTTCTTGCTTTCCTTTATTTCTTTTTTATTTCCTTCCTTCCTTTTTTATTTATGTAATAATACGTTTTTATCGTAGTGCAAAATGAGATTTTGTATGAAAAGATCGGAGTTTTTCTTATGTATTTGTTAGACCCAATTGATCAATACTAGCCTTTCCATTGGGTTTGTAGAGTTAATTTGTGTAATTCGGTACAAAACTTGCTAATTATGTAAAATCTTAATAAATGTATCGAATAACATCTAATTTAAATCAATAATTTCAAATTTTTTTGTGGTTTAAATTGGAATCTATCAGATCACTACTTACACACAAAAACACAATTAAGCGAATTCGGTTTCAATTTTTGTTGCCGTCTGCAAATATTTAAAAAAAAAAAACCTTATCAAAAATCAAAACATTTATGTTTCAAATAAAATATATTTTAAAACCAAAGTCTTAACTTTTTTTTAGTATTCAACGTGAAGATTGGAACCACCGTAAAAGTGATAACTAATGTCGAAATTTTAAATGTTTTTCCAAAAATTGTCGAAAACATTTTTGGTTTTTGCGCAACAACTAAGAAACATACTTCAAGAAAAGCGTTGAGTAAGGTATTTTCGAAATCTATTTTTCAAACTTTTCAGTGATACGATAATTGTCGATTGGACGCACCCTTTGGTCGTCAACGTGTTCACAGACAAAAAAAGCATCATTGTCAAAACAATACAATATTCACTGCACTCAGAATTAAAAAGTATTGAATATTGACAAGAATTTACTTTTTTAGAACTCAATATTATTTTATTCAAAAATGTTTTAACCTGGACGTCTGCAACATTCCATTTTAGACATTATTTTAGGTACATTTATAAAATGCATTATTTTTATAAGTAAAAAATGGTTAATGGGGTAATTAATTGTTTTTTTTTTTTTACCGAGCAACTGTTTTAAAAATTGAATTTATTGGTTTTTATGATATAAACATTTTTCTTGATCGCGTTTTCGAAACAGTACCAGAGAACTAATAATAAGACAAAGGTAAAAAATAATGAAATAACGCAATGATGTGCAAAATTTGATGCTAAAATTGTTATGTAACTAGCTAATTTTTAGTAGTATTGCATAGTTTTTCTTCAGTTATCAAATTATGACTTGAACACGTAACTTGTTAAGTTCAAAGTTATCAACAAAAGAAAATTGCCGGATATGTGAAAAGTTAAGATAGAAATAGATAAACCTAACTTAACTAGGTTAAAATAAAGTTATTTTTTTTTTCTTATATAATAAATTATTCACAAATCATAAAACGCCCAATCTATATTATTTTCAACTTATGTAGTTTATATGTCAGGAAAACAAATGATAAAAGCAACAATAAGTGAATGAATAATTAGTTTTGGTTGTTGAATCCACTTGATAACAAAAAAAAAAAAATTAAATAAACTTAACTTTGCAACAACAATATAAAAAGTTGAATTTATACACCAGAAATTATGTAAGAAAAATTAAAAATAATTACTGAGTTGATTTACAACATTAAAAAATAATTAAATTTTTTACTTAACTTTAACCAGTTAATGCCCACTTTTGATTATTTGGTCATACAGTTAAAAAGACTGAGTAAATATACTAGCCCATCATAAATTTACAGTCGCACTTTGGGCTTCACTATTGATTTTCTGAGAATTCTACAAAACTACCTTCATTTATTTAAGGCATCATTTGTTGTTTAAAAAATAATTTTTATATTAACTTATAATTCATAGCTGGTTGATCAGAATCAACATCAAATAAATAGGACGAGAAAATATTATTATTTGTGCATCATAATCCCATTATTATATACATTGCAAAAACGTGACATGTGCTCAGTAAAATTCAAATAAAAAAAAAATCGAATATAATATAATATTGGTTTGAATACAGCTAAAGTTTTCAAAATCAGAATAAATAATAAAAACGAAATAATATCTCTTTTAATATTCGTTATGAATAAATACCTTCTTTTCTATAATCATTATTCAATTATGTCGTACCTATAGCTGCTCCCGTCTCCAAAATAATTTTAAATTATATTAAATTTAAATTCAACCTATTAAAAAACTAACCAAATCAGTCTTATAATTGATTTAATTATTCGTTACATTATATTCATACAAAATATCTTGCGTTTTACTGCATCTTTACGGTAGTTTTAAACATATTGAAACGCAAGAGCGGCAGACAAATTGTGGGCCCTTTGTCAATATCAGGATTATTATTTTTATATTTACTTCGTTTAATTTTGATTTTCACGTACGATTTGCAGAACGTGATTTAACGTCGTTTTTGACGGCTCTCGTCGAGTGTTTGATTTTTGACTTGGAACTACTAATCGGCATCGGCACACCTTTTCATTTTCTACAAACTTTTACTCCCACCGCGAAACCGGTATTATAAAACCCCTTAGCGCATACAGAAATTTATTTAGTTCCCCAACTCTACACCAGTCAAGAAAAACCAGTCCAAGAAGAACGCCAAAACACCACGATCTATATAATGCTCCAGGTCGCCGTGTAGACAAAGACGTGTATCGCCATAATTTCAATATTCAAAACAAGCGTTTCTTTATTTAAAACCTACAAAAAAAACTGTTTTTCTTACCAGTTCAAATCCAATTCAAGTTTAATTTTAAATCTGGTCGTTATAGTGATATGTTAAAATAATAATATACGTACAAGGAGAGAAGGAGATACTTCGTTAGTATTTAAGTGTAGTACAGGATTGTATATAATTGGGTTCGCGAGAGTAGGTAGCACACTGATGGTGGCCGGTGATGATTGTCCTTAGTGCAAATGCAAATTAAAAATTCACATTAGTTTGCATGATATGTAATGTTAGAGTTTCAGTTCATCACTTTTGTGCGATTAACTGATGAACTACAATAATTTTGACTACTCTAATTAAAATTCAATAACCCCTACCGACCTTTTGCCTTTTTCAATACTTCTTCGCTGTTAGCAACCGGCCAAATTAATAATCTACCATCAAGTTTAGCACATTACCCTTAAAAGTATGGGAAATGGGTGTAAAAAATGCTAAGATTTGTGTGATTGATCATTTTTCAAACATTTCCGGTTCGTCACTTTTAAAACTATATAAGTACACAGCAGTAGAAAATACAAAACATGTTTTCTTTTTAATATATAATAATAAATAACCAAATTTATATATGAACAGTAGTTATATAATTACTTAAAATTTTATTTTAATATTTTAATACCAGATAATTTCAAAATAAAAAACATAGTAATATCATAAATTATTATACTCTTAACATGTAACAAATAGAATCAGCAATGTAACCATTAAATTTATTTATAATAATCGTACTAGAACATTTAACACATTCAATTAACATTTGCAGGTTGTGTATGTTTATCTATACAAAACTGGGAAGGCTCTTGAATTTTACCTAAAATGAATATAAAAATTTTGTCAACCGTAATTTTATACTATCTAGTAAAAGTAAGGATAAAATGCTAAACAAATTTTAACAAGACATAGTAATATTAATAAACAAAATAATAAAGAAAAGGGAAAAAGGAAGACGTATATTCTAAGTAAGAAAAGCAAGAAAGGAGTTAATTCTAGTTCAGGTAAGTAGTTATCTTGAGTAAAGACCTTGCATTGAAGCGGGTCATTTCTTCGGGTTGGTCAATCAAAGCTTAGTTAATACTCAAAACAACTTCCCACCTAACCTAAAATCTACTTCATTCTTATCTCCCTTTTTTGGAATTAACTCCCTTACTTCCTTTTCGTTCTTAAATTTTACTCCGTTTTTTTTCTTTTTTTCTTAAGGTGTACTCCCCTTTCTCCTTTCATTATTTTTATTTATATAATTCTATGTTTACTATTTGATACTACACCGCAGTTAACTCCTCCGATTAATGATCTACCGTACTTTACAGAATCTTATTATTTATCCATAATTATTTTAGTCAATTCATTGTTTTGTTTTATTCAAATTTCTTATAAATAGATAGGATCACTTTTCTTATCCAAAAATATGTTAATAGGAAAATATAAAAGTCCAATGACCTTTTAAAAAAAAACCATATCATTAATAGTTGTTATTAAATATATGAAAACGTATTACCAGGCTTTATTGACACATTGTCCCAAATTTTTTGCAAATATAAATGACCGAAATCTAAAAATAAACACAAAAATTATAATAATAAATATAATTAAGTACCTACTAAATTATATTCCGAAGAAGATAAGTTCACAGAGCAAGTTGAACGGTTGGTTCGGAAGGATTTATTAGCATTAATTGTTGGCAATGATGAATTATTAAGGAAAACTCGTTTGTTATTATGATTTTCACTGTCAACAGTGTTTACTGAAAGTTGCGACTAAAACAAATTCCGTTGTAGGTATTAATATTATGGATCAAGCTTTAGTTTTTGTGTCAGTGATCGAAACCATCGTAGCTGATAACATATAATTTCAAGTTATGATCGAAAGCTTTAACTTGTTAAAAATCTAATTTTTTTTAAATTACTTCTAAGAAAACCATTTATTTTATTTTTATAATATCTAACGTTTAAGCGTCTGCAACCAATAATATTATCTTGTTTACCTATAGAAATATCTCCAGAATTACAAACACTACATTTTTTTGAAGATATAAAATTTCAAATATGTTTATATTTGTCTTTGTTTATGATATGGAAAATTAAATCAATTGATGAATCGAAAAGTGCAATCTACATCAACAATCACTTGAAATTATTGATTTGTTAATCAATTGTGCAGGCCATTATTATTATGCATCACGTAAAATTCTAAATTAAATAGTTAAGACTTTTATTAATAAGATACCGCCTATATTACTTACTAACTTCCACATCACTGGGTCCTAAAAATAAAAACCGTTCAGGTCACATTAAAATAGGTACCCAAACTAAAATTAAGATTTTTTTGGTTTTGTCCAATAAAATTTTACAATTTTTGCAATATATACTTATGTACAAATAGTATTCTTAACCTGGGAATTAAATAACGCTTGAATTTCTATATAGTTTAAAAAATAACTTTTTGTCTTAAATGAACTTGAAGACTACATTCATTCTTCTCAAATCCAAAATAATTAAAATTTTATAGTATCATTAAATAAATGTAATTTTTATTTAGAATATTTATACAGTACATATTAAATTTTATACACAACATATATTATATTATATAACTAAAATAATTAAATCATTTATTTGAAATAATTTGCTTGAAAACCGTACATTTATTTATTAAGTAAATGTAAGACTGAAGAATTTTTATTTAACGAAAATAAAAGCAATACTAATTTTTAAAAATAAAGATTTGGTTTAGTGTCTCTTTTATTGTTTTAGCGTTTATTTAACAAATATAGAGAAAACACTTTGAAATCTAAATTTAAAATTAAGTAATACTTACTCAATTTATAGTCATCTATGTTCAGAATCATTTAATACGCATTCATCAAAAGAAAAGATTTTTCCAATATTTACAACTTTTGGTACTTATGTATTTAAATATTTTTTAACAAATATTCTTAAATATTTTTTTAATAAATCGGTAGTAATTGTTATAATAGTGTATATTTCAATAGATTTTCATTAATTTTCTTTGGGTTATCGAAAAAACAAATTAGTTACATTTATAATTTGGATAAGATAAAGTAATAGAAACAACAAATCAACATTAAAAAATGTTGTTTAAATAATACATATATCATATATATATATACATATATATATGTATTGATAATTTTTAGCTTAACAAACAAATTAAGACCAAATTTGTTTGGTTTGTATAACTCAAACAAAATTAGTTTTAATAGTAATATACAACTTAGATGTTTTATTTCTCCGAACAGTTGGGAAGAAGGCAAAAGAAAAGAAGAATGAGATAAACAATTAAGTAACTATATTAATAAATATTAATGTAATAATAACAGCTTACAAAATGCATCATCAAAATCTAAAATTTAAAAACAATTACATCGTAATTTATAAATACTTACACTTCAAGAAAATCTTATTAAATAATTATTATGAACAAGTTTGAACTAAAATATCATCATAAATAAAGTTGACGCTATAATAAAATATTCTTTCATTAACATGCATCGTTTAAATGTAGAACCACACAAAACGATTTGCAATTTTTTTTTTAATTTTTAATTCAGGACCGTATGATTTAAATATACAAAGTTAAAACAAATACTCCAACACATTATAGTATGCAATTAAAATATCTAATGCAGGTATGATTGTTTTTAATTTTATCTATATAATTTTAATCTTATAAATGTTTTAACAAATAAATATGAAATAATATAACACAAGGACGGTCTATTTCAAGTAAAATTTGATAATAAACTTAATATTGATTTTATTCAATAATTGTCTTCACTTTGAACCCATGAGTAATATTTAACAATATCAGTTTTAAAATATAAATTATATCCAGTACCATGATAAGTTAATTAGTTTTTAATGGGTTTTGTTCAAGTACTTTTATGATTAAATGCTGTATTAAATATTTGTAATTAACGGGTTTTATTTTTTAAATTGTATATTAACTAGGTACGTTATATATATATATATATGTATGTATATATTTCGTAGTAAAATAAAGAACTCTTATCTATAAAATGTTGATAAGCTTATACTACATATTTATTCAAACTGACAACGAAATATTTTTTGCATAAAATTGATTTATAAAAAAATACAACCTATGATTCTTATATATTTTAAAAAGCCGAGATCTCTCTAGGTCACGTGGGTAGTTAGACGGGGTAATGATTACGCTTTGGGTGGGTCACTAATCGAACAGAGCATTTTTGAAAATTTGACTGTTTTTGTTTTTTTTTCAGGACTTAAAAAAAAATAATCAAAATTTTAAAAAAAACACTCCGAACAAAGTACCATCTCGGATCAACTATCTATATTTTGAGGTATCATACGTTAAAATCGAAGCATTCTTTCCACTTAAAATAGTGATCACAAAAAAAAATTTAAATCGACGCATAAAAAACACGTTTCCCGTAATTATTTGTTCCGCCCAAAAGAAATATACGGCCACCTAAAATAATAAAAATTTCAAAGTTCCATAACTCAAAAATCATCAAAAGCGATTCTAGTTTTTCCAGTAGAAAACGTGTACACAGAAAAAAAATAAAATATTGATTTATGCACCTACACGATTATGTCATTTAACACGTATAAAAAACAAATGAATAATTGTATATTCACACTGTACCATAATGTGTGACAAACATAATATATATATATATAAATATACTAACTTGTGTTCAATAATGCCCAAGATAAAGCAGATTCTTTTGAAGCTATCAAAATAAAAAGTTAACGTTTTCATTTCGAAATATTTATCAGTAGTCTTATAATATTGATTTCAATTTAGGAAAAAAAGAATTGTAAATTCAAAATAAAAAAAACGTTACTAATTTTGAATAAAATTTCTTAATTTCACATCATTTTTATATTATTTTAAAACTAAAACTTACCTCCAAAGTATTTTACTTGTTCTGGTGTGAAAATTGTATAAGGTAAGTTATATGACAATTAAGAATATTAACTGGATAAGAAACATTCATTATGTACTAAATATTTATTTCGTTTAACATAGGTACTTTATAAAATCATTTATTATTCTTATATAGTACTTTGATTGTATAAAATATCTTACCATTGCATAGAAAATCTAAGAAAAATTTAGTACGTTACGATACCGTAAAACTTAACAGGTTTTTGATGTCTCTTGAGATATGTGTAAATTCTCATACAAATTTTTAAAATCTTGAACAAATCCAATATAATTTAAAAGAGATAAACACAATTCCATGTTTCTCTAGGTCTAAAATAAATCAATGTTACAATCTAATAATTTTACAGTGCATTGTGTAAATTATTAATAATATTGACAAAATTATTTTAATATTTCCTTGGATCTTAACGTATTGTTCTTTAATTTTATTGTTGTGTAAAATAAGTTATTACTGTATATTGAACTCAATCCTTCGCAAATTTTTTTTGGCTCTAGAAAATTTGGATCTAGAAAGAAAAAAATTTAAAACATATTAGTCACACACAACTTATGGTATTTATTACAAGTGAGAAATTAAATTAAAGGTTATAAACATACTAAATGTACCTATGATCATTTTTGGAGATTGTTATTTGAATTAACAACTGAATATTTTGTCAAAATTGTCAAGTCCTCTATTAAAACCAGTGACCTATCAAAGTTAACTTTTTACCCAGATATAAGCTATTCGTTTGTTTTAGTTTAAAATGTATTAATAAAGTTCCTTTAACATAGAACGAATAAAGTACCATTTAGCTGCAAATATCCATCAAACGTTTTATAATATGATTTCACATTGCCTAAAATAAAAAATAAAAAGTGTATTTTTTTATGCTTATTAAATTTTACATGGTTTCACTTTTTGAGTTATATACTTATTAACTATAATTATTGTAAACATCTCTAACTTAACCATACAACTATTTAAAACTAATATAATATTAATTGTATTATGATTTTTACACATTACTTCATTTGGAAAATTCATTATTTATACTCATGTAAAATTTGTAGTACAATAGTAATAAATTTTGTATTCTTTTATAAAGTAGTATTATGTTGTCATAGCATGTCAGAAAATTATGTAATAATATAGTTGGTACCAACCTTCTGGAAAACCATTCAAAACTAAAATTCAATATTACTTAAAATGCGAAAATGACCCAATTATTTTTATGTTGTGTTGTATTTGTAAAAAATGAATGACAGTGTTAAAAAGGTGATGGGTTTTTACAAAATTAAATTTTTAAAGGGGATATATCGATAGGATTTAAAATAATCCGAAAATCACGATTAAATTCTGAATTATTTAATTTTTTTGGTGCTATTTTTTTTAATCAAATTCATCAATTGTAATACATACATTTTTTAAACAATAGTTATTGAAGTTTTCGCACAAAATGTCTATACACGATAATAATATGGTTTTCATATATTTTAACATAATTATAATAGTTGCCAAACGTAAAGAAATCAGTATGTGTTAAGTTATAAATGAACTTTACGTCTTCATAAATTAACACACAGGATACTATCAAACGAAATATTTTATAAAAATGTTGTTATATTATTTTCTTTTACTTACGCCAATACCCGATAGCCCGTTTAACACAATCTAATGCACTTGGTTTTACGTCTTGCGCTTGAACAGTTCAAAAACAATTTATTGCCATTTATGTAGTTATTCTTTTGCAGAAGAAAATAATTAAATTATACCAAATTCAATATAATACATATGTGCATTAAAATATACATTTATATAATATCGTGAACAAGGATTAACTTACGTTTATCAGGTATACATTTATCGTGCATTTCTTCTAATAACAATATTTTAAAATTCATTTAATTCTTTTTAGAAACCATACTATAACTATAGATAAATAGTTATCAGCTGCTCATATTAATATGTATTTGTTCTACTTGGATACAAGTAATTAGGCTTTGGATTTAGATTTTTTTGCAAGGATTTGAACATGAAATGGTATAGCAATTAAAAATCCATTGTTATGCCATTACTAAATTTGTTATTGTTCTAAACTACAATGTTTAAAATCAGTTATTTTTCTTTAGTTAACTTGTATATTGTGTTTTTGTTTAAATATGTAAACTAATTTGAGTTTGTTGAAAATATGATACACCTTTTCATACATTTTTAACTAAAAACGACTTAACAAAATAGTTTAAATAAATTCAAATAGTGTGCTGTAAGTTGTCATAAAAAATATTGACATTGTCGCTATAAAGACGGATGCTCAATAATTTGTGTTTGATTAATATTATTATTTTAAGGACATAAATAAAAGTCGATGACATATTAATCATCGTAACTTAACCAAAGTTTTATATTTTTAGGCTACAAAAGCCATTACACGTTGACACATTCTTTTTTTGCAGGAAGTGATTTATTGTAAACCTGCTAAATTTAGATAAGATTAATTGTTCTTTTCAATTTTAATTTACAGTTTTTTGAAAATGGAGCTTATGAGTTTTTTTTTTTTAGAAATTCGTAATGCCACATTTGAATTCCATAAAATAAACTTTCAACGACATCTATACATAGCGGTGACGATAAAATATGAGGACGACTGGCCACGTTCGCAAGCTCCGCAACCAACGTGATATGTATGGAGCACAGACGATAGCGCACACAGCATAACCGATTGTTTCCTCACTTTTTTGCCACCCTTAAAAGATATTAGATAACCCACCCCTCCCCCAAAAATTTTCAAATGATTATGTATATTGTATTCATATGCTGGAGGGCGTTCTGTAAAAGTATTACCGATTAGTTTCTCCTTCAAGTTAAAAAAATGAAAAAGAGGAAAAGTGAAGTGTTTGAGTCTCGGTGACTTTTTGGTGCCTGGTGTGCCGACACGCTGTTATAGGCCCTTTTGTTCGACTTATACAGCATACATAACCGATTTCTCAATAGTAGAAAGACGTGGTCAATTTATAGCTAATCAGTTCGAACTCTGAAGCGATATTCGGAAGAGTAGATACTTTCATAATACCAATAAACATAATACCTCTATTCCGCCGAGATCGATTGAAACTGTTCGACAGACAACAAAAATACCACAAAACCAGTCACAAACAGAAAGCAGGGACCAAATCAGCCACTTGAGTACACCACCAGAATTTAGTGTCATCAAGAGAGAAAACCGACCGCGAGTATTTTTTCTTGTGTGTAATTCACCTACCCACAACCCGTACTTAACGGGCTGTTCCCTCCCACGATTATTCTGAGTCGCGTGAAACAATTACATGCAGGGAATATTGTAGCCATGCCAGTTAACTAATTTAAAGTACACTTTGACTACAAACTGTTACAAATCTGTTCTCACCATAAATTATATCGTTTTTTAATTATTATATTTGAATGTGTATTGCTATGTTTATTTTGTAAATACTCAAATCCTTATCATTATTCTGAACCACGAAGACTCTTGTATATCCTTTTAACAAATTTAAATTACCCAAGTAGGCTTCGCCTACAAGCTGTTTTAAAACTATTCTCTCTATTAATTATTATATTTTTCGTATGTATACATAGATATTCTTAACTGTTTGTGAAATATATATTTATTCCAAAGTGTACCTAGATTTTAATAATTTAAATAATAGAGGGTTCCACGTGTCACTGGATACAACAGTGGAAAGCAAGAAAAATCGTCTCGTTACAAAGTTTGAAGTTTTGAAAATGATATACTTAAATCTTAATATTTCAATTATACCCACTTAACTAAATTAAAACTATTTTCATTTGTATCAAACTATTTAAAGCGTATTATATTTTTAGAGTTTTCGTCTACACAAATCCATACTAATTGCCAATTATTATGGATGCCAATTAGTAATTGGTATAATTGGCGTATGAAGCAATGAACCAAACCAAAAAATACTTAAAATAAATAAATATCACAAAGTTACTACATTTTTCCTGAAATTATTATTTCACTAGACATGATTACACATTAAACATAGGTACGTTTTTATTTCGAAATACAATACTCACTTTCACATTGCACGACAGCTATATTAGCTTTAATAATAATTATAAATATAAATTATGTAACCCAAACTTTAACCTATAATTTCACATTTTTTCAACTTAAATGAATATATTTTATTTTTTAATATTTAATCTAACAAAACAAACTCCTTGATTAAGTATGAGTAAATAAAGTCTGTAGGTCTGTATGTATTAAGATGTCCTTTCCATATGTTATTAAAAATAATTCATTCAAAATATGAACTAAAAAATTGGCAATCCATGATAATAATTATTATACTAATGTACCTAAATAATTTTGTGTATTGATGAATTTCATAAAAGTTGTTTTTTTCTGTAATGCGGAATACCTATAGTTGATACTTTTATAAAACAATAAATGCGTATAATAGTATCTACGTCACAATTTTTATTACAATTAATCCTACAATCAAAAATAATAATAATGACATTAGTGTA
Organism: Hormaphis cornu; assembly: GCA_017140985.1. Taxonomy (NCBI): domain Eukaryota; kingdom Metazoa; phylum Arthropoda; class Insecta; order Hemiptera; family Hormaphididae; genus Hormaphis; species Hormaphis cornu. Next base: position 12,352,496 of record CM029362.1, read on the forward strand.
CAGACTCCATCATTACCTTGGTAAATAGCAGTGTTTATAGTTAGAAGAGTTGTTAGAACAAACAATACAATTGTCAAGAATTCTATTTTATACGATGCCATGTTGAAATTTGTTTTTTTTTTTTTTTAATGCATTAAGTTATTAATGTCTTACAAGTGGACTACAGAGACGGACTGGTGCAAATTTGAAAAAAAGATTAATTTAAAATATGTACTGTGTACCTACGTCTGACTTACATGAGAGGAATTACGTAAACAATTCATCCGTTCAGCCGCCATATGTCATCATGGACCATGTTTTTTATATTTGTCTTGTTCATTTTTTCATTGCTAATATTTGATATTATATTTACTTTTAAAAGAACAGTGTTACTACCACAAATATATGATGCAACACGCTATAAATTTACAAAACTTGTGTTGTATACGTATTATTTTACAAAAAAAAATTATTAAAACCAAAATTTAATTAGTTAATGTTTTATTAAATACAATAATTTTTAGTTCAATAACAAAAACAAATCAATTATGAAAAGTTGAACGAATTCCACTGAATTTGTGCACAACAATGAAATTGATGATAAATTCATAAGAAGATTTCAGCACAACAATAGTTGTGAAATCATTAATCTTTTTGTTCAAACTATATTGGTTTTAAACATAGTACTTATGCCTGAAACAATTGGACTTTTGTTATAATTGATTAATCACAACTAATTAACTAAATCTCACACAAATAGTGCTAAAAACCTACTAAACAGCTGACACTCGCAAGCAGCGCGTATGATAACACCGTTTTCCACTTCTGCAAACGTTCACTCTCACCGCGAAACTGGTATCATAAAACCTGTTTGTGTATACAGAAATCGATTTAGTTCACCTACCCTGCACCAGCCACGAAAAACCAGTCGAAGAAAAACGCCAAGACACCACGACCCATATAGTGCTCCAAGTTGCCAAGACGTCTAGCAGTACCATATTTTTAGTATTTAAAACAAGTGTTTTTTTTATTTAATACCTACAAAAAAACTCTTTGACTTACCTGCTTAAACCCAATTCAAGTTTAAATTTAACTTAGGGTTGTGATTCATTGTATTTGTGAGGGTAGCACTTTGTCGGTGGACGGTGATGGTTGTCCTTAACGCAAACGCAATTAAAAATTCATATTATATTGCATGATATGAATATTTGGAGTTCCAGTTCATCACTTTTGTGCAATTAAATGATGATTTACAATAATTTTAACCACTCCAATTGGAACTCAATAGGCACTGCCGATTTTTTGCATGTTTCAATATTTCTCTTCTATTACAATATATATATATATATATATATATATATATATATATGTATACAAAAGTATCTTTTTAAGAAGTAACATGACATTATCTGAACTCTGAATCTTAAAAACATTGTATAGTACTCATTGCAGATTTGAAATTGACGCTCCACTTTAAGCATATTATTTTATTATACATATTTAATTTGTTCGTTTTATAAATGCCCAATTACAAAAGATTTCTCAAAATACGACCGCATAAGAGATTTAAAATGGTAAAAAGCTATGATAGAATGAAAACCAAATTAGTTTTGACGAATTTTCTCGAAACATAGCCCACACAATTTGTAATCCAAATAATAAAATTTCTACCACAAAGTTTCACATAATTCGCCTAAATGTATGGGATGTGAATGTGAGAGATGCTAAAATTTGTTCGACTGATCTTTTTTCAATCGTTCCCGGTCCGTCATTTTTGAAATTAAATAAGTTCACAACAGTGGGCAATACAAAACACGATTTGTTTGTTTTTTTTTTAACGTATAATAATAATAAATATCCAAACTTAAAAATTAACAGTAGGTATATAATAAGTTAAAATTTTATTTTCACATTTGATACTACTTTGATATCAAATATTCGTTCTATAAATGATTCATTATTAAATATCTATTCGATTAAAATGGATTATATATAGTTACACAAACATAGAATGACAATCTTAAATTTAATAAATACCTACATTTTTAATATTTTAATTCCAGATAATTTCACAATAAAAAACATAATAATATCATAAAATATAATCTTAACGTTTATCGATTAGAATATTTAATATTAAATGAATGTGTTATTTTTTTGGTTTATAGTATTTATTTCTACAAAACGCGAAAGGTTCTTCAAGTCCACCTTAAATAAGTATAAAAAATTTAGTCAGGGCGTTTTTTAAGTAAGTTTTGTGTGGCCAAAAGGCCACGTAGTGGCCTTGTTTGGCCACCCACTTTGAAAATTTTGGCCACAAAATTCCAGTTGTCAGAGTGGCGATAAAAACATGTACACAGTGCACAGTGTTTGTTAAAAATTGAGCATTGGCCACGTAGTGCAATTTCCTTAAAAAACGGCCTGAATTTAGTTATTCATAATTTTACTACCTACTGGTAAAAATAAAAATATAATGCTAATAAATTTTTAACGAGACATAATAACATTAATAAATGAATTAATAAAGAAAAAAAAAAAGAGAGTGTATTTGAAGAAAGAAAAGTAAAAAGGGAATAAATTCTAGCTCGGTTGAGTAGTTGTACAATTGAGTTACGACCACGCATTAAAACGGGTCATTTCTTTGGGTAGGTATATCAAAGCTAAGTTGCTACTCAAAACAACTTCCCACCTAACTTAAAATCTACTTCATTCTTTTTTCCCTTTTTTGGAATCAACTACCTTACTTCCTTTCCGTTTTTAAATTTTACTATCTTACTATTTAATTTTACCCGACCAAAAATGTACACGATTCTTTTTTCTCTTTCTAGGAATTAACTTTAAAAAGTAATGTTTAGCTAGGGTGAGTATTTGTCTTGAGTAACAACCACGCATTAAAGTTGGTCATTTCTTTGGGTAGGTATATTAAATTTTAGTTGCTACTCAAAACAACTTTCCACCAAACCTAAAATCTACTCGATTCTTTTTTCCTTTATAGAAATTAACTCGCTTACTTTCTTTCCATTCTTAAACTTTACTTTCTTTCTTTTTTTCCTTTTTTAAAATATTCTCGTTTTTTTCTCTTTCATTTTTTTTTATTTATGTAATACTAGATTGTTTACTGTGTGACACTACACCATTCAAAATAGTTAACTACTCAGATTTATGACCTACCTACATTACAGCGTCTTATTATTTATCGCTAATTTTTCTAGTCAATTCAGTGTCTAATAATTCAACATTTTCATAAAAGGATAAGATCAAATTTATTTTCCGAAAATGTGTTGAAAGGCAAATATAAAGGTCTAGTGACCTTTAATATAAGGTATTACATGAAAAGTTCGGCACACCCCTTATACTTGACAAAATAAATTGTTTAATATTTACCATAAATTAAAAGGAGTTATTTCTTATCACGAAAGTATAAAGGTTATACCCACTCTAAATATGAAAGGTATGTAGGATATTGACACAATATTAGTCGTTTTTTGCATATAATTAAAGAAAAAACCAAAATAAAAACAAAAGTTTCAATTCAAATACATTTTTAAGCCAATATCCCATTAATTTTGTAGTATTTATTGTGAAGATTTGAAGATTTTTCTCAAAAACGTAATCCACGAACTCAAAAAATAATCAAAATATAGAATATAGTACCATTTACGTCCACATTCCAAACTTTTTATTTCAATTCAATTCGTCTTTGGAAACTATACCTCTATCCATCAAATTATGTGTAGAAATTAAAAATATAAAAACATTATTGTATAAACAATACATTCTTTCTTACGCTCAGAATCTAAAATACTGAATATCAAGTGTTAAATTATTTAAGTCCAACAATACTTAAAATGAACACTCAATAATATATATACAATACATAACAATCATTAATAGACAATAGTTATTATTAACATGAAATGAATACGTACTATTAGATTTTATTTTCACATTCAAATGAACTAGTTGCAAATATTTTAGACCATAGTCTGAAGATAAACACAAAATATAAAAATAAAAGTAGGTGGTAAACTACACTCAGGAAAAGATTAGCTCACAGTACGGTTAGGATGGTTAGTTTGGAAGGATTTTTTAAACTAAATTAATTGTTGCGATTGATAATTTATTTTCATAGTTTTCTTCTTGTATTAAGATTATACATTTCAATTGTTTTGAAAACCTATTTTAAGAGTTAAGTACTAAAAAAAAAAAAAGTAGAGCAACCACCAAATCAACCAATTACCAAAGTAACTACCAAATTGGAAAAAGTCACTGTTTGGGTTGATCGCAAGTTGTGTATTGTATTTTTTGGCAAAAATAAATTATAGTTGTGGTTCAAAAGTATTATTTAAAACTTGAAAGCAATTGACTCCGAATAAAAGATTCTGAGCAAGCTCGGTAACTTAATAGTACTTTGATATTTTTTAGTAAATTGGTTAATTCCCCCAAGAAAATACAATGCCTAGTAAGTTGGTATCACTTTTTTGTTCTTAGCAAAAACTAATGCTCATAAACAAACAAAAAAGTTTTGAAATAGTTTGGGGATTAAAAAAACTTGTAGAGGGTAATATGTTTAAAGTTGTAATGGGAGAAATATATGGTTGCGCTGGAAAAGGAGTGGTTTCATTTTAGGCTTTGGAGCGTATTGATGGAATGCTGCTAGGTGTCTATCATTATTCTCCAATAGCAGCTTCTCCTATATTCCTATACCACCAGATTTTGCCTCCAAAAAAGCTTTTGTGAATCCAAAGAATGATGATTATCAATGCCTTAAATGGGCAATATTGGGAAAACATGTTACCGAAGACAATAAAGATCGTGTGTGTGAAATTACAAAAGGTACGAAGAAAAATAAAATTTTTCTGGAATCTCATTCCCTACACCAATCTCGGATGTTAAAACATTCGAAAAAAATAATTCCAATGCGTCTCTGTAAATGCGTATGATTTGGAATGGAAAAACTAAACAGAAAAGAAAAGAAAAACATATTTTGTGCACTTAGTTTTCCAACTGAAAGTAGTTGACGAAGAAAAATCTGATTACCATGATTTATTGCTAATATCTGATGACAATTACAGACATTTTACTTATATCGTGAACTATTCAAGACTCATTTGTTCTCAAAAATCATTGAGAAATAAACATGCATTTTTTTGTAAACGATGCTTCAACTCCTTTGAAAACAAACAACACAAATTTAAATTAAGTGATCGAGCAGCATTAGAAGAACATAAAACTTATAAATGGGGGCAATATAATGCGATTCATCCTCAGATGCCTGTGGAAGGGACCATTTTACTCAGTGGTTGAAAGTTACTACTTTAAATGTATTGCGCTACAGCTACCGATAAATAAAAAAATTTACAAAAATTATCACTACTTTTTGAAAAATGTATGGACACTACAAAACACGGTCTTTTTAAAGTAGTGCGATACTTTTTACGCTAAATTTTTTCAAAAATGTTTTACCTAAAAAGTGTTGATTACACTACTGAATATCAATCATTGTTATTTAGCTGTAACTATACATTACAGTATTTAGTTATTTAATAATCAATATAGAGAAGATAATATATATGACATTTGAAATTAAATTATGTCCACTAGAGTTAGACTGGCACTAATAGTTCTGACACATCTGAGCAACAACGTGATTCAAGTGCAGTCGTCGTTGGGTATCTAGTATATTTTAATTCGTGGTCCTAACTCCCGAAAACGGCTGTTCAATTGGTGGATATTATATTATTGTATACAAATAGAAGGCTGACGGGTGTTAGTGATAGCTAAAAAGCGATAAAGATTATTATCTTAGTTTGTTAGTCAAGAACTGCCACGATTCGACAGTTAATTTTAATTTCTATTTTTATAAAAAAAACCTACAACCCATTTGGATACTTTTAACGATACGTAACAGTTTTAACTTTAAATTTTCAAGAAAAAAAAAGTAATTGATCGATAAACAATTCTTTTTTTACAATTTATAGATTTTAAGTTATCTAGTTTAAGATTTACATTTTATATTAAGAAAAAACTTTTCAGTAAACACTACTTCTTTTAAATGTAGTTTGCTACTGATATCACTACATAAAAAGTATCGCGATACAGTAGCGTCACTATATGTAGTGCGCTACTTCCCACTACTGATTTTACTGTTTAATGCGCGGCATAAACTCAGCAATGTCCATTTGTTATTTACGCTAACTTTGAATCGATACTTCTAAAATCTCAGATAAGAAAGAAAAAATACAGTAGTTTTCCTGAATCATCAGCAAATTAGTATGGAATTTTGGTTAAAGCATCCGATGACGTTCCACAAGAGCTTCTGGAGAAGTTTAAAATCCCTATTACAGTATTAAAGTTACTGATCATTGTCATATTTTCGCTTGTTTTCATCAGACCTAATGTATTTCCTGCAATTTAAAATTAAAGATGCCGACAGTGGTTCCTTGTTTTTTTCACAATCTATCTAATTATGACGCTCACTTTATGGTAACCGAGCTCGGTTATGATAAAAAAACTATTTCTGTTATTCCAAGTAGTGAAGAAAACTTGTATATACCTACTGCATGACCGGATACATACTTTGGCACATGGTCATTACCGTATAAAATGGGTTGCGTTTAATTTTCTTTATTTAAATGACTTAATTAATTGTTTTTACTTATGTTTTTAGTGAGGTGATGGAATCAGCAGATTAAACGTGACAGACAATATTTTAAATTTATTTTGTTTTTCTGAATTTTTTATCGTATTACCACGTTTTTTTTTTTTTTTTTTTTCTGACCGTAACACACGCGATGTATTTTAACTATCGCATCTGTAAATAAGTTTTGTAAATATTATATATATGAAGCTAGTATCAAACACGGGATATTTAAACAATTAGGTATGTTTATTTTTTTTTTTTTATTGTTATCACCACACTATAGTTAGTTATTGTAAGACATTTTTATAGTTTGACATTTTATTAAAGAAAAAAAATCATCTGCCCACTAAATCGGCCCATAGAGCTGATCGCTTCTACATCGAGACGGTTGATCGAGACGTACCTAGATGGTATATTACACTACCGTCTCCGTACAAATCCAACCATTTTCACCGCAGACGTGTATGTTAGTCTTATTCTCATTGTGTAAGTAGATGTCAACCGAGAAAATCGCGGACAATGAATTAGTTCGGATTAGTTTTATTACTTATACGTGAATTTGACTTTTGGAATTTTCGGACCATTTTGATTATTAAATTTGGTTTTTACCAGTACGTTAACTTGATAACTGAGCTCGCTCAGAATCGTTTTTTCGTAGACAATGATTCATCATTGCTTTCAGATATTAAATAATTTGTTTTGAACCACAATTTTAAACCATTAAACTACCCACGCGACCTAGAGTGATCCCGGCTTAGTTTTTTAATTTTTGTTCTGTAAACAACATTAAGGGTAGTAAAAATGCTCAGATTTTTCAAATCAGTATCATTAATAAAAAAGTCTATGTACTATGATGGTACTTTGAGTGGTAGTAAATTTTAAATTTACAGTCATGCAACTATGCAGAAACTAAAGAGAAACATTAATTACACTAAAGTGTTTTTGACACATCGATTTAGTTTATTGACCATAACATCCAAAATAATGATCTGAACAAACTAAAACTCTTAAATGTGATTTTAGTTGCTGAGATACAGTTTTGATAAAAATTTCAAGTGATTTCAAAAATGTTTGAGCTAAGTATATACCTTTGGGACTCTTGAAAAACTTAAAATTACGTATACTAGTCAGTTGTCTAGCTCACTTAGGTCTTACATTCGTTTATGAAAAAGACAATGATTAAAATTTAATCTTGAGGGCCTCTGGTCATTAAATAATTAATTGTTTTAAATATAAAAAAATACGTTTAAACCACTACTTCAAAAAACCAGTAAAAAAACCTACAACGTAGGTTCCACTACGTCAAACTACCCACGGGACCTAGAGTGATCCAGGCTTTTTTAGTAAATTATTTCTTAAGAAAACTATTAATTTTCATTTCTATAATATCCAATGTTCAAACGTCTACAAACCAAATTATTATCTCGTATTTAAAAAAAGCTCCAGAATTATTATTATTGCATATTTTATTTTATAAAGATTTCAAAAATATTTATATTGATCAATGATTATGTTACGGAAGCTCGAATTAATTGACGTATAGAAAGTGTATGATAAAACTATGAAATTAATGAAAACAAATTGAATATTGATGATAAAAAATCGTAAAAGTAATTATGCTGTGTTTTAAATTAAATCAAATGATTGAATATTGTAAAATATATAATGTTGGTGCCTACGTTAACAATCAATTGAAATGATTGAACTGTTTACTAATAATAGTGCGTTATTATTATGCATCACATACAATTCTAAATTAATATTCGATATAACTTTATTAATAAGGTACCCATATTACTTACTTATTCTTTCTTCATTATACACTAAAAATAAAAAACGTTTAGGTCACATTAAAATAGGTAGTTATCTAAACTAAAAAGTATAAGCATTATTTTGTTTTTGGCCATAAAGTTCCAATTACATTATTTGCGATATAATATCTTATATGATTGAATGCCAAAATAGAAATCTTTGTTATCACTTGGTTTCAAAACTACTTATCCAATTGTCATGTAATTTTTTTTTATATTAGAGTGGCAATGGGAAGCGGGTTAAAGGCATACATTTAGTCCTATAAAATTAATAACTAATTAGTTATGTTAGTATGTAAAATTTTCTTCATTATTAATACAGTCTACAACCATCAACAGTGTAATTATACTTATACTTGTGGTTATGTCATCTAATACACTATCTACACATCTACACTAATATTAAAAATATTTAACAAATAAGATTATAAAGAAGAAAGATTTGTATTTTTGTATGTATGAAACAAATAAAGTCAATAACTACTGGAATGATTTCAAAATGTCTTTCTCCATTAGAATGCTACATTATTCATGAGTAGCGTAGGCTATATATTTATAACTATATTTTTTTATAGAAAAAATTAGAGATCCCTATTGATACTCATTTATAATATCATTTTATAAATCCAAATAAGTGTTTGTTGGTTTGTTATAAAGTCTAAACCTTCATTCATGCGCCAATGGATAAACGGATCGACATAGTTTTTTGCACTTATATAGTATAAAAGCTGGAGAGTGGTTTAGGCTACTTTTCCATTGCTGCAATGGGGATGATATTGGGGTTTAAACAGTTAGGCACGTTGGTACCGACTCAACTGATTCATCATAGATTTCCCAATCCGAAATCGCTGAAGCTATAATTATTAAATTTGGACAGTACTTTCGTTTTACGATATAGGAGCCCGCTTAGAAAGGGTTTCACAAAACTTGACCACTCAAGGGGGTTTAAAGGGGTTGAAGGTTCAAAATTAGAGTAAAAAGAAAAAAAAAAAATTAAATTTTTAGTCAGATTTTTTTACAATTTGGCACACATCCCCAGTTGTCGAAGGGGATTAAAAGGAGAAGCGAAACACGATAAATTTAATTGATCAAGAATAGCGATTATCAATATGAAACTCACACTCGGGAAAATTATTACACACGGGCAACTGCAACGCTGGGTATCGAAAGCTACTCTATACGTAGAAGCAAACCATACACGGGAAACGCCGATTAAAGACAGCTAGACGTTCGTGGTTTTCGCCACCCACCCCCACCGGTTTTGACATTTGGGAAGTTTTCGGAGACGGGAGGGATAACTTTGAGTTCAATATTTATCTATACCCGGGCAGCGCCGGGTCATGACAACTATATATAGTCCGCTTCACGAAAACTGGCGGCTGCCCGCCGCGTTCCAAGCGGATTATTTTTTGTTAGTGGTTATCAAACCATACAATACAATTAAAAATAACGTCAATAGAACACGCCGCGCCGCCGTCGTTCCGGACCGCAGAATGTGGTGGTCACATAGAATGAGAACCAATGTCTACACAGTGGGTGAGGTTCGTTTTTTTATACATAGTAAATATTTAAATAGTACGCTTAATCTAATCTAATCTCATCCGTTTTTAAATTTTTGGTCCTGGAGGGAAATGGGGAGGCCCCTGTTGTTATTGCATGAATGTACGACGATATTAGGGACGCTATAAAACATATTGCCTTTTTTTACGCACTGCTGATATACAATGCTGCCCCCGTCGTTATAGCACAGATAAGATAAAAAGTAAAAAGTAAAAGTTTTATCTTATCTGTGGTTATAGCGTTCTCCGTTTTTAACATTTTGGTCCTAGGGAGAATGGGGGGGGGGGAACTTAGGGCATATCAATTTTTTAAAATTCCACTTTTAAAAGTGACTTCAAACACAAACTTTGTTGAATACCTATACTCAATAATTTTTCGTTTTATAATTGTTGCTGTAAATTGGTTGTTTATTTGGCTTATATGTTAAACTAAAAAAACTGATGGTAAAAATAATAATAGTAAAGAAATCATTTGTGTTTGTGAGTTGTGATAGGTATCACCATAGAAAAAACTGTTTATCGATTTATTGTATGTTTAAAAACATCCATGGTTAGGTTAGGTACCTTTTTTATAGTATTTGCATTTTTTTCAACGACTATACAGAAAACACTTTGAAATCTAAATTTATAATTAGGTAATACTTACACACTTTATTGAGCGCTATGTTCAGAATCATTTATTATACATTTGACCAATATTTACAACTTTTGGTAATTATGTATTAAAATATTGTTTAAGATAACGTTACACCACCCGTATTTTTATCATAATATTTGTTTTGCGTGGCACAGCTTTTCTCGCGTCGTACTCGTAATAAAACTACCAACATTTTACAACACGTACAGAAGAACATTATCTATGCTGTAGCGTTTTAATTTTTTTGTTAGTATAAATACAATCAGAATTATGTTTAAGCAGATATCAGGTTTTTCATTTATATTTAAAAATTATTGAAACGTGCTATCAAAAAATTAAAAACGATACAACACAGATTAAGTTCTATTACATGCGTGTGTTTGGTGATTTTACTATTTTAAGTACGACGCGAGAAATGTTGTCCCGCACAAAACAATTTTACATATGTTTTATATACGTTTCACATTCGGCGTAGCGTCCTCTTAACAAAGATTCTAAACTATTTTTATAATAAATAAGTAGTAATTAGTATAATAGTGTATATTTCAATAATTTTTCACTAATGTTGTATTGGGATATTGAAAAGATAAGTTAGTTCCATTTATGATTTCAATGGGATAAAGTACTGAAGACAACAAATCAGCATTAGTGTATAGTGTAGATTAAATTACACTTATAAATAAATGCATATACAATATATGTAATTGTATATATTTTGATAATTTTTCGCTAAACAAATAAATTAGGACCAAATTTGTGTAATTTATATAACTTGATCAAAATTTGTTTTTATAGTCACAGCTTAAGTGTTATATTTTTCATACAATTATTTTTTATTTTCTCAAACAGTTTGGAAGAAGGCAAAAGATAAGAAGAAGAAGATTAAATATAATCTAATATAAATTAATAAAATTATAATAACAATTAACTAGTGAGTAGTTACTTATATTTACAATTTAATGTCATAATAACTTACGGATACTAGTGTTATAATCTAAATTTCAAAAACAATTATATCGTCGATCAGAAATAATAACTCTTCAAGAAAATCTTATTAAGGCCAATTAAAATAATTTTTAAGTAAAAATGTCAACTAAAACATTACTATGAAACAAAGTTGACGCTCTGCTTAAATATTTTTTCATCAAACATGGTATCACCATAGAAAAAACTGTTTATTGATTTATTGTTTGTTTAAAAACATCCATGGTTTAGTTAAATGGTGTAGTTTAAATTACACATATAAATGTATACATACATAGGTGTACAATATATGTAACTGTATATATTTTGATAATTTTTCGCTAAACAAATAAATTAGGACCAAATTTGTGTAATATATATATATAATTTGATCATAATTTCTTTTAACTGTCACAACTCAAGTATTATATTTTTCATAAAATTATGTTTTATTTTCTCAAACATTTTGGAAGAAGGTAAAGGATAAAAAGAAGATCAACAAGTTACTAGTGAGTGGGTACCTATATTTACAATTTAATGTCATAATAACTTACACTTAGCTTCATTGAGGACTAAAATTCAAAAACAATTATATTGTCGATCAGAAATATTAACACTTCAAAAAAATCTTATTAAGGTAAGATAAAAGAAATTTTATGTAAAAGTTTCAACTAAAACATTACCATAAAACAAAGTTGACGCTCTGATTAAATATTCTTTCATCAAACATGCGTGGTTTAACAATATCAGTTTGAAAATGTAAGTTTTATCTAGGATGATTAGTTCATAGTAAAAAATTTGTTATATAGGGTTTTTTTCAAGTACTTTTAGGATAAAGTACTGTTGATCTAAGGATTTGTAATTATTGAACTTTTATTTTTAGATTCTGAGCGTCAGCGAAGAATGTAATGGTTATACAATGATGTTTTTTTTTTTTTTTCTGTGATCAAAAGTTCTTGTAGAAAAAATTCACCAACGTATGATGCCTTAAAAGATAGATAATGGATCCGAGATGGTACTTTATTTGAAGGATTTTTAAAATTTTTGATTATTTTTTAAGTTTTAAGGAAAAAACAAAAATGGTCAAATTTCCAAAAGTGCTCCGTTCGACTTGAAATTTATATATGTAATTGAAAATGGTTTAATGAGTATACTGCTTAGTTCTCAATCGATTTTAATTATTTTTAAGAGAGTTATAGAACTTTTAAGTTTTTGAATTTTTAATTTTTACGCAGTTATTGTTCCATAAAACCTCTAGTTTTTACGTTTAAGTCTCGAAACTTTAATACAATCTAAACAAGATAGTTTTACATATTATGTGGTTAAAAAATTTAGAAAATTGGTTTACACGATTTTTGTTTATAGCCGATTTCACGTTATTATTTTGTCGTAAAACTTGTCATTCCGGGCGGCCGTATATTTCTTATGAAAAAACAAATTCGTAATTACAGAAAACGCGTTTTTCCACATCGATTTAGATTTTTTTGATCATAAACATCCAAAATAAAGATTAGACCAAGCTAAAACTTTTACACAATACCTAAATAGGAAAGATACAGATTTGACAAGAGTATTTATTGTTAAAGTAATATTTTTACCACGACGTATACTAGACAACTGGGCTCGCTCAAAATCGTATTTTCGAAGGCGATGATTTATCGTTGCTTTTAGAAATTAAATGATGCGTTCAAACCACTACTTCTAAACTAGTGACCCACCCAAAGCGTAGTCGCTACCCCGTCAAACTACCCACGCAACCTAAACTGATCCCGGCGCTTTATTTTTGATTTTTTTAAAATGAAATATTAATTATTGATTGGGAGTCAATTTTCCCAAAATAATATTTCCCTAAACCAAGTTTTTCAATACAACTTTTAGCCAACCTAGCCAACTCCAATTTCCAAAATTTTTTTTTTCAATAAATTCTAATTTCCAAAAAAAATGTTCCCAATAAAGTTAGTTTATTGGGAAAATTAGTTTTTGGAATTACGAGTATAATTTATTGAGAAATACAATTTTGGAAATTAGAATTTGTTGGGAAAAACAATTTTGGGGATTGGGATTTAGTGGGAAAAATCTTTTGGAGTTGGTTGGAAAGAATTGTTTTGAGAAATATTATTTTATGGGGTAAATGTCATACAATCTAAGTACATTTTTAATAATTTGTAGTAAAATAAAAGTATTAGAATTATTTTCTTTATGAAAGTTCGATATAATTAACATATTCACTCAAATTGACAACAAAATATTTTGAGCATAAATGGAATTTATATAAATAGCACCATACATGAGTTTCATAGTTAAAAAGAAGTTATTTATGTGCCTACGTGGCTACATCATTTAACATTTATAAAAATAAAAGATTTGGTTCATGTAAAAAGGGTCCTTGTCACTTTAATTTAATTTTGAGAAAATTTAAAAAACTTTCTGGAATCAAGCCCTTTTTTGCATTAATTGAAAAATCATTAAGCCAATTACGGGGAATGTCTGGTTACTGTACTTTCTTGCATAAAATGTTGTATACACCCCTAAACATTGAAAATCCGTGGTTAGCTTATTTTTACCAGAAACGACATTAAGGACCATTAAGACGTTATTGAACACAAGTAAGTATATTTGTATGATATAAGGTATTCCATCCCAAATAATTTAATAGTGTAGAAATATGATTAATGTGATTTCTAGCAAAAATAATCTAACCACAGATTTTCAATGTTTGGGGTGTATACAACATTTTATGCAAGAAAGGACATTAACCGGACATTCCCCGAACTAGGAATTGGCTTATTGATTTTTTGATTTATAAAAAAAGGGAATGATTCCAGAAAGTTATTTTTAATTTCCTCAAAATGGAATTAGAGTGACAATGACCCTTTTTGCATCAACCAAATCAAAAAAATAATCATATTTTTACGCTATTAAATTATTTGTGATCAAATACTTAATATCATACAATTACACTAACATGTGTTATAACATGCCCAAGTAAGAACATCGTTATGTGTTTCTGTCAAAATAAAAAGTTTAATTTTTTATTTTAAAACATTTTTTAGTTCACATAATATATGGATTTTAATTTAAAGTTTTTAATTATATTATAAATACATGTTCCATCTAAAAAACAAGAAATTGTAAATTCAAAAAAAATACACGAAGCTATTTTCGCATAAAGTTCTTTAATTTTATATCATTTTAAAACCATGATTTACTTCCAAATTGTTCCACTTGTTCTAATGTGAAAATTTTATAAGGTAAATTATACGATAGATAATTATACAAGAGATAATATTATATATACAAGAGATAATATTATTATGTAATTGGTTATGAAACATTATTTATGTACTAAGTATTTATTTTTTTATTTTATATTTATTTTTTAAAATCGTTTTTTACTGTTATTTGATCATATCCAAAAAATCGTAAAATATCTTACTTTTGCATATATCAACTAAAAAATGTAAAAAATTTTATGACAGTAAATTGTTTAAGGTTTTGAGAGTATAGAGGTTTTAGTACTTTTACTTTAAAAAAGTTAAAATTTAATTATTGTATTAAAATGTCCACATCGATCGATTTTAGATCTTCTAGATAAATACATATATAATTAGATATGTGGAAACAAACAATATTTTTTCACATTTAAAGTGATTTCATGTACTGCACTAAAAAACTTTTCAATAAATTATAAATATTTTAAGAAAACTGTTGAAAGAAGTTTTAAGCATCATTCAAATTTTTAAAATCATAAACGAATTCAATATGGATAATATAAAGAGCCAAACACAATTCTATGTTTCTCTAGGCCTAAAATAAATCAATACTACAATCTAATTATTTTAATGATCATTGTGTTATTATTAATAATCTTTACTTAGATGTGAATAAATATTTTTATAGTATTATTTAGTCATTTTAAGGTAATATAAAATATGTTATTACGTTGTATTGAATTCATATCTATTGGACAGATCTCTTCTGGTAATATAAAATTTGAATCTAAAATCCAAAAAATTTCAAAGATATAAGTAAGTATTAACTTATTAATTAGTAAAAATAAAATTGCGTGTGCGTTATTAAACTAATGGTTATAAAATAAACATACTAAATGAATTCCCACTTTTGGAGAATGATACTTAGGTTAACAACTGAATAAGTTCTCAAAAATACAATATAATAAAACCAGAGACTAACCCATATAAAGTTTTTACCCAGAAAAGATGTTTTTCGTTTTTTTAATTTAAAATGTATAAATAAAGTTTCTTTAACATAGAACTATTTAAATACCAAGCATCATTTTGTCTTTAAACGTTTTATAATACGATTTCACATCGCCTAAAACAAAAAATTAAAATGTATTTTTATATTAATAAAATTATGCATGGTTTTACTTTCCAAGTCTTACTGATTAACTATTATTATTGTAAGCATCTCTTCTAACTCAACCATACAACTATTAAAAGCCAATATAACTTTTGTTATATGTTGCTTACACTTCACTTAATTTGGAACATTTATTACTTATACTCATGTAAAATTTGGAGTACAGTAGTAATACATTCTTTTTTCTTTAAGAATGAAATATTATGTTGAAATAATCTGTGAGAAAATTATATCATAATATTGTAGGTACCAACCTTCTGGAAAACCGTTCAAAACTAAAATTCAGCATTGTTTAAAATGCAAAAATGATCCAATTATTTTTATGTTGTGTTGTATTTATTATATAATGAATAACAGTGTTAAGAAGGTTATGGGTTTTTCTAAAAAATTAAATTTTGAAAGGGGATATAACGATAGGATTTTAAAAAATGCAAAATCACTATTAAATTCTGAATTATTCACTTTTTTCGGTGCTATTTTTTTTAAATGAATTAATCTATTGTATTTCATGCATTTTTTAGACAATGATTATTGAAATTTACGCACAAAATGTCTATACAGGACAACAATATAGTTTTTATACATTTTAACATAACTTTAATGATTGCCAAAGGTAAAGAAATAAGTATGTGTTAAGTTTTTAAATGAACTTTAGGTCTTCATAAATTAACACACATGAAACTGTCTACCATAATTTTTCATAAACATGTCATAGCTGAAAGGTTTTTTACTACAAAATTCACTTATTGAAAGGGAATATACCGAAAGAATGTAAAAAAAAAAGCACCGGGATCAGTCTAGGTCGCGTGGGTAGTTTGACAGGGTAGTGACTACGCTTTGGGTAGAACACTAGTTTAGAAGTTATGGTTTGAACGCATCATTTAATTTCTAAAAGCAACGATAAATCATTTCCTTCAAAAATACGATTCTAAGCGAGCTCAGTTGTCTAGTATACGTCGTGGTAAAAACAAATTTAACAGTAAATACTCTTGTCAAATCTGTACCATTCCTATTTTGGTATTGTGTAAAAGTTTCAGCTTGGTCCGATCTTTATTTTGGATGTTATGATCAAAAAAATCTAAATCGATGTGAAAAAAACGAGTTTCCCGTAATCATTTGTTCCCTCCATTACAAATACACGGCCACCCGGAATGAAAAGTTTTACGACAAAAGAACAAAGTGAAATCGGATTTCAACCAAAATTGTGTTAACAAATTTCCTAAATTTTTAACCACATATGTAAAACTATCTTGTTTAGACTGTATTTAATTTTCGAGACTTAAACGTAAAAACTAGAGGTTTTCTAAAAAAATAACTGCGTAAAATTAAAAGTTCAAAAATTTCAAAGTTCTATAACTCCCTTTTAAATGATCAAAATCAATTGAAAATTTAGCAGTAAACTCGTTAAACCCTTTTTATGGACACGTATAAATTTAAAGTACAACGGAGCACTTTTTGGAAATTGATCGTTTTGGTATTTCCTCAGAACTTAAAAAATAATCAAAAATTTCAAAAATGCTTCAAATAAAATACCATCTCGGATAAGTTATCTATCTTTTGATGTATCGTATGTTGAAATCGGAGCATTATTTTTAACATATAAAGTGATCACAAAAGTAAAAAAAAATAAATCTAAATCAACGTGTAAAAAACTCGTTTCCTGTAATTATTTGTCCCTCCTATAAGAAATATACGGCCGCCATAAATAACAAAAATTTCAAAGTTCCATAACTCCTTCAATATTGATCGATATCGACTGAAATTTCAGCGGAAAACTCATAAGACCTTCCTAAATAACATATATAAGTATCAAGTCGATCAGAGCAATTCGAAAAATTGGCCCGTTTTTTTTTTTCTCAGAACTTCGAAAATAATATTAAAATTTCAAAAAACGCTTATTTAGAGTATCATCTCGGATCCATTATCTATCTTTTAAGGTATCATTCGTTAAAATTGGTGCAGGTTTTCCACAAGAACTTTTTATCACAGAAAAAAAAAACACCATTGTAAAACCAATACATTCTTCGCTAACGCTCAGAATCTAAAAATCACCATTAAATTCTGAATTATTTACTTTTTTGGTGATTTTTTAGATTCTGAGCTCAGTGAGAATGTATTAGTTAATAAATTTTACAAATTTTCTTATAGAAGGATTACTCCGATTTTCAAAATCAGTACCTCTAATGAAAGGTTTATGAACTCCAATAGGTCTTTAGTTGAAGGTTTTTTTGAAATTGTTCTTACTTTTTGAGTTTTATCTTAAAAGATAATAAAAAATTTTACGGAAAAAATTTAAATTTTCAGGTTTTAAATGACGATTCCGGGTAGAAGGGGTGCTCCAAACGTTACGTTGAATACCTCATTAAAGTTGGGATCTCGGCTTTAAATTTTATTTTAATTGAAGCATTTTTGAAAACTTTGATTATTTTCTGTGTTATGTGTCAAAAACGACGAAAATTTATACATATATATATATATATCGCCAAATCCAGCAGTAGACATATCGATATAGTTTTTTAGCTATTACATCCAAAATAATTATCCCAACAAGCTCAAACTAATATATTATAGTATTCAAATAGGTACGATTCAGGTTTCATAAATGTTTAAATTGATTTCAAAGATTTTTGAGCTAAATATAGAATTTTGAAATTCTCTCAAAATAAACCAGGACGTATACTATAGACAGCTGAGCTCCCTTAGAATCATTTTTTTGAAGGCAATGATTTATCATTGCCTTCAGATACTAAATAATACGTTTGAACGACAACTTTGAAACCAGTGACCCACGCCCACTCAAAGCGTAGTCACCACTTAATCAAACTACCTATGTGGTCTAGAGTGATCCAGGCTTTTATAATATATTTATCAATTTGGTTTCATGGGTTTTTGGGAAACAATGGTTATTGAGGTTTTTTCACAAAATGTCTATACAGGATAATTGTATAATTTGTATATATTTTAACATAACTATAAAAGTTTCCAAACGTAAAGAATTAAGTATGTGTTAAGTTTTAGATAAAATTAAGTTTTCATAAATTAACACGCATGAGATTTTCTACAGTAATTTTTTATAAAAATAAGTTCTTTATAAATTATAAAAATTCATAATATTACTTCTTTTTACTTACTCCAATACCCGATTGCCCGTTTAACACATTCTAATGCACTTGGCTCTTTTTTACCCGCTTGAACATATCAATAACAGTTTATTTTCTTTTATGTAGTTATTTTTTTGCAGAAAAAAGAATTGAATTATACCAAATTTCCTATAGATGTGTCATTAAAATAGCAAAGATTAACTTACGTGTATCAGGTATACAATTATCTTGCATTTCTTCTAATAACAGTATATCAAAATGCATTTAATTCTTTTTGGATGTCCTACTATAGATAAATTTGTACCAGCTTAAATTAGTATACCAGCTGTCCTGATCCGGAGTTGCCAGGGTATATATTCAACTCGAAGTTGACCCTTCCGTTTTCCATGACATCTCGAAAGCCAAAACCTGAATAGGGCATTGGCAAATGAGGGGGTGAGGGTTGCATAAACCGCGAACCCCAAGCTGGCCTTATACACAGCGTTGCCGTGATTTTTTGCCCGTATGTATAGAGTAACTTTTGTTACCCAGCGTTGCAGTTGCCCGCACATTACAATTTTCCCATGCATGAGTATCATGCATTAATATTTGCTATTCTATTTGTTATTTTCAGTGTTACTAAATACGTCTCCGTTTTCCACAATTAAATCCCTTTAGTGGATAATTGTATTGATAAATATTCAATTAATATAATAATATAGACGGTACTATCCGGATTTACTTTCCCAGATTGGTTTCAATATACCCACACAGCGATTGAGAAAACCTAACTTATTTTATGTTCCCCTTTCTAAAAATAATTATACTATCACCTCGTTTTTACCTAGAGTTCTGTCATTGGCGAATAACTAACGGATCATGTCGATTTTTCTTCAATGTCGCGTAATTTTTTCAGGCGGAATGTTCATATTATGACCTTAAATTTACTTGTTTAATTCTGTTTTATATATATATATATAGTTAATATATATATATATATATAAGTTATTAATTTTATTTTTATTATTAAATGTACACACAATTTTTTTTATTTTGGTAAAGGGTTTAAAACCCGTTTAATATAAATATAATATATAATATATGTATATATGTATATATTATATACATAAAAAAAAAAAATTTACCTTTTTTGACATTCATAAGGATTTAATTTTGAAAAATATTTTTTCTTATATCGGGTCACAAAATCGTAAAACATAAAACGGAGTTTTTGAACTATAAGTCAAACAAACAACTAAAGCAAGTATAGCAAACATAATAAAAACAAATACAAAACATTAAAATTGCAATCGACACCTTTCCAATGATGTTTGTTTTGTTTCTGTATGACCGCGCACGCAAAAGTTAGACTGCCTCGCCACCTACCGGACATAAACGAAACATACATAGAAACCATCTTTGGATTGAGACGAACACAATGGTAAAACAAATTTTGAAATCGAACGTGTGGTTCAGGAGGCATTGGATCCGGACGTCACTTTCTTTTATATATATGTTCGTTCTATTTGGGTACAAGTTATTAGAGTTTGGATATTCATTATTTTCAAAGGATTTAAACGTGAAAAGCATGACGGTTAATAATCCATTGTTATTTCATTTAAAAAAATGTTATTGTTCTAAACTACAATGCCTGAAGTCAGTTATTATTTCTTACATAGTATTTTCATTTTAATATGTTTACTAATTTGAGTTGGTTAAATAATATGATAGACCTTTTCATACGTTTTTAACTGAAAACGTAACCAAATAATTTAAATAAACTTAAAGTGTGCTGTTTTGTGTTTTGAAAAACATTTACATTATGGCTTTAAAGACTCATGCCCAATAATTAATGTACTTTATAATTCAACTATACCCAATAAACTAAACTATAACAATTTTCATTTGTACAAAACTATTTACAGCATATATATTTTTATAGTTTTCATCAACACAAAACCATATGAATATTGATATAATTGATGTTTGAAACAATTAACAAAACCAATGAAAACTAAAAGTAATTTAATATCACAAAATAACTACATTTTTTCTTAAAATTTTATTTCCCTAGAAATGAATACACATAAACCAGAGGTATTTAAAATTAATAGAATATACGGGTTTAAAATTACAAATAAACTTGTTCTCGATTTTTAATTCGTAGGTAGTTTTACTGGAATACTAATAGAATTAATTAATTATTTCGAAAAAAAATACTTACTTTCACATTTTTGTAAAGGTGTAAGAGCTGTAATAGAAATTAAAAATAAGAACTACGTAACATTAACATAGAATTTCAAATTTTTTTAACTTCAATTCTTAGTATAATATGTTTTAATCTCTAATAGAATTTAACTAACTCCTTGATTAGATATGTGTAAATGTAGTTTGTGTATATTTAATTATTCTTTCCATATGACATATGTTATTAAAAATAATTAATTCAAAACATCAACTAAGAAATTGGTCATCTGCAATTATGATAATTATTATTATACTAATTCATAATAATTTACTGGAATATTAATAGAAAAAATTTGATTTTATTTTGAAAAAAAATACTCACGTTGACGTTGTATTAATAAGTTATCTTTATTTTCTGTATCCAATAAAAGTTATAAATAAAAACTACGTAACATAAACATAGAATTTAAATTTTTTTTAACTTAAATCATTGATATAATATATTTTAATCGGATTAATCCTTAATCGAACTTAACTAACTCCTTGATTAGCTATATGTAAGTGCAGTTTGTATTTATTAAGTTTTTCTTTCCATATATTAATAAAAATTATTAATTCAAATTATCAACTAAAAAATTGGCAATCTAATACAATAATTATTATACTAATAAAAATAATTGTATGTATTGATAATCGTCATGGAACTTGTAATTTTTTTCTTTTATACAAAGTATAGTTGATACTTTTGTAAAACAATAATCATGTATAAAGTATCTACATCACAAATTTTATTATAAATCCTACTATCAAAAATAATAATAATGACATTAGTGACTACATCATTACCAGATTTGTTAGCAGTGATTATTGATAAATAAATTGTTGGAACTAACAATAAAATTGTCAAGAGTTTTATTTTATACGATGCCATGTTGAAATTTGTTTTTTTTTTAATGCATTAAGCTATCAATGTCTTACAAGCGGACTACAGAGGCGGACTGATAAAAATTGGAAAATACGATTAATTTAGAATGTTTGTGTACCTACGTGTGGCCTACATAAGAGAAATTGTACACGTAAACTATAATTATTGGTACTTTCAGCGACGATTTGGCTTAATGTACTATGTTTTTAATTTTTGTTTTGTTCGCTATTTAATGCTGATATTTGTAAAAAAAACAGTGTTACCAACAAAACAATCATACGTATGAAACAAACAAATTCATAAAAATGTAGACATTTTGTGTTGATATAATTTACAAAAAAGTCGACTATAACCAAAATTTAATTAGTTAAGCTTTTCTTGAAAACAATAATTTGTAATTCAAAAACAGAATTATGTACATTATAAAGAAATAAACAATTTCAATGCACATAAATTAAATTTATTTTAAAGTTTCTAGATAATTTCAACACAAGGCTAGTTGTTAAATTATAAACCTATTAATTCAAACTATTAGTTTTAAACATTGTATGCATTTATTCTTGAAACAATTGAAATTTTGATGTTATTTTATTTTTTTCTACATTCATTTATTTGAACATTAAAAGGTTCGAAATGGCAGGTTAATCAATAAACAATTTATTTTTTTAATACCTATAATATTAAAAACTTGCATCACAAATAATAAAATCAACAGTAGACGTATGGCTAGTTAAATCCATTAAATTAATATTATGTCATTAATTACGAATATATGTATATATAAAAATGAATGTTTGTTTATTTGTCTGTCTGTCCCTTATGCATTTAAAGTCTGTTCATCCAGTTGCGTTCAAACTTTCTGAAGTTGTTTTCTGGACCCGTGGGTGGTTTTCAGACTAACAAAATTTTAATTTTAAGTTATTGAAATGGGCAAAAATAGTTGCCGTAGTAACACCCTTATGTTGATTTTCGTTGTAATATGTAGTTTATATTATTGTTTAAACTACATTCATTACGTAATTATGCCTCCCAAACGAGCAGTGATTGGTAGAGCAATGTCCAACGCAAAAAATGGAAAAGAAATCAAGAGCTATGGAAACAAACGGGCAACGGGAAACCAGACTGTAAACCGATCGAGTATGTTCTGCTTAAGCCCGTTCCACTGAACCTATCCAACAATGGGAAGCCGGACTGCAAATATGAAATAAATCTTTTTAAAATTTCCTGATTTAGGGGCTAAGTGAAATTAAATTAAATGGATAAATTGTAGCATATATTTATAGCAGTGTTTGTGGCAGCGTAACTTTAACTATTAGACGATTCAACGTATTTTTTAAGGACATCATCATTGCTTTTCAAATTTGTACTTTTAAAAAACTTATATTTAAAATATAGAAGGAAAACATAATATTTTAAACAGAACCGGTTAAGACCGGGCAACACCGGATAATTTAACTATTCATATATATAAATATTGCAATGCTGGCATAGGACAGACAATAAACCGAAATCAACGCAGCGATGATTACTTGTAGATGACTGCGGAATCCTATTCGAAAGCAGCGTGATTCAATACTACATTTACGACTGGTTTTCTTCTTACAACATTTTGTCGAACTTTACGTGGTGATTGTGTAGCATAATCTTGTGCAATGTTGGCACGTCTCCATTTATTTGCTGATTTGCATTCATCCGCTTGCATTTGATTATCACGGACATTCTAACTGATTAATGCACAACGTGTACGTCTTCCAAAGTTTAATCGTCTAATAGCAAGCATTAGTCAAGCAGTCCGAGTAAACTTAATATTAAGATTAACTGTCAAAATAAAGGATTATGTTACTGTATATCAGCCAATGTTGTAAGAAACTTTAAATACCTAAGCATAGGAAATAGCATAGAAATGTGCCATGATATGAAATGGAAAAATCAAATTTCTCTAGTCTGCAGTAAACTGAAAAAAAATACAGTTTTTATAGTAAAACCACTACATAATATCTTTCCTAAAAAAGATATTAGATTACTTTTCCTGTCACTTGTTGAAACTCAAATTACTTATGGAATAATAGGTTGGGGTGAAGCCTATGATAATGTTCTTACCCAACTACAAACGTGTCAAAACGCTCTGATTAGAAAAATTATGAAAAAAAATTATAGATACCCAACGGAAACTTTGGTTAAGAATTTAATGTTTTGAACATTAAAAAATTATGTTTTAAAATTAACACTATATTCATAAAAAAATGTATGCTCTTACAGCCATTGAACCATAATGTTAATAGTACGAGGTATGCATTATCCAAATTCTCCCATGCATGGCCAAAAAAAATTGTCTGTCAAAAGGTTGTCGATTTTATTGGAATTCATATTTTCAACATAATGCCTAGCTATTTAATAAATATGAAACTACCACTTTTTAAAAATCAAGTCTCACACTGGTTTATGTACGAATATGACGCTGCTAAAATATATGATTTATGAATACCATTTACTATTATTAATTCAGATTTTTGTATTTAGATTTTAAAACGCTTCCTTTGTATAATTCGTTATGTATAATCAATGTAAAACTTGTAAACACTTTGTATGATTAATAAACATGTTTGAGATATAGATAACTTTGGGCCTCCACACGAGTAATTTCAGTGAGGCCCAGTAATCTTTAAAAAAGATTTATAATAAAAATAAAAAATCCTTAATCGTTAATCCTTTAATTATAACACCAAAAATGCATACAAATATAACGAATTTAACTGTAAAAAAAAACGTTTCTATATTCAATGTAGCAATGAAATACAATTTAACATAATCGTCGTGTTTATGGCGGCATGTCAAGAAATTCAAATTGACCACGAACATGAGAGTCGCGTTTTAGAACGACCCATCTGCTGCTGAATTCTCGGGACAGCTGCTGGCGCATAGCAATGGCCAAATTCCTGTTGATGTTTCAACTGGATTGATTTCGTTCGCGGCATATTTTTGCGAGTTCACATCGTCGAAGGAGAAACCTAGACGTCTTCAGCAATCCGATTCACACATTATTTTAAGCGGTTGCATAAATAAGGTACATTATTTTTATAAGAAAAAATGCGTTGTTGTGTTAAAACCAATTATTTATTACCAACCAACTGTTTTAAAAATTCAATTTATTGGTTCTTATGATAATATATATTTTTTTTTATTGAACTTTCGAAATAATAACAAACAACTAATAATAAGAAAAATGTAAAAGACACATGCGAGACAGTACCTTTTCTTACCTACTACCTACATTAGATATGAATTATTTTTATATTTTCCTTAGAATAATGGGTGTCTGTACATAATTTATAGAATATAATAATAGTATAAAAATAAATATTGTCATTTTTTAAATCAATAAATAATTTTTCCTCATAAACATTTTTCATTTTATTCGTACTTTTTGTTCGACAAAAAATTTTATTTTCCACAAAAAGTTTTTAAACTTAAATACAAAATAGGCCACATGAAGATAAATACGTATGTTATGAAATATTTTTTTTAAATCCTTGGTAACACAAATTTTTTCTTTAACATTTGAAAATAAAATATTTTATGTAAAACAAAATTTCCAATCTGAAAAAGAAAATTTTAAAAAAATTCGCCATGTAGATTTTGAAAAAATATAAAAAAAACTAAAAAAACGTTGTTATTTTGATTATAACAATGAAATACGGCATTCCTTTATACTAAAACTGTAATGTTATAAGCTGATTTTTAGTAAAAGGTATAGTATAATTTTTATCCAAGTATCAAAGTATGACCTGCACACTACACGTACAAATATTAAAGTTTACAAAAAAAAAAAAAATAACCGGATAAGTAAAAAATTAAGAAATAAATAAAATAAACTAAACTAGGTAAAAAAAACAAAAAATAAATGAATTATTTATGGTAGTTGCCTTCACTTGATAACAAAAAAATATTAAATAACTTTACTTTGCAACAATAATATAAAAACTTGAGTTATAGCAGTATAGAAATGTTGACTTAAAAATTAATCATAATTAACTAGTTGATTTAAAAAGTTGAAAAATAATTAATTATTTTACATAACTTAAACTTTTTAACTAGTTAATGCCCACTTTTTACTCTTTGGTCATATAGCTATGAATTGAACATCATAAATTTATAGTCACACTTTGGGCTTCACTAGTGATTTTCTTAGAATCCTACAAAAGTACCTTTTCTTTTTTAAGTTAACATTTGTTGTTTAAAAAACGATTTTTATATTACCCTCATTCATGGCTGGTCGCAATCAGAATCAACATCAAATAAATAGGACGAGATAATATTGCTATTACGAATCATAATCCCATTATTATATCTATTGCAACAAACGTAACACAGCTCAGTAAAATGATAATAAAAGAATCGAAGAATCGAGAACAATATAATATAGCTTTTAATACAATTAAAGTTTTTAACATCAAAACAATAATAAAACCGAAATAATATTTCTTTTATTTGTTATGAAAAAATGTTCTTTTCTATACCTAATCATTACTCAATTAGGTAGGTATAGCGTTGTAATGTACCCGTCTCCAAAATAATTTTAAACGATATTATATTTAAATTCAACATGTTAATTAGTAACTAGTAACTTCAGCCTTATATCCGATTTAATTATTCGTTACATCAGATCCATACGAGAAGCCTTGCGTTTTACTCCATTTTTACGGTCGTTTAAAACTTAATCAAACGCAAAATCAGCAAACAAATTTTCGGTTCCTAGACAATATCTAGATTACTATATTTTATAGGTACTTACATCGTTTCATTTTTATTTTCACATACGATTTGCAGAACGTGGTTTAACGTTGTTTTTGACGGCTTTCATCGCGTGTTTGATTTTTGACATGAAACTACTAATGGGCATCGGCGTCGATTTGCTGTTTGTGCTCTATCAAAAAGCGAGACAGTCGATCTTCTTAGACAAAGAGAAGCCTAGTGTGTTTACTTGACATTTGTAACAATCGGTTCCGTAGCAATGCTTTGGGGGTAGGTATTCAAGGATCCAGAAGACAATATATTCGCGATTAAAAAATAAAATACCGTGTCCTAGGCAGCTTGGTTTTCTAAATTTATTTCCGCTTGACAACAACTCTGGTTCGTTATCAGATTTTTAGAAACGCAAATGTACCGAGTATGGTTTTTTATGCAGGTAATCTGCACTAAATGCAATTATTGATGAACCGTAAAGCCTACACAGAACGTTAAAGAGATCGTTTATAAATGTTTACCTTAAATATAATTACTTAGATTTATTACAAACATTGTTTGCAAACGGGCAAAAATTATTTGAAAAATATTAAAGCAATAACATACTGATAATATTAAGAATAATAATAATTTATAATACATGTATAGGCATTCAAATTAGAAGAAAAAGAATTGATAATATTTATAATTGATAAAAAAAAAAAAAAACAAAAAAATTACCGATGATCAATACATTTTTAAATTTACATTTAAAATAAATCAGTTTTCAATGATACAAAAGAAGTTATTATAACATTAGTTTTATGAAGTAACATATTATAATTTTAAACATTCAATACCGATTTCTCAATTTTAAACTTATCCTCACAAAACTTGATTGGCATTTTAATCTGACCTGTAATGTTAAAAAAAATTATTTGAACCAACATTTTACTTTTTAATTGGTGATCACTATACTATGTTAGAAATAGATAAAAAAGAAAAGTGATATTCAAACGTGTAAGACGTTTAAGAAATACAGCTAATTTAATAACAGTAATATGCTATGTTTGGTTATATAAGAAAGTAAAAGCATATTTCAATTTTCTAATAAATTTTTCAAATACAATTTGTAACGTTTTAAAAAAATAGGTATAACGAAAATTATGATTTACCAAAATCATTTCTGTACCATTATTATTAATTCTTTTTATTTATACAAATTTGATATTTAGTAAACTATCAATATTTTGATTCTTAAATTAAAATAACCATTTATAATAATTTAAAATATTCATAATTCAGGTACCAGTGATGATTATCATTTATTGTTAAGAAATACAAATATTCAATTCATTTTAGCCACTTATCCTAACTTTTCATTTTACAATTAGTCACTCTCTGTTATTCATCGTATAGAAACTATTATTAATAAGTAATGTTTTGTAGTAAAAATGTTATATAACATGTTATATAGTACGTACTATCTACTTTTTCCTTTACAGAATTGAGTATACCTCCCATGTAATATACACCAAAATCTAAAAAAAAAGCAATTTAGTATTCAACGTTGTCGAAAATTTCATTAATTTAATTGGACTTAATTTTACAGTTATTAGTGTTAATAGTCATAGAATTGTATAGATAACTTTTTATATTTTTAATAGTATGTTATAAATATAACCAAATAATATTGTTTCCTGGTAAAATATAGCGTTTGTGAGCATTTCAATGTATAAGATAAGTAAGTCGAAACAAATTACGTGTAATATTTGTTTGTCAAATTTTAAAAATCAAAACAAGTTTAAAACAATCAATACCGACATAACAAAAAGAAAAATATATGTTTGTCATTATTAGAAAAATGTACGTAACTCAAGAACTAATTATTTTTCATAAAACAGTTTGTACAAGCCATTATTTCTGTTTAATTACTTATTTTAGATGGTTTGTATGAAACAAGTGTAGAAATTTTAACACTTTCCAAAAAAAAGATAATTGAAAAAAAAAAATCATCATAACATTGTTTATAAATTTAAAAAGAACAATTGTTAGAACAACAATATTACATTATAATTTTTATCAAGTAAACAATTCCAAACATTTACACAGACTAATTAATGTAGCTTAATCAATAAGATGTTTTTAAAAATTGGTGGTGTATTTTTTTATTTTGTATAATGTATAGTTTTTCAACATTATATTTTATATATTTTATAAAATTATATAAATATGATGTGCGTTTAACCTATTTATATATTTTTCTTCTTTATGCGACGTGATAAATATAGTTACTTTTCTGAATCCAAAGTTTTAGGTATACAATTTAGATGAATGTGAAAATGTCAAACGACCAGAACTATAAAAAATCCATATCGAAAGACTCCTGAAAAACTAGTTTCAAAATTAAAAACAGTTTTTTCGAAAAAGTTCTCAATTTAGATCATGGAATTTTATAAACCTAATCAACAATAACTGAAATAATGTTTTAAATAAAATACATTTTTGAAAAGAATGAATGACATTTATAAAATGTTGATTATTTTTTAAAAATATATCAATAATATCACGTCAAAAAATATCTTCCTAACATTATAACTACAGTTATTTGAAATCACAATGTGATATTGTCACACTGTGTGACATCATTATAAATTATCTTTTTAATTAAAATTCAAAACTACATGGTAGTTTTATATTATTATACTAACGGACTTCAACAGTGTTGATTCCTGTTATAAAAAAAATTTATAATTTTTATTTTTCACATTTTCATTCATACACAAAGGCATATAATTTAAAAAAATTCACTTTTTGTACACAGATTTGTTATTATTTTAATTTTAGTATCAATACATTTTAACATTCGTCGTTTCATAGTTTAATAATATATAATATATTATATATACTTTATATAACGTTTATTAAATCATAACTTTTTATTTATTTAATAGATTTTAATATAGAATAGAAATTATTATTTTGTTTTTATTTTTTTATTAGACTAAGATACTAAGGAATGCATTGAAAACAATTCCTAAAATATCATGATAAATTGATGAAAAAACAAATTTTTTTTCAATAGATGAAAATTTCAACTTGAAAAATTTCTCTAAATTTTACTATAAATAATTGTATTTATGAAATCATATGTTGACATATTTGAAAATATTTCAAATTATATGAATTTGCCAGTTTTGTGTTGAGTGCTTTTGCATGTGAAACTGGTTTTATAGTTTTGGAGTTAAAAACGATTTTGTTAGTTTTTGAACAGTTTAAAGAGCTTTGAAATTTTTGAATCCTTGCGTATTTTTTTAATTATTGTTTAATAAAAACATGCGATTTCCTGTATTGAGTGTTCAAAATTTAGAAATTCAAAAACTAGTTATTCTAACTTGATGTTAACGATATTTTATAAGATACCTACTGGAAAATCAAACACATATAAAAAAAATTGATTAAAATAAAAAAACTAAATTAAAATATTAATTAACTAAAAAATTTAATTTTCAAGCTATACATGGTACACATGGTAAGACAACTTTTTTAATTTACTATGTTAAGTAATTTATTTCTTTTTACAATGACTTACCACCTATATTAATGACTAAAAACAACGAGATTCAAGTGAATCATTTATTCTTTTAAGACTTAAAAGAATAAATTTTACATAGCAAAAATGTTTAACAAAGGACATTAGTTTCTCACATTATTATTTCTTCTGGTAAATTATATGTATCAGTTTAAGTAATTGTAGTATGTCAAGCTATATTTATTTTAATAGTACATAATAGAATATCATCGTAAACATCATAAGTAATAGTGAATAAAAGTGAAATTCATAATTTTTGAGAAAAAAAGTATTATTTAATCATATAATTCCTTACTCCTTGACATATTCTCTGTAAATAATATATATTTATTTGTTATTTAACTACTATTAGTATCAGTAAATAATATTATTCACCAATTTCTCCGTTTTAATGCAGTAAGTATTAGGATCCAATAATCACCACATTATATTAAACAAACCGTTGTTGTCATTCAGTTATTTTTTAGATTTTAATTTCAGTTTAATTTAAGTTTACCTAAAATTGTATAAACGATAATCAGTTCCTTCTCTAAGGATGAAACGCTAAAAATATTTTGGTAACTGATGGAAATTTGTAATTTTTTTCTGCAAATAATTTCGTCCAGATTATAATTATAGTTCTTTATAATATTTACACAACACCAAAAATATACTAGGTACAGTAAAAAATTCTTAAATTATTTATTTTATAAAATTTAGTTTCCATAGTTTCATGTTTTTCAACAGAAACGTAAATTAAAAAGCAATACAACACTTACTAAAATCATTTACACCTGTAAATCAAATACATGTACGAGTATCTATTGATTTATTCGTTATTAATTTCCAAAATTCTCAAACATCTGATATTAGTATCTAATTAAGTACCTAACTAGAGTCTAAATTATTTTTTTAAAAAAAGATAATATAGAATTATGAATATTAAATATTTATTTTTTACTGAGTATGAGCATATTAAAAAACAATTAAAAAGACATTATTGAGTAAAATGTTTAAATTTCTCCACAGCACAAAAAAAAATAAAAAAAAAACCTAAATGTACAGTAGCCACTACGCTTTAAGTTGGATATTTTTTTCGTACTTTTTAAAATCTGAAAAAACCAATAAATCATTGCATTTGAAAAAATCAATTCTAAGCGAGCTATCTTATCCAATAAGTCTCGAGTGAAAATAAAAATATCGTGAATTACTCCTGTAATATATACGTACAAAAAAAAAAAAACTTGCGTATTATTATACCTAGCAAAATTTTTTATCAATATTTTATGACGTGTTAAATTAATTTAGTACATAAAGGTTTAAAAACGACGTAGAAAAGTTTTTAAAACAATAGTTTGATAGGTAGGTATAATAGCCGTTCTGATGGCGGTTTTGCTATTTTGGTCGTTATCGGACGGCAGGGCACATATAACTCGACAAATAATCAAAGTTTTAAAAAATGCTTCAAATAAAATTAAATTTAAAGTCAAAATCCTAACTTTAATGTGTCAATAAACGTAACGATTTGCGCACACCTTTTACCCAAAAACGTCATTACAAACATGAAAATTTCAAATTTTTTGCCGTAAAATTCTTGATTTTTGTTTTGTTTTTGAGGCGAAACTCAAAAAGTAAGCAACATTTTGTAAAAAGCTTGAATTAATGTACCACCGGCGTCTATATACCTTTTAGAAAACTTAAAAAACAAAAACAAAACATCATTGTAAAAACAATACATTCCTCCTTCGTCGCTCAGAATCTAAAAAACTTATTCATATCATTTAATAAGTTCACAAATTTTTAACAAGAGTAGTTTTGATTCCAAACCATTTTGACCATCATTAAAGTAGGTAAATGTCTTATCTATGACCTTCGCTCAGTTTATTTCTTTGATAACAATGATTTAGTATTACTTTCAAAATTATTTAAATGGTTAAATTTCATCTTCAAAATAGTCACCTAACTCATATAATTGTGACCTATCTTAATCAGGGGTCTAGGTTAGATAAATAAGATATACTAGAATGTGGAAATTATAGAGGAATTAAGCTTTGAGCCATAGTATGTAGATTTGGGTAAAGACTGAGATATGAGACAGCGATTTCAGAGAATCAGTTTGGTTTTACGCCACCAAAATCAACAATGAAACCGTTATTTTGTGTTAGACAATTGGCAGAGAAGTACTTACAAGAAAAAAAAACAAAAATCAATGTATGATATTTATAGATTTAGAAAAGTCATATGACAGAGTTCCAAGGAATGTTTTAAAGTGTACGTTAATGAGAAAAAAGTTCCAAAAATAGATATTAATTTGATAAAAGATATGTATGAAGATTCTAGTACTAGTGTAAGAAGTATGTGTGAAAAAATATAATGTTTTATCGTAGGAGTAGTTGTTCGTCAGGGTTTGCCTTAGATGAATGCTTAAATGGATAAATGGAGTTATAAGAAAAGATAGAATAAGAATCGAATATGTAAAAGGTAGTATTAGTGGTGCATCAATAGCGGATAAAATAAGAAAAAATTGACTGTGATAGTTTGAAATTGTGATGAGGAGAAAAGAAACGGAAGCAAGTAAAAGCAGTTATGCAAATGAACGTTGAAGTAAAAATAAACACAGAAAGACCAGAGAAGAGATGGATGGAAACAATTGAAAAAGATATGACGGTAGTTAAAGTGTGTGTAGAGGATGTGAGTTATTGTGATTAGAGGAGGAATAAAATGAGTTTGGCTGGCCCAAGGTAGTCGAGGAAAAGGCAAAGAAGGAGAACCTTAATCACGGATCTTAACCCATTCGTTTACATATTTTTAATACACCTATCTATTTGATGTCAGATCAAAATATATTCAAATATGCTCACTTCGATTATATAGTGCAAATTCTATTGCTTCTTCTTTTGTGTCTGTTATAAGAAAATATAACTTATTACAATGACTTTTATTTATGATAGTATTAAATGAAAATTTAATAGATAAATATAGATAAAGATATGGATTAAAACATTTTCGTTAAAATATAAAATTATTGAATTATAATATATAAATCCATTGCATTAAAATATAAATAGTAATTGTTCTTTGAAATTTTACAAAGAAAATCAAAATAAATGGTCAAAAATACCATTGAACGGATTTTTTTTAAATTCCCTTTGAATTGTTTTTATATTAAATATATTATACTTTACTTCCGAAATCTTTCAATTCATCTGTTTTGAACGTTTTATAAAGTTATATGTCCTTTTTGATTTTTCGTTTTTACTTATTAAATAAATTATGGGTATACTTTGTTATGTATATAATTTAAATAATTAAAAATATGGGTCTGTTTAATTTACAAAATGATATGAAAATAATCAATAATAATCGCTTTTAATTGATTGGTGAAATATAACATAGTACATAATTAATTAACCTAAATAATTAATAATTTTACTGCAGAAGAGAATTTATACATATAGAAATATGGATATTTTGGTTAGAGGAAATTTTAAATATATACTAATTGTAAACAAAATAAATTACTAACAACTCTGTAAATTATCCAACAATTTTCAAAATAAGTTTAATTTCGTTTTCATGATTGAAGTATTTTAAAAATGCTACTATTTTTTTTTTTTTTTTTCGTTGGTTACAATTTTAAGAATAATCAAAATTTTTAATCCAATATTGTATATTTTATAATATTTATGTAGTATTTAGTACATTTAATATTGCCTACTTGCAATGTATATTTTTTCAGTCTAGAAATAGTAAGTACGGTGTTTAACGCGTTAGTTGATTGAAAAAACTTACCACGACATAAATGTTCTAAGGAAATATTAAAAATAAAATACCCGAATCACAAAATAATATACTTTTTTAATTGCGTATACGTATTTTGACAACCATGTTGTCATCTTCGGCGCGAATCTACGACTGTTCACTTACTCTACACCAGCCAAGAAAAACCAGTCCAAGAAGGACGTCAAGATACAAAGACACGTATAGTGCTCCAAGTGTTGCCAAGGCTTCTAGCGCCATATATTGCCGTATTCAAAACGAATGTTGTTTTATTCTATATCTACAAATACCTCTTTTACTTACCAGGTTAAATCCAATTCAAGTTTAAATTTAATTCAGGTCATTCCATATATAAGTTTATATAATAACATACGTATATAGAGGAGAAAACACTTAGTTAGTATTTAAGTGTGGGAGATAGGGTTTGTAATTTCATGAGATTTGCAACTCTGATGGTGGCCGATGATGGTTGTTCTTAGTTCAAACACAAATTAAAGATTCACATTAGCTTGTATGATAGGAATGGTACAGTTCCAATTCATTACTTTAGTGCAACTAACTGATGAATTACAATAATTTTGGTAATCTAATTAGAACTCTATAGTTTATACAGACCATTTTACCCCCTATTAAATTTGTTACTTCTCCTCTGTTACATAATACGATAACTTATTACTTTATGTAGATGTGTATTGTGTAGGTATACAAAAAATAAAAATAATTGTACAACATTTTAAATATAATATTACTTAATTGTTCTGGATGAGAATCGCAATAATCGCTGATGGAACTAAAAGCTAATAATCCACATAAATTAATAACTACTTGTTTCATTTTGTTTTATAAATTAATTTATAGAGAGAAAAAATATTGAGATTTCAAGCTGTTTCTACAATAATTTTTTATCAATTTTCATAATTTTCTTTTAAAATATTTGAACAAAAAAATTGTTTTCATAAATTCAAGAAAATATTTGTCGCGTATTTTGTTTTTGGTTTCATTGTTCTGCGATTATTATAAAATAAATAGCAAAAAAACAAAAAACAAAAATAACACGGTCTATAAAAGTATCGTTGGTTCTGAAAAGATTAGACGAAAAAAAATTGGTTAGTTATATTGGACAAAGTTAGAAAACAGTATAAGTTATATATGATGACAACTAATGGATAACTATTTTATTGGACATAACTCCGTTTGAATTAGTAAAAATTGCTAAATCTATATATCTTTTTTACAAGTAAAATCTTTACCACTTGTAAAATTATTATTGAACAAGAATTAGTAACATTTTAATCAGATTTTTTCTTTAGAATTTTTGAATATTTTAAATAAATTCGCTTAAGCTAATGTTAAAATTAAAATAAAATACCAAAATTTAAATTTCCCGAAAATGTTTGGTAATATTCTTTTACAATGCCTGAAACATAACAAAAATATAAAATTTCTATTTAATTCTATTCAGTTTACTTTGTGATACATAGCCGAATATTATTATACATACTAACAAGTTTGTTGAAACTTAAACACATTTTTCTTATTCAATAAATTAATTTAAATTAATTTATTACGTACATATATTATATAGAATACAATTCATAAAATAAAATAAATTATGGCTATCGTTTAGATTATCTAACATTCTAAAGACTCTAAAAACAAAATAGAATTGTATTAGTATGTAATAGTATTATATCATATATTTTATACTACCTGGTGGCATTGTATCTAAACCTTAAATTCAATTTCATATGTAATTCAACAAATTATAATGATATATTTATAATTTTAACTTCATTTAGATATAGTATATTATTACTATTTTTGATATGCTAAGGTTTTCAGAAGTAGTTCTGATTAGTTATTGGCTCTTTTATTACAGTAATGTTTATAAATGGGAGGTATATATATATACCTATAGATTATTTTTGCGAGAGAGAAACATTGACAAGAACAATGTTTGTTGTTATTCATCACCGAACAATATTATTGTAAAATACATAAACAAACTTGGTGTATAATTGCATTTTGAACAATTCTTTTACAAATCAAATACTTCAACTACCTAATCTAAATTTTTAAGATTTATGTTTTTGTCATAGGGCAATATTTTAAAAATATTTTTAAGTTATCAAACTCATAAAAAAAATTTGACTTTGGAAATTCATATGAAAAACATCCTCGAACAAAAGTCTTATTATAATATGATATTTAGTATCTATAATAATTATCGATATTAAAAAGTAACAAAGACGTCTAACATAAATTGTTTTATGTTTTAATTCCATTGCAAACGTAATTTGCAAGGGATTTATTCTTAATAATTAAGGTTATTTTTAATCTAAAATATCGTTAATATTTTATTTCACTTACGCCAATACTCGATAGCCATTTTAATGCAATGAATCGAATACACTGGAATTCTGGATCTAGGAATGTCGGTGATGTCTTGATTAACTGCAATATAATATTAGGTACTATATTTACTTTCTGTAACGTGTAGCCAGTGTACCAGTTTCAGTTTACCATTTGTTTGCGAAGAAAGTTAATAAGTTAAATTTATTTTATTTACATTTTGACAATGTGTTTTACACTGTTTATGTTATATTCAACTAAAAATAACTTACGATATGGCGCACAGGTTTTAAGAATTTCACCTGATAATGAGATTTGGCACAAATTACTCACCTCTGTTAACGAATTTTGTCTTATATATAATATATTATAATAAGATATAATATAAAAATACAATCATATGAATCCACTGTCCTGACAGTAAATGTAATATCCAACGTGCTCGATCGTAAGAAATAGTCAAACATTTTTTGATGAAGTGATGCACTCGGGTGCTAAATTTCTAAATACGTCTCTGCTATACCAACACGCGAGAAAAATTCCTATACGTAAATTTAGCTTTTAACCATAAAACAGTTGATAAAATTGTATGTATTTTGAGAAATTTTACTCACGAATACAACTGTCAATGTCTATGGGTAATACAAATTAACAAATAAAAAGTACATTACATGATTACAAAAATGTTAATTTAAATGTACCTTTTTAAGTTTAAATTATATATATATCTGTATTTTGTTATATATATTTAGATATAAGTTTCAATGAAAAATATGTGTCTTTTTTATGATTGATGGACATGATAAATAATCGATCGATTCCGACAACATTTTAGGGATCGTTTTTCCGGATACCTGAAACAATAATAATGTACACTGTCCAGGGAGAGTCCAGCATTGCAATCTGACTCAAAAAGTAAATTGAATAAAATAAAATAGAAATGGATTTACAAATTCATATATATATATATATATATATATATTTGTTTTGTTTTATTTATTGTCAAAGAATATGCTTCGAAAAAACTTAGACTATAGTAGGTATTACTGTAGTCCATAGATATATCAGAATAGTTACTGACTTAAAATATCTGGAGCGTTCCCTTTCTACCCGTATTTCAAAGTACGGTTTTATATTTACAGAAAAAAAAAACAACACTGTAAAAACAATACATTCTTTACTGCGCTAAGAATCTTAAAATCAACTCAAACTATTGCATAAGTAAAATATTGTTAGAATAGTGAAATTATTATGTATTGTCAAGTGTGTACTTATTTTAATGTTCAGAAGAGTTGCCACTTTTTATCTCAAAACAATCGAATATTAAATTCTCGTTTCCTTTTACGTTTATGAATATTAACTTAAAAATAAGTTATCAACATAAAATTGGTATATGAACTGCATCATTACTTTCATCTGGATTCGCAGTGGTGAGGGTTTGAAAAAAGTTAAAAAACAATACCGTTGTTGCAAAAATTATCTTGTATGAAGCCATGTTATTAGTTTTTTAAATGCAATCGTACGATGAAATGTTTCAAGTGGATAATCAAAGTGAATGATTGTCGGTAAAAATTATTATTTATTGGATATATTTTTACATAAACCAATTGTGAACTGTGTACGTGTTTAAAAAGAATTATTACATAAATTTGTATCATCCTAGTTAGCTGAACAATTTTGCACACGTCGTGTTATAATATTTACACAGGCCATATTATATTATAGATGAAAAAACCGGTTGTGTAATCACTACGATTTATTCGGAATACACATTACTTAATACTATAGTGAATAATTTTTTTTCTTGATAATTTAATTTTTTTTTATTTTGAAATATCCAGCAATGAGATTAGATCTTAATCGAGACTAATAATTGTAGTGGTCAAAAAATATATTATATTTCTTATAGTTTTAATAATAGTGCTAAATAAAAGAAAAATATGAAGTAAACGTGAAACACTCTAGCACATCAAAATCTGTGTACGGTACACTATCGTGATATCGATTTTGGAATATCGCGTCCACCGTGCAGTGGCGGCTTGGAGAATTTAAAGTCGCGAAATCAATAAATTTTTTCACTCCGTTTTTCATTAACAGTTCAAGACTTTTACCGTGCGCCCCATTTTTTCCGCCTCGTCTTAAAAAACGCTGTGATCGTGGAAAACGCGCGGCGTAATATACCTTTCGTATTGCCCTGCCGATATCATGTACGTATGGTGAAATCCGGTAGGCGTGCGAACGGTTTTTTCCGGTTTCAAAGGATTCAAGTGTTGGAAAAAAAAAAAAACTCAAAAAAAAATAGCGTTACAGACTGCTGCACTAGGTGCAGCCTGTCAGTTGAAAACACAGCCGGATCGTGGGGAACGTACCTGCATACTGCAAGAAAGGGTTGTTGTTGTTGCTGTTGTTGTTGTCGGACGGTCGGTGGCGCGTGTTGGCACGAAAAGCGATTATCGTTTTGATCCGGCCGAGTATAGTGCCACCCCTCCCCCCACCGGTCAGGTCGACGGCGAGAAGTCCAGACTGTTCATTCGCAGGCGTGTACGACTATAATATATCACACATAATATTATGTATACGCGAACACTACCCCATCCCACTCTGCCATCTGCGCCACGTCCACCCCGACACAGTCCGTCCCGGTTTGCGTGCGCACGGTGTACGCGTTCGGCGGCTGCTGCAGCTCGGACGGACAGGGAAGCAGTGGCGGAGGTGGCGGTGCAGGACTCGGGGGTGGTGTGGCGGCGCAGGACTCGGGGGTGGTGGCGGGCCATAATGACGGTCCGCAGACTTTAATAAAAGTGATTAAAAAATATTTATGAAACCGTATATCACCTTTCTGGAAAGCTCTTCTCGGCCGCCCCGCACCGGCCGCCCGTCGCGACAATACAAAACACGTCCCTTATGTACGCGCGTATTATACGAGCGGGCAATATTATCGCATAAACATTATCAGTGCAATATGTGGTGCTTGTGGACGATGAAAGTGTTCGTGTGTATACACACATTAATGACTCTAGCCCAGCACCGGGGGGGGGGGGGGAGCAGTCCCGACCGAAACTCAAAGTAACACACCTCATCCAGCCCCGATACGAAAATTCATCCCGACCGCCGGTCCAGTACCGAAGCGCAATAAAAAAGCCTCGTGCGCAGAAGACATACCGGCGTTCCATTTCAAATTTGATACTTGTCGACGATCGGCTGTCAATAACAAAACGATTTTATATGCGTGGTTGTCCGCGGTTTTTCGAGGACTCGTTCATCGCAACTAATCGCCGAATCCGAAATATATATTTTACGGCGGCCCGATCCGACCCGATCCACGTCCAGCTCAGTGCGGCACTCTCAGTCCGCGGTTTCGGGTTGTTTTGAAACGGCCCGGTAACCCGAACCTCCCTGCAGTGAATTCTGGCCCGAATGCGACTTCCAACGCGACTTCGGGTGCGGAGCTCTATACAATACGTGTGTGTACGCACAAACCGACGATAACGATATTATCGTTGTAATTTTTTTCGGGTACGTGGCGGAGGGTGGCGCTGCGAAACTACTGCGCCGGGGTTTTCGTTCGACGATTTACGAAACTACCTGTGTTGTTGTTACACCGCCGTCCGGCAATCTTTTGTAATTATAGCAGCCCCGCGCCACCCCTCCGCCACGGGACGGTCCGCGCCCGGAAACCGTGTTATCCGCCGCCGCAGCGTACCCACCGACCACCCCTGCGAGAGCCGTCCCTTATAAACGTATCCGACGCCGCCGACGCGCAGCGATATCCGCAATATTATCTCCCGCGATATCCGCCGAATAACGATTAGCCGATAAATTTACCCCCGCGCGTACGCAGCAGTCCTGCCGCGGTGGCGGGGCTATCCCTCCGACGAGACGTCGTTCATGACGGCGCCCGGGCCAAACCGCCGGGTCCTGCAGAGACTCGAAATCTTGTACACAGATAGGTAGGTTCCTTAGTAGCAATGTAGCACTAAGAGAGGATTTTTCGAAACCCTACGACGGGGATCGACATAGCCGCGTTATTTTTGCCGACGCCGCCGCGGGAGCTAGGAAGAAGGACATTGTTACGGGCGAGAGTTCTTTGAACGTTTTTTCCGGGACGTGACCCTGAAGTCACGAGAACAATTAGTGACTGACAAGGGCGGACTGCGAAGATTGTCGAAAAGTTATAAACCTCTAACTTTGGAGCGTGCGCCGCGGGACAGTAACATTAGGTGAAGTCTGTGATATCGTAATATCTGGCTGTAGGTCACCACCTAACCCTACGGGTGAAATGTCACGATAAGCGCATATGATAGACTTATGATCCGGGTCAATTTTTTTTGACGATATTCTACACAGAATTTAACGTAAGAAAGTGACGAAAAACAACTCATAACGTCATTCGGGTTAAACATTAGATATTGCTTCGTCGCAATAATACTTGGCCGACGGAACAAATTGAAAAAATACGCGAAATCGCATTTCAAAGTAAGGCCGATTTTGGAAATTTTCGTTTTTATTCGAACGAATAAAACCTCTTTTGGGTAAACGAATTCTACTAAATTACATTTTATCGTTCAATTACCCTGCACGGTTTCGCCAGCTAAGCGACGACCCAAAACTAATATTAATTTACAATTGATCGTGATGAAAACCTTTTTCTGAACACAATATTTTAGACAAAATCTTATCGACAGCAGCGCTATCCGTCGGCGCATCGACACGAAACCACCGAGCGTGGAAATTGCAAACTTCGCCCCTTGAATATAGCCGTTCCTCGTATAACTTGCTATGTATGTATACTATGCGCGACTTGACAACGTTTTGTCGTTAAAACCCACGGAGTGTGCTCGTCAAGACGTTTCCCTAAACAGAGAAAAACGCGAGGAGAAATCATCGGAATGTAATCTGCACTCCTCTACCGTACGTATCCGGGCTCCCGATCAACAATTTCCTTCCCATTTACAGGCCACAGTGGAGAGGAAATTCTCCGACGAGAGCGTGTTGTTGGCGGTCAAAAAATAAAAAACGTGTGGTTTGAACATAACTTTTTTTTACGCCCTGGCAATTTTTCCCCGTTTGATCAAAGGATTTCTGCGTGAAACTACAGAGCAATACGTTTTTCTAGGTTTTTTTCCCCCGAGTGTTCGCGCTGCCTGGCCTGAATCCGCTTTGAAATTTCCTTGAAAACGTTACGACGAGCACGGTTGCCGCCACTAGCTCCCAGTTCTGTTCACTTTGCGCCTTGTTTCAAACCGGTAGCGAATTAAATTTACATTGATTAAACATATATGTATATTTATATACATATATATACATATATATATATATATATATATATATATATATATATGTATATATATATGGTCAATGTCCGTATTTATACAAATGTATATGTTCAGCAATACTATAAGATACTTTTTACTCAGCTGAAGTTCTTTTTCTATATATATGTATACATACACATACATACTAGAATGGTTCTTATCTGGGCAATACTTTATACTTAATACTTGACGGGCAAAAATCGATTTAAAAAATTACTAAAAATTTAAAGCACTTGCGGTTTATAGTAAACTAAGCAAAGTTAGATGTCTTAGTAAATACGTATTTACTTAAATTTAAGTTAATTTTTTGTGGCAGGATGATTTGTTAAGTTTAAAAATGTATTTTTTAAAAAAAAATTGAGAATAGTCCAAACCTCCTAACACAGTTTTTTCATGTCGCTGTATTAGTGTGAAGATTACGCCGTGAAACGCTTTTAAAATATTAATATTTTTTAAAAACAATTTAACAAGTACAATTTCAGCGGGAAAAATATGAACTTACCAAAAAGTCAAAGTTTTGTTGTCTAACTAGATGTGAAAAATTCTTCTGTATAATGCTTGCTATTTTCATCTGAAATTAGCACTATAAAAACGTAACTATTGTTAATTGTATGCATAGAGTGGTTTGTTTATTATATTTCATGTAACTACTGCGAAAATAATGAACTCATCAAAAAATGATTCAAACAAGATTTTTTTTTTATTAAAAAAACAAATTATTTTTATATTACATATTTTAAGTCTGGTCATTATTTATTACGACTATGCCTATGCTCACTGTAAAAAAAACTAATACAATATTCTCATTGG
Source organism: Hormaphis cornu (assembly GCA_017140985.1). Taxonomy (NCBI): domain Eukaryota; kingdom Metazoa; phylum Arthropoda; class Insecta; order Hemiptera; family Hormaphididae; genus Hormaphis; species Hormaphis cornu. The sequence continues at coordinate 12,395,213 of CM029362.1, forward strand.
TTCGACTCGAATCATTGTGAGTATTTGTGAACCAAAGTGAAATTGTTGACATGTAAGGAGAGACTTTTCGGTGATTTCATATTTTTTCCGCTGAAATTGTATTTTTAAATTTTTTTTTTTTTAAAAATATTAATAATTTCAATGCGCTTTAGGGGACAAACTTCACGCTAATACAGCAACATAAGAGAATTGAGATAGTAGTTTCGGGATAGTTTTAACATTTTTCTATTTTTTTTTTATAAGTACCTATGTATATTTTTGACCGTCAAGATAAGAATTCTAGAATAACATAAATAAGAACCACCCTAATATATATATATAATATATGACGAGAAACTTTTTAAAAAGTTATATGGCAATCTCTGAGCTCTGAATATCAAAAACAACGTAGAGTAGTACAGTACTCATTTGAGATTTGAAATCGACGCTTTTCTTTAAAAATATAATTTTATTCTACATAATTTGTTTGTTTTGTAGATGCCTATCTAATTACAAAAGATTTTTCAAAATGCAATCTCATAAGGGATTTAAAAATTGTAAAAAGCCATGATAGAATGGAAACCGAATTAGATTTGGTGGGATTTCTCGATATATAGCCTACACATACATAGTATAGTTTTTACCACCAAGTTTCATACGATTTCCCCTTAAAAGTATGGGAAGTGGGCGTAAGATGAGACAAAATTTGTTCGATTGATCTTTTTTCAGTCGTTTCCGGTTTGTAACTTTTGAAACTATAGTAGTATTACACAACAGTAGGAAAAACAAAACAAAATTTTTTGGATTTTTTTTAATATGAACTATTAAATAACTAAACTTGAAAATTAACAGTAGGTATATATAATTATAGGTTAAAATTTTATTTTTACATTTGATATGACATTGCTATCTAATATTCGCTGCTCTAAGTGTTTCATTATTAAACATCTATTCTATTAAAATGGATTGTATATAGTTACACAAATACAGAAAGACAATCATAAATTTGGTTAATACCTACATTTTTAATAATTTAATAGCAGATTATTTAATAATAAACAAATATAATAATATCATAAATTATAAAATCTCAACATCACAGTCATGTAACATTGTAAGAATTAGAATATCTATATTTTATATTAATTAAACTAGAACATTTAACTCATTCAATTAATATTTGCAGGTTATTTATGTTTATTTCAGCAGTTGATAGACAATAGAAATACGATTTGTTTTATTTTTTTTATACATAATAATAAATAATCAAATTTTAAAATTAACTTTAGGTACCTATATAATAAGTTAAAATTTTATTTTAACATTTGATATGACTTTGCGATCAAATATTTGGTCTAAATGTTTCATTATTAAATATCTCTTCGATTAAAATGGATTATATATAGTAACACAGAAAGGCAATCTTAAATTCGATTAATACCTACATTTTTAATATTCTAATAGCAGATAATTTCATAATAAAATACATAACAAATCATTATTTATAATTTTAATATGTAACGATTATAATTAGTAATGTAACGATTAGATTTATTTATAATAATTATACTAGAACATTAAACACATTCAATTAATATTTGCATATTGTGTATGTATATCTATACAAAACTGGGAAGGCTCTTTAATTGCACCTAAAATGAATTTAAAAAATTTAGTCAACCATAATTTTATTATATAGTAAAAGTAAGAACATAATGCTAATACATTTTTTAACGAGATATATAATAACATAAATAAACGAAATTATAAAGAAAAAGGAAAAAAGAATGTAGGTATATCATAAGAAAGGAAAGCAAGAAGGGAGTAAATTCTAGCTCAGGTGAGAAGCATTAGCATTAGTGAGTATTGAGTTGTATTGAGTTACGACCACGCATTAAAGCGGGTCATTTCTTTGGGTAGATATATCAAAGCTTAGTTGCTACTCAAAACAACTTCCCACCCGACCAAAAATCTACACGATTTTTTTTTCTCTTTCTAAAAATTAACTCTCTTACTTTCTTTTTATTCTTTAACTTTACTTCCTTTTTTTTCTTTCTTTTTTAAATTTTACTCCTTCTATTCTCTATATTTACACAACTTATTCTTTATAAACCATTCATAACAGTTAACTACTCAGGTTTATGACCTACCTTACTTTACAGTATCTTATTATTTATCGCTAATTTTTCTAATTAATCCATTGTATAATACAACATTCTTATTAATGAATAAGATCACTATTTTTCCAAAAATGTTTTGTTAGGAAAATATAAAGGTCCTAAAGCAACCTTTTATTTAAAGTACTGCATGAAAAGTAAGGAACACCTCTTATATTTAAAAAATTAAATTGTAAAATACTTAGCATAAGTTAAAAGGAATTATTTCTAACAACGAAAGTTTAAAGGTTATACCTATTCCAAAGATGGTATTGACACAATATTAATCGGTTTTTGCACAAATATAAGAAAATAGTCGAAATAAAAACAAACGTTTTAATTCAAATACATTTTTAAGCCAAAATCCCAACTATTTTGTTGTGTTCATCGTGAAGATTTGAAGATTCTTCTCAAAATCATTTTAATGTTTTACTATTTTTTCGAAATATTCAAATTTTTTCTCACGTCAAAAGTATTCAAAAATATTCTAAACATTTATGGATTTCGGCCCGTTACTCAAAAAATAGTCAACATTTCAAATATAGTACCATATACGTCCACATTCCAAACTTTTTATTTCTATGGCATTTTGTCATTAGACACTTCCTCTAATCACCAAAATTTTTGTAGAAATAAAAAATTAAAAACGTCATTTTTCAAACAATACATCCTTTCCTACGCTCAGGATCTAAAATACTGAATATTAAGTATTAATTTATGTCTAAAAATAGTTATAATGAACAATAGTTGTTATTGGAATTATATGAATACGTATTACCAGGTTTTATTGACACTTGTTTCTCAATTTCTACCAAATATAAATGACCATAGTCTGAAAATACACAAAATATTAAAATATGAAATTAAAGGTAAGTTGTAAACATATATACTAAAGAAAAAATTAGCACAAAGTACGGTTAGGAAGGTTGGTTTGGGAGGATTTTTTAAAATTGAATAAATTGTTGGCAATGATAAATTATTTTAATAGTTTTCTTCTTAATACATTTCATTCTTAATACATTTCAACTTCCAATCGTTATAAAATCCTCTTTTAAGAGTCGAGTACTAAAAAAAAATTAAAGCAATTGAAAAAGGTTGGACTGTTTGGTATGTTTGTGTATGGCAAGTTTTGTTTTGGTAATAAGACGTTTGGTATTATTTTTTTCGGCAAGAATAAATTATTGCTTACAAAAATAATGTTCCCTTATGAGTTCTATTTTTTTTTTTTTTTTTGATAAAAAAAGCTTATGCTTATCATGATGATATAAATTAGTCATAGGAATTCTAACAGATATGAATTTGAGTTTACAGTACCGATAAAAACAAAAGAAGCCGGAATAGTGCTATAGGCCTCGTGGGTAGCGTGACCTAAAGTGATTTCGTGAACAATTATACGATGGGCAAATTATGCCAATACATTTTCAGCACTACTCCCTTACCCGTCCACTATTACCAACTTCAATAGACAATAAGTAGGTAACCGTGGTAAATTTTATTATGTCCAAAATTGCAAAAAAATCTAGTGGTCACCAAGAACACGCTTAACTTGCAATATGAAGTCATATTATTGTCTTTTTGCTGTTATGGCGACCGTCGGCTGTATGAAAATCCCAAAGCACAAAAGATCTGCTATACAACGTGCTTCTAAACTCGTCATTCCGAGGGGCCGTATATCACTCTTGGGGAAAAATGATTACGGCAAACGTGTTTTTACATATCGATTTAGATTTTTATGAACATAAAGTTCGGACCAAGCTGAAACTTTTACACAATATTAAAATAGGTAAGATACAATTTTGATAAAAGTTTCAAGTTATTTCGAAAATGTTTGAGCTTAGTATAGAATTTTAAATTTTTGAATAATTTACCAGGATGTAGGTATCTAGACAACTGAGCTCAGTGAGAATGGTTTTTTTTTTTCAAAGCGATGATTTAGGAGTTTGATAAAGTAAGGATTTTATCAAACTCTTACAAAGTTTATAGAAGTTATGATTTAACTATCAACTGCGTTTACTACTTGTTGCAACACAAAAGAATTCTGTTTTATTAATATATAATAAAGTACAGACTTTAGTTTTTAAGTCAGTGCTCGGACAATCTAAATTGATTATTTTTAATTTCAATGTTCATTTCAAAAATTTCATTTTAAACATAATACAACTATTAATGTTATAAAAATATGATCTTTAAATTCTAAGTGAAGAGAAGAATGTATTGTTTTTAGAATTATTTTTTTTCCTTTTTTTAGATTCAGAACGTTCTTGAGGAATGTATTGTTTTTTCAATGGTGTTTTTTTTTTTCAAACATTTTTCGGTTTGAAAGAATGTTCTCATATTCAAAGACGCTACCTCTAATAATAGGTATATAACCTCCGGTGGTACATAGAGAGGTCCCAAATTTGAGAGTTCAAAATTGAAAATGTTTCAATAAAAAAACAAAATGAAATTTAAGAAAAATGTTAATAAATACGGATAACGTATTTTTTGACATAATTGATATAATTTTTAGCTATAACATCCAAAATAAAAACAAAACTAGCTGAAACTTTTACACAATATTGGAGTCAAATAATGGTCTAAATGGTTTGAAATTTTTACACTTTTATATAAAATTTAAATTGTTTATACTTAAATGTGACTTTTGAAGTTTTGGGCTAATTTTTATTATTAAATTAAGTTTTTACTAAGACATTTACTTGATAACTGAGCTTGTTCAGAATCGTTTTTTTGAAGGTAACGATGTATCATTGCTTTCAGATATTAAATTATACGTTTGAATCTATACAGTATCTAACCAGTGAACCAGTGTAATTTTAACTACCCATGCGACCTAGAGTGATCCTGGCTATTTTTTTTATTATTAGGTTCTGTAAACAACATTAAGGTAGTAAAAATGATTATATTTTTAAAGTGAGTACCTCTAATAAAAGGTCTATGAGTACTAATGGTCTTTTAAGTGGTCGTAAACTTAAAAGTTACAGTCGTAAAACTATGCAGAAACTAAGGAGAAACATTAACTACACACACCAGTTTTTTGACATATCGATTAAGACTTTTGGTTATAACATCCAAATTCATGATCAAAACAAGCTGAAACTCTTACATACTATTAAAGTAAGTACAGGTACAGTTTTGATAAAAGTTTCAAGTGATTTCGAATATTTGTGCGCTATGTATAGAACTTTGAAATTCTCGTAAAATTTAAAATGACATATACTAGTCAGTTGTCTAACTCACTTAGAATTGTTTCTTAAAAAGACAATGATTAAATGATGAATTGCTTTCAGATATTAAAAATTACGTTTAAATCTAAACTTCAAAACCAGTAAAAATCGCAAAACGTAGGCGCCACTCCGTCAGTTACCAACGGGACCTGAAGTAATCCAGACTTTTTTTTAAATAATTTTCTAAGAAAACTATTTATTTTTATTTTTATAATATCTTATGTTCCAACGTCTACAAACAAAAATATTATCTTATATTTAGAAAAAGCTATAGAATTATTATAACTACTTATTTTTGTATAAATATTTCAAATATGTTTTTATTTATCTATGTTTATGATACAGAAAATTAAAGTAATTGTGTGTGATAAAACTACACAATAGTAAATAAAAAAAATAAAAAAAGCGCCGGGATCAGTCTAGGTCACGTGGGTAGTTTGACGAGATAGCGACTACGCTTTGGTTGGGTCACTAGTTTAGAAGTTGTGGTTCAAACGCATTATTTAATTTCTGAATGCAATGATAAATCATTGCTTTCGAAAATACAATTCTGAGCGAGCTCAGTTGTCTAGTATACGTCGTGGTAAAAACAAATTTAACAATAAATACTCTTGTCAAATCTATATCATTCCTATTTTGGTATTGTTTAATAGTTTCAGCTTGGTCCAATTTTTAATTTGGATGTTATGATCAAAAAATCTAAATCAATGTGGAAAAAACATGTTTCCCGTAATTATTTGTTTCCCCCAAGTTCCATTACTCCCTTAAAAATGATCAAAATAGTTTGAAAACTAAGCAGTTAACTCGTTAAATCCTTTCTAATGACATATAAATTTCAAGTCAAACGGAGCACTTTTGGGAATTTGACCGTTTTTGTGTTTTCCTCAGAACCTAAAAAATAATCAATGTTTCAAATAAAGTACCATCTCGGATCAAGTATCTATCTTTTGAGATATTGTACGTTAAAATTGGAGCATTTTTTTCACTAGAAAAAGTAATCACAAAAATAAAAAAAAAAACCTAACCCTAGCCCCTCGGGATCTCCCTTTACTGACTTTTTCATAACGTGTTGTCATCCTAAACAAAGCTGTATGCAAAATTTCAGCTCGATTTGACAATAGAATGTGTATTAAATGTTAATTACAAGATTTGAAAATAATACTTAGAGCAATTTTTGTTTTACATAACATATTAAATTTTTAATTCTTAAATAATAAAATTGTATAAGTTACAATTTTTTTTCAAAAAATAAATCACAAAAATAAAAAATTTGGGCCAATTTTTAGAATTAAAACGACAATAAAAAAAAATGTTGACTGACGATTTTTAAAATGTTTTAGTTACGAACAGTTATATATGTTGTTAACATTGTATTAAATTTTCAAAACTTTATCTGGAAAACTTAAGTTTTTATTGAAATTAAATGACATTAAATTGGAAATTTTTGAAAATTTCAAAGTTCTATATTTAGCTCAAAAATTAGTGCAATGTTTTAAAATTTGCCTCACGCCTGTACATTATCAATTTTAATATTGTGTGAAAATATCAAGTCTTTACAATCATTATTTTGGGAGTTATGACCAATTAACAAAATTGATTTTGTCAAAAATGCGTTTTCCGTACTTTTTCCGTTTTTTCTTAAATTTTTTTTTTTTGTTTTTCCTGATGAACTTTTTCGGAATCGAAATTTTCGAAAAAACCCAATCAATAATGCACCAAGGAAATAAAATTTTCTACCAGAAAGTAGTACTGTTTTTTTTATTTTTGATACAAAAATAAAAAAATAAAAATAAAAAAAACACACATCTTTGTAAAATCAATAGCTTCCTCTGTTCGCTCAGAATTTAAAATTAAATATTGGTGATCAAAACCGTAAGAGTTGTTATTTTGTTTCTTAAATTAAAACAAATATTTAAATATTGCAAAATATATAATGTTGTTACCTACGTTAACAATCACTTGAAATTATCGAACTATTTACTAATAATTGTGCAGCCCATTATTATTATGCATCACATAAAATTCTAAATTAAATAGATAAGATTTTTATTAATAAGGTTCTTATATTACTTACTAATTGGGACGTTGTTAATTACTAAAAATAAAAACCGTTTAGGTTACATTAAAAACCTAAACTAAAAATTAAGCATTTCTTTGTTTTGGCTATAAAATTCTAGGTGTATTATTTGCTATATAGTATCTCATATGCAAATATGGAAATCTTGTTACCATTTGGCTCCATAACTGCTTGTCAGATTGTGATGTGATTTTTTTTTATATTAGTGATGGCATCGTTGACCGGGTTAAAAAAATTAATTTAGTCCAATAAAGTTTAGTAGTTATATAAGTGTGTATTCATTTTTTTCATTATTAATACATTCTACGACCATCTACAATGAATTATACTAATCAAATAAATATACTATAAATATTTATATTATACATATATCTGTTGTCTTGTCATCTCGTACACTACCTACACATCTACAGTAATATTAATAATATTTTAGTAGTATATTATAATAGTATAAAAAGGAAAGATTTGTATTTTTGTATGTTTGTAACGAATAAAGTCAGAAACTACTGGACTGATTTCAAAAATTCTTTTTCCATTAGAATGCTACATTATCCATAAGTAACATACACTATATTTATTACTAGAAAAAATTAGGGATCCGTATTGAAACTCATTCATTATATCATTATATAAATCCGAATTTGTGTTTGTTGATTTGTTCTAAACCTTCATTCGCGCATTAACGGATAAACCGATTGACATGATTTTTGGCATTGATATATGTTAAAGGCAGGAAAGTGATTTAAGCCACTTAACCTCAAATAAAATTGCGAAAATTGGCTGAAAAAGGGGATTAGAAAGTTTAGCACGTTGTTACTGACTGACTGAATCATTGGACATTAAAAGATGTAGGAGCCTGCTTAAAAAGGGCGTTCCAAAACTCGACTCCTAAGAGGGTTTGAAGTGGTAGATAGGGCAAAATTAAACAATACGCGGACAACGCCGATTAAGGACAGATAGACACTCATGGCTTTCGCTATTCCCCCCCCCCCTGATTTCGGCTTTTGGGAAGTTTTCAAAGACAGAAGCGCTATCTATGAGTTCAATATTTATCTATACCCGGGCTGTGCCGGATCATGACACCTAGTATATATTTAAATAGTATGCTTAACCACCTCAACCTGGAAATTCAATATCACTTGAATTTTTAAATAATTCATATAAGTAATGACTATTTGTTTTAAATTAGCTCGAAAATTAATTCATTTGTGACAAATATGTAGGTATGTAGTGCCTCTTTTATAGTCTTAGCATTTTTTCAACTACTATACAAAAAACACTTTAAAATCCAAATTAATAATTAGGTAATACTTACTAATTTTATTGTTATCTATGTTTAGAACCATTTAATATATATTTGTCAAAAGCAATGTATTCGTCCAATATTTACTACTATTGTAACTTATATATTAAAATAATTTTTAACAAAAACTCTTGACTAATTTAATAATAAATAAATAGTATTAGGTATAATAGTTTATATTTCAATAGTTTTTCACTAATGTTGTTTTGGGATATTGAAAAGATAAGTTGGTTCCATTTATGATTTGAATGGAATAGAGTACTAAAGACAACAAATCAACATTAGTGTTAACTATAAAGAGTAGTTTAATTTACACATATATGTATATGCACACATATACAATGTATATATTTTGATAATTTTTCGCTAAACAAATAAAATAAGACCAAATTTGTGTAATTTATATTAGAATATTTTATATTTAATATAATTTAATCAAAATTTGTTTTAATAGTCACAGCTTAAGTGTTATATTTTTTATACAATTATGTTTTACTTTCTCAAACAGTTTGAAAGAATTCAAAGGATAAAAAAAAGAATATAAAAAAGTAACTATAGTGAGTACCTACCTATATTTACAATTTAATGTCATAATAACTTACAGGAAGAATCCTCGAACTCTAAAATTCAAAAACAATTATATCGTCGTTCGGAAATAATAACACTTCATGAAAATATTATTAAGTTAAAATAATTTTAAAGAAAAAGTTTCAACTAAAACATTATCATAAAACAAAGTTGACGCTCTAATCAACTATTCTTTCATCAAACATGTATCGTTTAAATTTAGAGCCACACAAAATGAAAGCAAATTATTTCTTTAATATTTAACTCAAGGATCAAATGATTTAACTGTACAGAGATGAAACCAAATGCTCCAATATTTTTTATGCAATAAGAAGCTCATAAAGCAAAAATTAAACTCTTATTAATTGCTTTTATTCATTTACAAATTAACAAGTATGATTATTTAGTCTATATACCTTTTACCTTATAAATTTTGAATAAATATGAAACAATATTACACAAGGACGGTCTATTTTAGAGTAACGATTTCTATTGAATATATTAAATTTATTAAATTATTATTATCATTAACAACCCATGAGGAATATTTAACAATATCAGTTTGAAAAAGTAAATTTTATTTAGCATAATGTGTTCATAGCAAAAAAAATTAGTTTTATAGGGTTTTGTTCAAGTAGGCACTTTTATGATTAAGTTCTGTTTATCTAAGGATTTTTAATTATCGGCCTTTTATGTTTTCAATATAGGTAATATGTTCATTACGTCAAATGTAATTCGTAGTAAAATAAAAACTAATAATTCTTTTTTTCATCAAATGTCGATAAAATTATCATATTTACTCAAATTGACATTAAAATATTTTGAGGATAAATAGAAATTATATAAATAACACCATACATGAATCTTATATTAAGAGAAGTCATTTATGTACCTAAGTGATTACATCACACACACGTAAATAAAATTAAAGTTTAAGTTCATGCAAAAAAGGTCCTTGTCACTTTAATTTTATTTTGAGAAAATTAAAAAAAACTTTCTGGAATCAAGCCCTTTTTTGCATTGATCGAAAAATCAACAAGCCATTTTCTAGTACGGGAAATGTCTGGTTAATGTCCTTTCTTGCATAAAACCCCAAACATTGAAAATCCGCGGTTGACTTATTTTTGCAAGAAATGGTGTTAAGAACCCTTTTTACATGAACCAAATCAAAAAAATAATCATGTTTTTACGATATAAAATTATTTGTAATGGAATACCTAATTTCATACAAATATACCAACTTGTGTTCAATAACGCCCAAGATAGAGCAGTTTCTTTTGAGTCTGTCAAAATAAGAAATTAAATTTTTCATTTCCAAATATTTATTGATAGCCTTATAGTGCGGATTTCAATTTAAAGATCATAATTATATAATAAATTGGTACATATTTCATCTAGGAAAAAAAGAAATTGTAAATTAAAAAAGAAAAAAACAATTTTTGAATAAAATTCTATAATTATACATAATTTTTATATTATTTTAAAAATATAATTTACCTCCAAATTTACTAAGATGTTCTGATGTGAAAATTAAATAGATAAGTAATTTAGTAAATTTTATGATAATTTTGAATATTAATTGGTTAAAAAACATTCATTATGTGTTAAGTATGTATTTTTTTTTTGCCATAGGTATCATTTAGAACCATTTATTATTTTTAAATTTTATTTTGCTTGTATCAAATATCTTACGGCTGCAAGAAATGTCTATGGAAAATACAAAACGTTATGACAGTAAATTGTGTAAGAATTTTTAAGTCTTAAAATATTATATTTAGTACCTTTATTCCAGAAAATTAAAAATCAAATAATTGCATAATATATCTGTTTCTCTAAGTATAAAATAAATCAATTCAACTATCTAATTATTTAACAGATCAGTGTGTAATAATTAATAATTTTTTCTTAATTGTTTCATTCTTTACTTATATGTGAATTCCTACAGCATTATTCTATAGTTTTATAGAAAAATAAAATAAGTTATTACTTGTCCATAAGTCCAAACCATTGCAAAATTGTTGTGGTGTTTGAAAACTATTAGCTAAAAAAGAAAATTAAATAATTCTCGTTAGTATTACCTTATTATTAGGTTAATATATTTTTGCGTGTGTGTCATTAAATTAAAAGTTATAAACATTCTATATGCATGCCCACTTTTGGAGATCGTTACTTGGATTAACTACTGAATAGGTTCTCAAAAATTTAAGCCTTCTATTAATACCAGAGACCGATCCAAATAAAGTTTTTACCCAGAAAAAAGTTTTTCGTTTTGTTATTGCAAATGTATTAATAAAGTTCCTTTAACATAGAACCATTTAAGTACCAAGCTGTAATTGATTATGAAACGTTTCATAATATGTGTACACATCGCCTAAAAAAAAAAAAAAAATTACATGTTTTCACTTTTTGAGTTATATACTTATTCACTATTATTATTGTAAACATCTATAACTTAAACATACAACTATTAAAAACTAATGTAATATTTGCTATACGTTGCTTTTGAGTACAATAGTAATAAATTCTGTGTTCTTTAAGAAAGTAGTATTTTGTTGTAATAGCAACATTGTTGTAATAACAACACAGAAAATTATGTAATAATAAATAGTATTGTAGATACCAACCTTTTTGAAATTCATTAAACGCTAAAGAAAATTTTATCTAGAATTACTTAAAATGTTTAAATAATCCAATTATTTTTTTATTGTGTTGTATTTATAATAAATGAATAACAGCATTTAAAAGATGACCGGTTTTTACTACAAAATTCAATTTTATTAGGGACATAAAAATAGTATTTAAAAAATTTAAAAATCACCATTAAATTCTGAATTATTTACTTTTTTCGGTGCTATTTTTTTTTAAACGTATTCATCAATTTTTTTTTATGCATTTTTTTAAATATTTTTATTGAGGTTTTTGCACAAAATGTATATACAGGATAGTTATATAGTTTTTGTACATTTTAACGTAACTATAATTGATACAAAAAAACGTTCAGAAATAAGTATATGTTAAGTTTCAAATCAAATTTATGTCTTCATAAATAAACACACAGAAAACTTTCTTACGTAATTTTTTATAAAAATACATTTGAATTATTTCCTTTTACTTACTCCAATACCCAATTGCCCGTTTAACACAATCTAATGCACTTGGCTTTATTTTTGGCGCTTAAACATATCAATAACAGTTTATTTTCTTTTATGTAGTTATTTTTTTTGCAGATTTCCTATAGATGTGTGCATTAAAATATAAATTTATATAATATCGTAAGCAAGGATTAACTTACATTTATTAGGTGTACAGTTATCGTGCATTTCTTCTAAAAACAATATTTCAAAATTCATTTAATTCTTTTTAGATGCCCTACCATAGATAAATAGTTACCAGCTCATATTAATATATATTTGTTCTACTTAGATACAAGTAATTAGGCTTTGGATATACATTTATTTTAAAGGACTTTAACGTGAAGAAGGTAAAAAAATTAATAATCCATTGCTATTTCATTAAAACAAATTGTTATTTTTGTAAACTACAATGCTTGAAATCAGTTATAATTTCTTGCATAATATTTTCATTTTAATATGTTAACTAATTTGAATGGGTTAAAAAATGTGGTACACCATTTCATACGTTTTTAACTGAAAACGTTACCGAATAATTTAAATAAACTTAAAGTGATGATTTCAATAAATATTTACACTGCCGCTCTAAAGACGGGTGCTCAATAATTAGTGTTTAGTTAATATTATTATGAAAAAACAAATTAAAGTTAAATATTGTAACTCAAACATTGTTTTACATTTTTAGCGTACCTTTTGTAATTACACGTTAGAGCATTTGGTATTTTTGTAGAGGGATGATGTATTGTAACCTTGTTGAATTAAGATTAGATTTGTTCCATACAAAATTATATTACAGTTTTATGAAAATGGAGCTTGAGTACAAAGTTAAATTAAAATTAGTATTTTAGTATGATTGGTTATTTTATTTAATGAAGTTTAAATTTTGAAAAATTATATACATTATAAATCAACTATACCAAATAAACTAGACTAAAGTAATTTTCATTTGTATAAAACTTAAATTTAAAGTATATAATTTTAGAGTTTTCATCAACACAAAACCATAAAAATATTGGTATAATTGGTGTTTGAAACCATTAACAAAGCCAATGAAAACTTAAAGTAAATCAACGTCACAAAATAACTACATCTTTTCTTAAATTTCTTTTCACTATAAATAAATACATACAAAGCATATGTATTTAAAATAAATTTAATAATATACTGATTGAAATTACAAATAAACATGTTCTCAATTTTTAATTCGTAGCTAGTAGTTATACTAGAATATTAATAGAATAAATCGGATTTATTTTTAAAAAAAAATACTCACTTTTACATTTTGCGATAGCATCTGTATCACTAATACCTAATAAAAATTATAAATAAGAACTACGTAACAAAAACATAATTATAGAATTTCAAATTTTTTTGACTAAAATTATCAATAAAGTATGTTTTAATCTTAAATCAAACTTAACTAACTCTTTGATCAGGTAAGTATTAAAGTATGTGTAAATGCAGTTTGTATATTATTGTACCTATATTTAGTTGTTCTTTACATTTATTATTCAAAATTATTAATTCAAAAAATGAACAAAAAAATTGGCAATCTGCAGTTATAATAATTATAATAATTTGATGGATTGTTAACTGCAGTTAAAAAAGACATGTCGTAAAATATGTTTTTTTTTTTTTTTGCGTGTTCATATAGTTGATATTTTTGTAAAACTATAAATACGTATATAGTGCGTAAGGCAAAGTTTTTATTATAAATCCTACAATCAAAAATGATAACAACGACATTCGTGTACTGACTCCATCATTACCTGTTTGAAAAGCAGTGGTTATAGATAGAAAAGTTTGAACTGATAATATGATTGTCAAGAATTTTATTTTATACGATGCCATGTTGAATTTTTTTTTTTTTTTATAACATTAATTTATTGATGTCTTACGAACTTCAGAAGCGGACTGATACGAACTTGAAAATACAATTAATTTATAATATATTCTGTGTACTTTATGTGTGGCCTACATGAGAGGAATATTATACACGTAAACAAAAATTCGTCTTTTCAGTTGCCATTTGGAATTTTGGACCCAGTATTAATTTTTGTTTTGTTTGTCATTTATTCACTGATATTTGCAAATATCAGTTTAACCAATATCAAAATAATACAAAACACGAAAATTCACAGTACTTGTGTTGATATATTTTACAAAAATTCGACTAAAACCGAAATTAAATAAGTTAGGTTTTCTTAAGACAATAATTTATAATAATTCAATAATTATAACATATACATTATGAGAAGTCAGGCACGTAGCTAGGATTAAATAATTAGGGTGGCCCAGTTATAGCCAATATTTTTCTTGAGTGGCCAACATTTACTGGAATAGGAAAACCTGCTAGTTGCTACTTCTTGCGACTTTATAATAATAATTAATATAATAATATAGATGCATTGTTGTTGTCGTTACTCGTTAATACGACGAGTATGTATGAACGATTTCTATTCTGAGTTCTGATATCTGGTAATCTGACCATAGTGTTCGGAAAGACAATTATGTAAAAATACAAGTAGTAAATATGATAATAGAAATTTTAAAATATGTTTAATTTTTTTACCCAATTATTTGAGCCTTGGGTATTTCAACAATATTTCAATATAATGGGGTGGCCAACAGGGTGGCCTCTAAATATTTTGGGTGGCCGGGCCACCCCAGGCCACCCCTTAGCTACGTGCCTGTGAGAAGTTAAAATAATTAAGTGCACAAAAATAAAATTGATATTTAATTTACTAAAAATTTTGAACACAACGCTAGTTGTTAAATCATATACTTAATTGTTCAAACTATCGCTTTTAAACATAGTACGCATTTATTCCTGAAAAAATTGAACTTTTAACATTATTTTGTTTTCTTCTACGTACATTTATTTCAAAAGGTTTGAAATGGTAGGTAAATCAATAAACAATATTGGTTATATTTTAATACATATAATATTATAAATTTACATCACAAAACAGTAAAATTAACAGTAGGTGTATGGATAATTAAATCCATGAAGTTTATATTTTGTCATTAAATACCATTATTATGTTGTATAATTAAAAAAAAATAATTGTATATATTATTATAAATGTATAATCGTTCAATATTAACTCGTATATTTAATAAGTAGATAGTAGTAATTGATTGTTATTTTCTGAAAATCAGTAGCTCATATTAATTATAGTTCACATGTAATATAAAATATGAGGTATATTTAAAAACGCAAAAATGTATAAATAACTTATGTGTATTATTTCCACGTAAAAGTTTTTAAAAATCCATCAATAAATCGTCAAAAAAAACCATGTGGTTGATATGTATCTTGACAATACTCGCCTGGCTCTTTTATTCCACCTAAAATGCATATTCAAAAAATTAGGTATTTTGAGGTCTAATAATAGTGAGAAAAATATTATATTACATAAAACTAATAACTAATATTTATTTAAAAAAAGAAAAAGAAATAATTTGACACTGTATGGATCGCTTTTTACATATCCTACATAACGACTCGGTAAACAGTCACTTTTATTCATAGACCCCTTCTATATGTTCAGATAGAAGTTATATGATAAATTTGTAAGCAATTAGAGATTGTTTGCAAAAGCGACCATTCTGAGTGGGCTAAATACCAGAGAATTCAGCCAAAAACAAAAATTTAGTCGTAATAATGGTAATATTATGTGAAAAAGTTATAAATAACCTTTTAAATAGATTTAAAATTTCTAATTTTAACAATACATGAGAAAATTATTTTGAAACAATGTCTAATGGAAACTATAATTTTCTTGTTAAATTATAATTTCAACATAGTAAATTGATAAGCGTAATTTAGTTTGTTATGAGAAGTTTTTATATATAATCATACAAATAATGTTCACGGTCAATTTGCACCAAAATATCAACAAAGATAATAAAATTGTATTTAAGATATTTAACTTACGAATACAGATGTCAAACTCTAGAAAAAAATAATCAAACAGAAATTCGCAAGTCAGATTTAAACGAGGAATGTTAAAGTTGCTCTAAAGTTAGTTGTTATAATGTGTTAATATGTGATATATATGATATATGTTGTAAAGAATTAATTTAACTTTAGAAAGTAGACGTTAGTTAGTTCCATGTTATTCAAAAAAAAAATACAAAAAAAAAAACAAATATATTATTGAAAAAAAATTCACATAAATTACATTATTGTAGTTATTTTTTTAGTAGGTATGCAAAGATTTTCAAATTCCACTGAAGTTAAGAACTTTCTTTTTAACAGTTAAAACTCATCTTAGGTATATTTTATGAGAAAAAAAATTGTACGAAAATTTAACACCAATGTTCCTAAACAAATATGACATTCATACAATTTACGAATTAAATTTTATTTTAATATACTAATTCTATCATTACATTCTTTCGGAGTGGCATTAATTTTAATAAGAAAAAATTGAAAAAACAATATTATTGTCATAATGTTGTTATACGTCGCCATGTTAAGTTTTTTTAAAAAAGTTATTTGACAATTATTAAATTTTAAGCGTACAACTGAAGTGGGATGTAAAAACAATGAAATAAAAATATTAACCGTGAACGTGCTTGAAAAGAATAGTTACGAAACGTAATAGACCTATAGCATACTCTAAGTAATACGAGTTAGATATTTCTTTAACAATTATTGCCATACATTATATTATATTATATTATTATTATTATATTTTAATCAAATGTTAGCACATACGGTACCCTATGCCTATCAATTTACGACGGTTAACGAGTTACGTAACCCAAATTTTAGGCAATAGGTAGATGTGATGTATTTATTTTATTAGATCTTTTTCAGATTTTTGAACTTGTTTCACACTAGACGCAACTTTTCTAAATATTTTCAAAATTTATTCGAGGTACCACATAGAGTTTATTTTCAAATTGATTGACATTGAAAAATACGTACATTTACAAAAAAGGCAAGAAAGATAGAAACATAGAAAGTGTTAAAAAACGGGACAATAGAATGATTATTTTCGAATTAACGGAGAAATAACTTTACGTGATTTCAATAAAATTAGGTCGTTAAAAATCTTAAAATCAATATTGGTAGATCAAAAAATTGAGCGATTTTCAAAATTTTTGGTATGTACTTGTTAGAGTAACGTACGACTGATATTGTGTTCAAACTTCAAGCAAAAAAAAACCAAAATTAACCTATTTATGAATGAAAAACCTCAAAATCTAAAAATAGCCTAAAACTACAGAAAATGTTGAAAAACTTTTTGAAGTTGTGTACTAAGTTGTGTACTACTACAAAGATACATTATTATCTAAAATTTCAAGACTCCTTGATTATTATTATTATATTTATATTTATTATTATTATTTTCAAAATTATGGAGAAATAGTTATTTACTATACGCGCTATTGACAAAATGCCGTTTTTAGCGGGTTTTCGCAATTTTTCGGTGGTTTTTACCATCGCGTAAAAAACAATTGAGAAAATTGAAAAATTACCCCTCGAAAGTACTATCTTGATCCTATTTACTAAAAGCAAAGATACTGTATGTGGAAATCTGTGCACTCTTTCTAGTAGAAATTTTGTTACAGAATAAAAAAAAAAATAAATAAATAAAAAATAAACATCATTGTGAAACCACTAGCTTCCTTTCTAACGCTCTGAACCTACAATACTGTCAATTTATACTGTTTGTTTAAGTTCTTCACTTAGTGTTTAGTTTGGAAATGTAATTAGAATATATAAAAAGGAATTATAAAACACATTTTAATCAACTTGAGAAACAGCAAAATAATTAGTATATTATTAATTAATTATTCAGTAGGTATTACTATTAATATAGTAATACTTACTGAAAACTATACTTAGTTAAAAATTATTGAAAGATTCTAAAATTGGTAACGAATCTGTGTATTATCCATATAAATATTGTGTCTAAGAAATCATTATTATGGATTTAATATAAAATTAATTTTGTCAAAATATCGTTTGATGTACTTTTAACGGTTATTTCCAATTTTTTTTTCGGGTATTACTTTTTTTGGAATTTAAAATGTTGATAATATATTACCTTCAATGTACTAAGAATATAAGTTGAATTTTCACAAAACGTTTTGACCGTTAAGATCGGAACAATAATCTAGGCGCTATGCACATCACAGACACAAAAATTAAAAAATAAGAAACACACATAAATGTAAAATCAATAGTTTCCTTGTAAACACTCAAAGTATAATGAGACGTTTAAATTTAGAGTTTAGTGTCATTATTAATATATAAAAATCATTAATTAACCATTACTATAAAAATTATATTTATCAGATTTTTAAATGTTTGATGGTCAAATAGCTCAGTTGTATAGTTTTGAAATAAAGTTAATAACATTACAATAATAGTAATTAATAATAAAACACATTTAAAACTATACAACAATAAATAAAAAAAATAATTTTAATACATATGATAAAATAATGTAAATCTATAAGTATTTTACACCGAGAAAACATGTTGTACATGTTTTAAAGCAAAAAAACACACATGTGACCCAAATTGTTATCGTTGTGAAAAAAAAATTGTCGTAAAAACATTGACATAAGTACTTGTTATTCACTAAGGCCCTGTTAGTGTTCAACGGTTTTAAGAAAACTTTTTGGGTTGTGTTTGCGACAAGAATATGCATTGAAAACAAAAACAAAAATATCACAAAAACACTTGGTGTTTTTAAAAACACAGTTGAGCTCTTTGTTCCTGACTTTTGTTAAAATACAACAATCCAAACTATTGGTTTCATTTTGACTTTGCTTTGTTTTTTACCGTATTTGTTATGCCTATTATTTTAATATATCAAAAATAAAAACATACTCACTTTTCCTTGTGTTGTTACACACCGCATTCTAACTTATTTTAAAAAAAAAAATTGATATACTAGCCACTACGCTTTGGAGTTTATCACTACTTCGTGTAAAACAATGGTTCAGAAAGTGTGATGAAAACCTATAATTTAGTAAAAAAAAACATTTTTGAACAATCCCCTGCTTTTTTCGGTAGACTAATAACTTCTTTATAAATTTGCACCCAAGAGGAATCTAGAAAGGGTTATCGGTATTTTTCGTTATAAACTTTTGCGGTTTTGACTACCAACTCTATTGTCTCTATTGGGTCTAACCTAACCCCATATTCTAAACGGATTATCAGCAATTTAGTTGCTTCTTTTTCAAATATGTATCTAAATAGGATTGGAAAGTAATCTGTTTTATGTTGTGTGTAAAAATCTGTAAGTACAGAACTCTGTTATGGA
Source organism: Hormaphis cornu (assembly GCA_017140985.1). Classification (NCBI taxonomy): domain Eukaryota; kingdom Metazoa; phylum Arthropoda; class Insecta; order Hemiptera; family Hormaphididae; genus Hormaphis; species Hormaphis cornu. Next base: position 12,414,942 of record CM029362.1, read on the forward strand.
ATTAAAAAAACGGCTATAATCCAAAAAATGTTTCTTTATATCAATAAAATATGCTCAATTCTTGACTTGAAAAAAACTGTAGTGACTAAAAATTTTTCAACTCAACCTTCACATAATGTTCTTATGTTTTTGATTAAGCCTGACATGTCTATATGCGGAAGTTCAAAATCTATCGTCTTGTTATGAATTCCAATTTATTTAACAAATAAATGCTTTGTTTATAAATCAATTATATTAATTTACTTATTATAAATTACAGCTTTGAATCGTTCACATCAACTATAAAAGTTACAATACATCAGGATACTTGTAGTAATGTTGTCTGAAGAAAATTGTAATTGGTAATATGGTAAAAAAAAGTTATAATAAATATACTGAATAAATAACGTAGGTATCAGATGGTGTAATAGTAAGAATATCGATGATACCACATAAATATTGATAAACAATACAGTGATAACTAGTATAAACTACCATTACTAATTAATAATAGTATGTTGGATATGTTGCTTAGTCACTCAAATTGCTGACGGATTGACTGATACTTCTGTAAAAAAATCAAAAAGTCTAATAATGTATAGATGATTTCTAGCATATAAAAAAAAATTTTTTTTTTAATTATCTCATACTATATTATAATAGGTACTTTAATATCTAAATGACATGCAACGTATTTAGTTCTGTTAAGTGGACATTTCCTAAAAAATAAACAATAAATTGTGAATAATAAACTTACAATTGGCGTGAAACATATGATTTGCAATAAAGAACTGGATTCATTACCATGCCTATGATGTTAAAATTAATAAAGTTAAACCAAAATTTTGGAGTTAAGTATAACAAACCATTTCTTTCAATTAAAAAACAAAAATTTTTAGATAGCAAAATATTTCCAATGTTTAAGAAGAATATAAACATTAATTCCAAAAACAATATCAGCATTTTTTAAATGGTAACATTATGGAGAAAGTTAAAACTGTACATAGAAGTTGGCCTGTAAATTGTTTTAATATATATATATATATATATATATATATATATAGATAGAAAAATTAAATTTTTTAACTTGTATCGTGATTCATAGTTAATTAATCCACATAAGAAACGTACCTTCTCGAACTGCCTTTATGATATCTCTCATATAAAACAATCCAAAGTCTAAAAATTACAAATGTCAAAATATTTGCACAAAAAGAAAAACATATTATGTTGTATAGTAAGAAGTACGATGCAATTTGTTTTTATTATAATGGTTCTATCCCTTGAGAATAATAAATTAAACAGACCTATTAATTAAAAACCGATATAATATCATCAATTTTATCTTGATTTGCTATCAAAAAATATAATTAATATAATGTATACGAAGTATAGTTTTCTATGTTGCATATAAAAAGGCAATTTTGATCATGCCCTATCAGACCCATGTTTCATTTTGATGGAATACTTTTAAGTTCATGTTTTTTATTATTATTCAGAAAATAATTGAAAAGCAAAAATGTGCACCAAAATTTTCATCATTATAATGACCACAAATTCTTGATTAAATGTAGAATTTAGTTCTCAATATTCTCTAAACTTGGATAACCTTGTTTAAAAATATACAAAAAATAATAGAATATTTATAATGTACTCGTATTTAAGTTAATGTTTAAAATAGAGGAGTTAACAAAAAAAATAGAAAAAACTTATCCTACTCATAATTTATATTTTACAATATTTTTGATTATTCATTGTAGTATTACAGAATCACAATTTAAGCAAGTTAAGTTTTTTAGTTACTATGCCAGGTAACATTAATTATAAAGTTAATACTCACGTGAATATTCAAAATAGTTTACTAAAATTGTTAAGAACGAAAAACTTATTTTTTACATTATTTTAAGATAATACATTATAATACATAAAATTGTTTTGTATTGTTAGTTCATAAACTGTATTGAGTACACCAACACAGTTGTTATTGACAACTTTTTAAGAAAAATAAGGGAAATAAATACGAACAGTACTTTTATTTGTATACTTGAACAAATAAGTTAATAAGCAAAACATAATAATAAAAACAATTTTATTAACGATTTTGATACAATATATTTTTTAATGTGTATCTCCAATATTTGAAAGTTACAAAAAATTGTTTAAAAAAAATAGAAAACCTTTTGAATATTTTTCAAAAAGAATATTACCTATGTTTTGTTATTTTTAATTAGAAATTATTAAGGAAAAGTAGCAAAACATAGTCAAAACTCCTTTTGGGAATAAAAAATTTGTTTTAATAATTAAAGTTAGTTTATAATATGGATTTTATTCATCAAAACATTTTGTATTTGGTTTGGTAGTTGAATATTTTCATTATTCACTTACGCTATGCCGAAGTATAGTGTAATAGAAAAGCTTAGTTTCTTATTAAACTTTAGTTAAATATATACCTACCAAAATATATACATATTTTTTGTTCTTTTATTTGCTCAAATATATCATATTATTTATAACGTATACATTTAACCATTGGTTAATAAATATTATTTCAGTATATTTTATATTCTAGTTTATAATATTAAAATTTAGTATTATTAAATCACTGCTTGAACAAAAAATAAATGTTAAAAATAAATTAAATACAAACATTAAAAATACCAATAGGCAATATCATGAAAATATGTATAAAATTATGTATATAGGTACTTCATAAATACTTCAGTGTTTTTCAATTATGCAATTTCAAGGGTTTATGTAAACATAATCAAAACAAAAGTGGTCAAAATAACTTACGACCATACGTATCATTTGCTCTTCTTCTTGAATTACTGGATTCAGCGTCTTAAAATAGATACATATTCAACGTACATAATAAAAATAACTAATCGATTATCATTTTTTTTTTTCAACATATTATTTATTATTATTGTAAAATTATTTATGTATGCTGTATTAATGAAAAAACATAAACATGTAATAAATATGGCGTTTTGACCAGCATTGATACAATTTTTAAAATTTTTGTAGTTATGTTAGTGTTTAGAAAATAATCTATACTAAAACACATACCAACATTTGTTTAAAAAAAAATTAAACGTTGAAGTTTAAGATGAAAATTAAGTAGGTAAGTAGTTGAAAAAAACCGTTAGACTAGGATATTTAATTTAAGTATTCCAATTAGCTGGTATTGACTCCAATAAGCCAGAAACAATACTTTTGTGTTGCGTTAAACCGGGCAAGTCAAACAACACATGGGTAAAATGGAAATAATACAAATTTTGGAAAATCTTGTAGTAATTTTTAAGTGCAATACTAAAAACTTACTTTCTCCATTACGAACTTGAATTAAAAGTTGAATTTTATGTTCATAGCGATAACAATATATAAAGATAATGTAAAACTTCAAATGGTAATAATTATTAGTAAGTAAACCATATTATTTTTATTGCTTTACATTTCGTTCATTTAATTTTTCCCCAAATTTTTTTTTTTTTTCTGACTTTTATTATCATTTTCGGTGTATGTTATTATAATAACTCTAATTATAATCAAGAAATTGAATTTGAATTTTAGACTTAAAATTTCATTAAAATTGTTTAAACATATTCTCCTACATAAAATTAAATACCTCATGAATGCCAGTTCTCATAAATTTCAAATTATTTTATTGTTATAAATAAAAAAAGAATGAAATTAAATTCTTTGCCAAATGAGTAGTTATTTGAAGTAACGGCTACGCTTATGAGTGAACGAGCTTGGTAATCTAATGAGTCCTGGGGAAAAAAACACGCCTAACAATAGTAACGTAACAAATTGCTTGTATCCAAAATTAAAAAAAATTTCTGGAAAATGAGTATTTAAATCAAATGAAAATGAATGAAATAATTTAAATTTTTTAAATTTTATACTTAGTCTGTTTGTTCCCTCCCCTCAACTGTCGCTCTCTCCAGAGTCCAACGTCAGCCGAAATGTGAGGTAGACTTAATGTCAACTTTTATGCAAAGATCAAAATTTTACATATAATAAAAGTTATTATAAGATAAGATGGTACCCTGAAAACACATAATTATTTGATTTCATCAATATATTATATATATATATATATATATTTATGAAATGGTTACTGACATAATTAATGTTTACCTACTTCCAGATAAGTTAGAAAGCTGTAATTTTTAGAGTATAGGTTTTTTTTTATGCCCAAATCAATAGAAAAAAATCGAAAAATCCAAAATTATCTCATATTACCAAACTTATACTCCTGCAAAAAATTTTAGAACTCGTAGGATTTTTCGGCTACAGCAACAAAATTCCGTTTTAGAAGTTTTCCTATACAAAACATTTATCCATTTTATCGGCAAGGTCTCACTTCGGAAAAATTTGCATTTACTAGTTATATGCCAAGTGACGTTTTTTTTTTTTTCATAATTTTAATTTTATTTTATATTAAGGGATTCCTCTTTTTAACATTATAACATAGCATGTTTTGTCATAAAGAACTTGGTCCATCATTTGTACCAAATCCTGAGAAAATCCTGTCAATGTCTGTCCTTCATATCACCATCATGGATGGAACTGGGTACTTGATCCGCCTTTACATAGATTACGAAGGATTTTAGATTGGAATTAAAATATTTTAAAATGCGTATCAGATTTGTATACTGTACAACAAATACTCTGATATTGTGTAAAAAACGCATGTCTGTTTAATAATTTTTTTGAGAAATTATGACCAATCAACTTTGTCAAAATTAATTTTTCCGTAAATTTAACCTTACATTTTTTATTGTGACTTTTTAAACTTTTATGCCGGAAATCCACAAATCCTCAGAGTACCTTGTAACGAATATGAGCTAACCAAAACTGGGTGTTAGGGTGAAGATCAAAGCATTTTCGATGAAAGAATCATGTTTTATATGTGGTTAGAGTAAAAAACATTTCATAATAAATACTAATAAATACTTCGCTACACTCGTAATCTAAAATGTACATAGAAATTTGGAACACATTTGGTGTAAATTTTCAAATCAATTTTAAAGTTCTATAATTTATTTTAAAGACTTACTTTTTTCTTTTTGTTCTTCACATAAAAAAAAATGTATTCTTTACCGTCAAAATATTAATTAAGTACAATCTAAGTACTTGATCAAGATGATTTAAAGTATAAAGAAATTAAGCTGGTAGTGCACCAATTTTAAATTTAATTTGTTGTTAGTTTTAGTTTTCAGAAAATTAATTAATTATATTTTTTCATGGGTTACCTAGGCTTTTGTTTTGATTTTTGTTTTGATAAATTTTAGATTTAAAAACTGTGTTGAATTTTTTTTCTTTAGTTTATATTTCATTAATAAATTGTTATATGTATTGTATAAATTATTTATTAATTAAGTTAAAAATTGGCGAACACCGGTCAACATGAACATAGTTATATATTATTTGATATTTAGAAATAGATAAGTACATTGTAAATAATAAACATAATGTCGGACAACTTTTAATTATACACTTCTTTATAAGTTGAATTAGTCGTTCTTAAGTGCAATAACAGACACTTACTTTCTTTAAGCGCTTGAAATGTAAAAATTTAATTTTGTGAATTCATTATGATAAAATTTTAATTAAGTATAAATCAGAACTTTCTTATTGAAAATTACTTTTTTTTTTAAGGGGATTTTACATCTAGTTAATTCGAATAAAATGCTGAAAATTGCTGTACTAGCTGGTACAGCAAATTACAAATCGGCTCTTGATTCTGAACAAATAATTTAATAACTTTCCCAAATTTTTTTGGTGATTGAGACAAAATAAGCTGTGTCTTCATTATTTTTTGCGTATAGTATTATAACGCGGGATAAAATTACAAAATTTTAAAATGTTTGATTACAAATCTGAAAAAGGTTTGAATTATCTGAAATTTTTACTTGATTTTTTACGAAAGGATTTTTTGTAATTTTTTAAAGTTTTGAAAAGATTAATTGTTAAAAAAAAAAAAGTGTATTTACCTATTTAACACTCAATTACTCTATCTCGTAAACTAATTACATTTAAAATTTTTTGATCGATCCCTAAAAATTATATCAAGTATCTATTGAAGTATTTTTGATAATCATAATTCGACTTTTTGTTGAAGCATGCCAGTCTTCCTCTCGATTAAGGTGGTTGTTAAATTCCATTAAAAGAGAAAAATTTATACCTTAAATTTTTGGATATTTTATATACTTTCACCAGATTAATTTATTTGTTTTCTATAATAATCAATACTAATCAATTTTTACTTTCAGCAAAATACTTCAATTCCAGGTATATAATCAAATAACTACATTAGTTTTTTATTACTATTAATTTTGGTATTTATAATTACTATAGTAAGTATAAAGTAATATTAGCTTACCTTCATTTATTTGTCCTAAAAATAAAAAAGTTAGTCATATGTATTTCCATATTTTCAGTACACATGTAAATTATATGTATTCTTTCTATTCTTGATGATGTAATTATTTTAAGAATATAATATGTGTATTGATAGTACTATACAATTTTCGAAGAAAATACTGCGAAACAAGTGACAATTATTTGACGACATACAAGTTCTTCGGAATATAAGTACCATAAAATGGTAAATAATTTAACTGTGGTAAGTTTATAAACAAATCTATTCGAATTTTGTTCATAAAAGCTATTAATTTTACAAAGATGTGTAAGTGTTTTTTTTTTTTTTTTTTTGGTGTTTGTAAACATGCATAGCGTCTAGAGTTATGCTCTTAACGATTGATAGATTTATTAAAATCTCAATTTACATCCTTGGTGCATTATGTTATATAATTTAGTAAAATTTTTAATTCCAAAAAAGTTATACCAAAAAAAACCCGAAAAAAACTTCGACAAAACAATTAAAACGTATGCAAATGTTTTTTGAAAAACTAATTTAGTTATTTGGTCATAGCTTCTGTTCTAAAAATTTCAAAGAATTTAAATTTTACACATTATTTATATGAGTAAGATTCGGTATTAATTTCGAAATATTATAAAAATTTTTGAGCTAATTATAGACTTATGAAATTTTCAAAAAATTTCATTTTATTTGCGGTTTTTGTTTAATGAAAGATTTAATTTTTAACTTAAAGTTTCGATATTTTTTACAGGGTAACCATTATATAATTTAATATGTGGCCATAAAATTTTATGTTTTCTGTAGTTTTTACTATTATTATAAAATATCTTTGAACATTGAAATAAGCAAATGTAGTATCAATTAATTTTTATGACTTACTGTATTTTTGAAGTGCTAAAAATTAACAGAAATTAAAGATGCATGTGTTAAACGTTTTCCTAACCAATTTACATAGTCATAACCAATTAATTACTATGATAATGTATAAGTGAATGGAAATCTGCTGGCAAGTCACGACCCTGCATAGCCTGAGTATTGTTTTCTGAATAATATAGTAATTTTTGTAAGCCGGCTGTGGCGCGCTCAGCACTCAAAATTCAAAATCTGAGGACGCCTTCACGCCTGCTGAATAGACAACCCAATGAGCTGCCTGTCAGCAAAAAAATGAAATTTGATACTATATCAAGTACATCACACACAAACCATTCCGTTGAATACAATCTTTTATTAATGTCCACAATTACAAATATATACACATAAATATACAAAGTTAATTAAAATAGATACAAAATTGATTAGAGCTAATGACTCTTTTTGGCTCAACAAACAATTTGTTGTACAATATGTTTACTGTCTGTGGCATTACTATTGCTAAATTACAAATATTACTAAACTCAACTATTACTAATGGTCCGTCGACCGATTTAACCTTTAAAATGTGGTGCACCACTTACTTATGTAGAGTTATGATGCTTTGTGGTGCCGGGTCCGTAGTTATAACTTTAAATACAATAAAAAATACAGGTGTGACACCGCACACACACAAAACACCGCTAACCGTACTTGAAGACCAACAACTGGGCAATGAATGAGTGACTGCACCTTTGAGAACACTCCGACAAAACAATGAAAAAAACACGTGGGTAGGCAGAACCGACGATACAATGAATAATACGCATCCAAAACGCAACAATGACAAACACGTGGGCTGGCCGAGCCGACGGTACAATGAATAAACACCCTGAAACTGGGAAAATATGAAAAACTACGACAATACTTATTGCCCTGAACAATACGTTACCAAAAACTGGCGACTTCTTGAACCACGTGAATTTACAATACAAATTGTAATACATAAAAACGGAGAAATGATATGGCGCAACAGCAACCATCAACAATGAATAAAAACTGAGTATATAATGCGAGGTACGTCAGCTCTCAGGCTAGAACGTCCTAAACCGAGAAAATGATATGGCGCAACAGCAACCATCAACACAAAATGAATAAAACCGCACATGGCGCACACGGCAAAGAGCTCAAAAGCAAAAGCGACGCGACAGTCTGTCGTCAGGTCTTATATAGACAACTCGGGGTATGACATGAACTTCGAGACGGGCTCTCAGTATCACCTATAAAAAATAGACAGAAAAACGAACTTATTGTGCAACGTCGCACGCACAACTGGGCGGTCATCACACTACAGCTGATGCGGTAGTCGACTGCTCCGCAGCACCTAACGATGCGAAACGTTGCGACTAAAACGAAATTATAAACTGTGGCGGGAATCTTTATTTCAAACATAATATTATAACCAAACACCGGCGTTGCCCAATTGTTACAATACGCCCATGTATGATAAACAATACTCGATCAATTTGATGAGTTAAGTAAATTTTAGTATACAGTTCAAAATTTATTCGTTGTTTAACATACTACCTGACTCATTTAAAAAGCAATCAGACAAAAACGCTGGACATAGAGAATTAAAATTACTGTGCTCTCAATCGATGTAGGAGTAATATAAGAAAGAATTTTACACTAAATTTCCCCTAAGAGGATAAAAACGGTAAATACGTGTATTTATGTTATTAACTGATTCATCATATTTGAGCTCGAACCCATAAACTCTACGCAAATATTAAATTTAGTTAGTCAGTGATTTTGTTTTATGACGAAGAGATCAATTAAAAAAGAGTTTTATGAAAACCAACAATTGCAGCAGGGGTGGGGTGAAAATTTAAAATGTTATTCCTTGACCGGTGTTTTTCAACTTAGCTTAATTATAGATACATATTCTAAAATAAAAATAATTAAGTAATCCATTACCTCATTTTCAACTCCCACAAGCCACATTGATATAAAAAGAAGGATAAAATATATTGGGGAACGTTTTTTTATAGTTGAATTTTTTTGAAATACCTAGGGCCGGTAAAGGTGGACGTTTTTTTGAAAAATCAAAAGAAAAATGACCTGCAAGGATATAGGTAGACTTACTAACGATAGAAATTATTGAAATAAAAAATATGTTTTCAAGAAGTAAATAAAAACACGCTAGAACACTAATTTCGCATACTCACAAAACAACAACGCAGTCGCCACCCTGCGCGTTTACAACCGCTGCAATTACTACTTTTAATCCCAATGCAAATTGAGATGTGCATTGTTTGGCGCGTTGTATTTTGTAAACAAACCAAGATATCAATCATCTGGCTGCACAGGTTAATACTAGAACAGTGGAATACCAATCAAAAAATGTCAAATATTTTGCACAAAAATTAATCGCATCGTAACTTGCCATGACGACACCTAAACTTCATGGAAAAACATTTAATTTCTAAATATTTTCCGTTAACAATGTGTATGATAATATTTTTATCTTAGAATAAACATGTTCAGTGACAAGAAAAATGTTGTTATCAACACGACAACTGTTATCAACAATGATTTACATTGATTTAAAGTTGATGCACTGGGTCTGAAAGGGTTAAGAATCTCATAAATTTGTGTAACTTATATAAAAAATGGTTTTACATTCGTGTAAAAATTATATTTGTATTTAATAATTATTACATTAAGGTTATTGAAATAATAAGACATCACTTAGATTCAACTAAGCTTTATATAAATTAAAATTGTATGTTTTCAATAAAAAGCCATTGCATAGTTTTTATCTGACAATCATAGTTTGTGTTGTAAATTTCTGTAAATAACAAACATACTCACTTGTTGAGTAAAGTGCAAAATTAATCGCATTTTCTTTGGTTTCTATAAATTAATAATAGAGTAAAATTTTCCATTTTCATGATTATTTATTTATTTACATAAATAAATAACGTATGTTCAGATAAAAAAGTCATTAACATTATATTATAAAAGTTTATCTAAATATACACTACAAAAATAACTCAACCATTCAAAATTATTTAGATGATTGCAGAAAAATAAATTATATTCTTTAAAAAATATAATGAAATTTGAAAAACGGAAATACGAGGAAATTTAAGAAAACAAATATAATAATGTTGGTGCTGTCTCATAGACTATCATAGAAATAATGTTCAAAACATAATTTAAAGAATACCCTATACTTACTACCTCGAATTATCTCATTTTTTTTTTTCCGTTCTTAGAACTTACTCCCTTTCTTTTCGTCCTTCCTTTTTTTCCCTTTTTTTAAGTAATACACTATTCTTACTATGTATTACCATACCGTTTGAAATAGTAACTGGCACTTTGAGTTGGTATCTACTTCACGGCATCATCAGAGAATGTAAGAAAAAATGACGGAAGTTTTGTGTGCAATTATGTCTAGTATTTAAAAATTACAGGTTCATTGTGGTATATTTCTATTACATTCAAAAGACCACGAAATATCTTATGAATTTTTTTTAGGTAACAAAATTTCTATTCACTACCTTCTTTCTTCTATGTATCTTTTAATATGATATTAACATTGTATAGTATAATAGTTAAAATTGTATTTATATCAAAAATTAAATTAACTTTACCACCGAATTCTCTTAAGTTATCTGTAATGAAAATTAATTAAATTAATTACATAAATATTTTTAACGATTTTTTATGAGTAGACAGTACGCATTATAAAACGATTATACAGTATAGCATCATCTATAACGGCTCTCTAGAACACGGTTACAAACTCCGAATTCCTAAGTATAACGACCACAAGTAAAATTGATCAAAAAACATTAAATCATCCCGTATCTCATTACAATACATGTCAAGTATATTCTGCAGTCGGTAAACCTAATATACATTTGTATTATTTTATTTTTTTATCAGCTTCATTTGTCCAGGACTACACTACAGGCTTTAAGAGTCAGAAGTTATTTTATTTTAGTACTTTGATTGTACTTATTAATCATGCTAAATTTTTTTTGTAGATAATACAGAAGGTCATAATAGAAGAATGTAAATATTTGCTGAATTCGTTTTAAATCTTTGAGCTTCAAATTCAAATTTTTCCAAAAATAATAGTGCGAACATTGCTAGATTTCAAAAATTATGTTGAATGTTCGTAAATTAGTCTGGATTTTATTTATATTAATGTCACCCATCAACCCAACTTTTAAAAATGTATAGTCATTAAGAGCATTATTGGATTTTAAGTATATTTCGTTTTTTGAACGCTCACTCTAAAATAATATCAAAAAACCTTCACCTTTACCATCTAGAATCTATTTTTAGAGTTAAATGTTTAAAATGTTTACGATTTTATGGCAGGTTAACACATTTTCGTCTACAAAATCAAGTCACATTCTTGTGTATACATTATAGATAACATAAGTATACATTGTAATATTCAGAATAAATAGGTACTAAATTGAAATTTAAAAATGTTAAGGAGAGCGATACAAGTTAAATAGTGGAATTTTATACTTCTTGTTTGTCAGAAATCGTCGATAAAATTACTGAAAAAACAGGATGTTCCACGAACATTCGACAATTTATTATTTTCCTTTAATCATCCACCAAATCAATAATAAAATACTGGAAAAGTACGCTTAGAAAGAAAAATTTACAACGTTTTCATAGTAAATATACATGACAAACTCACCCATACATTGTGTGTCTACAAAAAAATACATTATGTAATAAACATTAGTTATCGATAACTTATCTATTTAATTTTATAAACTTTAATTTTTTTTTTTAATTTTGAAAAAAAACCATTTGTTTTTATTCAACAGAAGTTAGATGCTTTCATAGACGTTTACAGTAAAAAAAAACTGTAAACAAATTTAATGTGGTACACTTGATGCTAGTAAAACATATAGAGACTATATTATATCCAAATTATATAATATATAATGAAAATATTATTTTATTCACACAATATTGAATTTTGATTATTGTTTTTAAATGTGTAACTTTTTGGTTATAGACAAAAAACTGATTAGAGTATATTCCTAATTTTATTCCCCAACACGATAAAATACTACGTTTTATGTAAAAATAGAATATTTTAAAATGAGTTATGAAGGTATTGTATTACCATTAACAAAAAAGTATATTATTTAGACCTTACATTTAAATAATATAATATGAACAGGGTATAAAATCAAAAAAAAGAAAACTATTAAAAATATTGAATAATAATTACTTATGCTAGAGTTTGCATAATCACCGCAAAAATCGTTTGTACTGCGTACATTAGCTAGAAGAATGAAATAATTATTTTTTTATTAATTTTAAGATTTTGAGCTACAGTATACAATATATTTTATAAATAAGACAATATAAAACATAACGATCAATGTATAATATATACAAACATTTTTGTAGAGGGATCACACTCAAAATTAATAAAATTCTATTATTGGAGAAAAAAAAAATCACTTTTATTTTGTGCATTAATTCATCAACAGCTCCAAGTTATTTTGTTCTCTTACGGAGCAATGGATGTAGTACTATGGATTGTTCTGAATTTTATACAAAGACGGGCATTACGATTAAAATAGATAAAAAGTAAGTTAAACTTGTAAGTTATGTTAGTTTTTACATTTTCATTTAGCTAACTACTTAGTGTTTTCAATTAATTTAAAATATAAAAATAACGTAATTTGATTTTACGTGAATGATTATCAATCTGTTTACATAGAATTTATTGAATTAAAAATTTATATTATTATTTCATTTTATTAAAAATTATAATTTTTCTCAACTTAACTGCAAACTCAATGATGTATTTAAATATTGCATTAACGGTGTACACTCGACAAAAAGTATTTGATCAACCAAAAATAAAAAAATCATAACTTGGCTATAAAACAATCACTTTAACTAATAAAAATGTTTATATTCATACTAATATTCAAATGTCCTCTGAATGATTCGTAATATTCTTTCATCATCACTAAAAAAAAAAAATCATATTTATTTTGTTGAACATAGGTTGAATAATAACATATGTTCAATGTTATTTAAAAATACTTTTTATTTTGAAATATTGAATAGTGTATTTTAAACAATTTTTTTTATTTTTATTTTCCTTTTAGATGGTTATTCAATAAAAAAATTATGACACTTATTTTTGGTTGTTTAAATTTCTCATTGAAACTTACGTGCCTATTCATTAGTTATACGATACGTATCACATTTATTTTTACTGTTATCATAAATAGGTATTTCACTATAATTTGTGTATAATACACATGCCGTTTTAATTACTTTTGACAATTTAATATGAACATATATAACAGCTGACACTCGCTTGCAGGGCGACTGACCACACCCTTTTCCTCTTCTGCCAAAATTTTACTCTCTCTACCAAACTGGTTTTATAAAACCCCTTTGCACATGCAAAAATTGGCGTAGTTCACCTACCCCACATTAGCCAAAAAAAAAAACCAGTCCAAGGAGGACGCCAAGACACCGCAACCCACATCATGCTTCAGGTCGCCAAGACGTCTAGCGCCATATTTTTACAATATTCAAAACGAGTGTTATGTTATTTAATACCTACAAAAATCTCTTTTACTTACCAGTTTAAATTCAATGCAAGTTTAAATTTAGTTCTGGTTATTGCAGAGGCCAGCTCATATAGTAATATGCGTGTATAGAGGAGAAAATACTTCGTTAGTATTAAAGTGTAGTAGTTAGGGTTGTAATTTGTTGGGTTTGCGAGGGTGTAGTACTCTGACGACAACTTCAAATGGTTACCCTTAGTACAAACGCACATTAAAGATACACATTAGCTTGCATGATATGGAATGTTACAGTTCCATTTCATCACTTTTGTTCAATTAACTGATAATTACAATACTTTCAATACTATAATTAGTATTCTTTAGCTTATCAATTGACCCCTACTACCGTCCATATTCATTTCACTAATTCTCCTTTATTACATAATAAATAGGTACAATATTTATTTCAATTTAGTATTTCATTAGATTTTTGTAAATTTTATTTAAACAATAATTTGAATAAATCAAAGTATTCTATAAACAGTATTTAAAAAAAAATTCCAAACTAAATTTTTTGTGTAAGTATTCAAGTATAATATAAATTAGTATAAATTATTTACTTACAAATTTGTATTAAACGTTTTTCTCTAATTTTATTCATCTCAAGCATGGTTAAAAATTTTATATAAATCTACAGATTTATAAGCCCTTTATAAAATTTTATTAAATAAGTAGTTTAATGCAGACACTCCACTCGGCACACTACTAATAATTAATTATTTATAACATACCTAGTTAATGATATGATAGTTGTTAGAATATAATATGTACAATATTACTAACCATCATCTATTGAATTCTCAGCTAGAATTCAAAATTGAATACAATCATAATGCATTTATATATAGTGAGATATATATATATATATATCACTAATTGAATAATTTTATTCAAATTTCATATTTTACATGATGATAACGTTACAATATAATATTGCACTCACTCCATGATTCAATAGCCCTTCTGACACAAACAATTGCTTCTGGAGTTGGACTAGAAGAACTAGCTGAAATGAAGTATATACCTATTATTAAACCTTGTTTGGTAAATTATTTTTTAAACAAACTAATCATGTAGGTTAATGTTCGATTTACGAACAAATTTATACATTTTAAATAATATTTCAAACGACGTAGTACCAAACGTTAGTTAATGTACGTAATCATAAATTAAAGTTTTATACTTACAATTTGGTTGACAATATTCTCTCATTTTTTCTAATACAGAAATTATTACAGAAATTTGGATTTAAGACTATTATAATTCACAATATTAGTAAAATATTATTTTAATTGTTATTTCAACAATCAAGTGCTTTAGATTCTATTTTTTTTTTTTTTTTATTTAGTAAAGATTAAAACGGGCACCGCTTTGCGCTTGTATCTTTAATAACTTAAAATAGAAAGAAAAAAAAGAGTTTTTTAAAAAAAAAAGAATAGTTTAGCAGTCAGTTTACAAAGGACCCGTGCAGGTTTACTCGATGTATTTCATATGCAATTATTCTTAGTTCTAGTTTGACTATTAGTTAAATTTCTAAATCTTTCCTGTACGTTACTCGCATGACCGCGATAAAGTTGCAAATTTGACACGTTTTTATTAAATTAACTACGAATTAGTTGAAATATAGCCATTCAGTTACACTGACAATATCAATGAATTTCACGAATCAAAAAACCTCTTAGAATGAATTTTTGAAGCTGTAGGTCAAAACTCCCAAGAATGTTAAATAGTTTAACAATAGAGGTGGTGTGAATGATGAGAATAAAATATACCAAAAACACGAATTTTCTGTAAGATGAGTCAATAATCATAAATTATTTCGCTTTAAAATAATTATAAGTACTAATACTCAGCCAAGTCTTTAGAGCTGTTTTTGTATAAAAAATATACATACGGTTAGTATTTGTTTTATTAATTAAAATTTTAGTTTGTCAATTTTGACTAATTCGCTAACAGTACGACAAAGTTAAACATAAATCAAATATGATACTTATTTGGTATATTTGTGCAATTTTGAATCTGATTTTTATGCACTTAAGGCTATGGTCAACTGTTTTATTATTATCAGCCTAATGATTAGATACGACATGGTTGATTTCCATTTACCTAACAAATTATACAATTAATTATCATTTTTTGATACCAAGAGTCACCACCACAGTTAGTGTGAAAAGACTCGAAACTACCACAACTATACCATATAAACAAAATAGATACGTATACTACATATTTAACGGTGATTTTTATGACACATTTTATTAAAAAAAAAAATACTAATCAATATATAAATTAAGTATATAAATTATATAGTGTATATATATATATATATAAATATAGTATATAAATTAAGTACCTACTCGTATAATCAAGATAAATTTCTTCAAATAAACTTTTTCATACCTATCTATCGATCTCAATTAATCAATAAATTTCAATTCTACGAATTTTACTTGTTATGAGCATAAAATAATCAAAAAGCAGTTATGACATTCCTATAATCAATTATAATACTCACCACAACAATCTTCATTCAATCCTGTTATAAAATATATTATGTTGAATACATTCTATCGAGTTTTAACGTGTCCCGCAGCATTATTTATTGTACTTATATAGGCACAATACTTAAAAGTCAAAAACAGGAGTGCTGAACAAATTAGACAAATAGGCTAAGCTAATAGAAAAAAAAAAAAAAAACTTTATTTTTAAGGAAATACATCCTTTGCTGCGCTCAGAATGTAATAAATCGCTGCCTATTAAGGTTTCTCGAAATTCAAATAACTAATAAAAATATTCAACCGTACACTAGTATTTGCAAAATCATATGTACTTTCTACTGAAGACCACGCGGTGGTCAGCGTTATAGCAATTTGAAAAAAAACCATTATCATCATTATGAAAGATTGCTTATTGGATTCCATTTTGTAATGAATTTTAGGACAAATTATGCGATGTACTAAACGTGATGTTAAAAACTAATACGTTAATGATGAACATAATTATAATTCCTTGTAGGTATAATCATTATACAAGTCAGGAATTTTTTTAACAATGTTGTCTCAAGTGTGTCTTCATTCTGCAAGTTCCAATACCGTATTCAAACATAATTCAACCACGTATTTTATTTTTAAGTCAATACAGTAATTTTTGGAACGATTTTAATCCGATAAATTACCTAATTCTTGTAAATCAGATACCTATTCATAAAACACATGTTATTCGGTAGGAATTTTGCGGTCAATATTGATCTAGTATGATTGCCCGTAATAATTGATTTTTCATACCTAGTTACGCATCCATCATTATTCCGAATTTGTAAGGGCCTTCGTGAATATCATAGTTTTTTGATCAGGAAACATTAATTCTAATTATCCAAGTCTAATAGGTAGTTTACTATATGCTCCGATTCGAAAACTCTAAATGTGTATTTACACAGTTATAGATTTTTCATAACATAATATGTTGAATAATAGTAATTCATAATAAATATAAATTAGAAAAATTCTTTTACAAGTTCGTTTCTATTAAAAATGCTGTAATATTGTAATGTATGACTTTAAAAATCGGTGTATTTTACATTACCATCAAACAAGATATTAATATGTTAAAAAAAATTTAATACATAAATTTTAGTATAAAATTAGAATTCATTGAATATTAGAATTATCTTTTTTTATTTATTTGACAAATGAAATGTACAATTATGTAAAGCGTATAAAAGTTATTCATTAGTGATTTTACAATAACTTGGTAATAATAAATAAAACTATTTGTTTTCTAATAAAATGTTAAAATTCTGCTTTTTAAATAAAGTTATAGTAGAAATAAAATTTTAAAAATTTCTGAAATATCTAAAAGGATTATACTCTTCTGTATTTTCTGAATAAACTTTAGCATGACAATACATCCACGGTGGTAATATCGTGCCTATTAATAAAAATATTATTAAATTCGATTTGTACTGATTAATAAAAATATTTTATCTTACAACTAAATAACTACAATCTATTATAACGCGATTTGATAAATAACTGTCATAAGGATTTAGTCATAAGTTTCTAATAACAGTTATGATTTTTGCATAGATCTAAAAAAAAAAGAAATTTTTTGTCCTAAGCATTTTGTAATTATTTCATTTAACACAATAGTCGATACAACATGTAATTTTGAAAGCGTATTGATCGAATATTAGAATTTGATTATATTGTTCAATATGTGTTAATTTAATTTGAAAACATATGTTCAAATGACATTTTGGTAGAACCCCAGGAGACTATTTTTTGCTGAAAAGCCAATTGTTATGGTAATACATCACAGTCTAGTAGCTACCTACAATGTAAAAAAAAAAAATGAAATACTCGTATATTTCTTTTAAATCAAATCAAAACACAAACAAAAAATTTCAAAATTGGTTTTAAATTAGAAAATTTATTTTTTGATTGGTTCGAAAAATTAACTGGTTGAATAAAATCATTTTTGAGATGTCAAACATAGTTTGTGTGCAACTACGAATCAATTATTTGGACTACGAAATGGTTTTTAAAATTTTGCTTCAAAAATACCCAGAATGGGATTTTATGGCAGGCAATAGAAGTTTTTGAAAAAAATGTATGACAGTCAACAGTTGTGAATGTTAAATTTCTGGATACAACACAAATGTTTCCTGACTTAATAATAATAAAATAGCATAGACATAAAAAATAATAACTAAATGGTTATATTTGTCAAAGATTATGTGGTGGATATCACTAGGTATATTTATTGTATAATATTTTCTAAGCCACCATCACAATGATTTGGGCAACAACGGTAATTGGGCGGGTGTAGTGAATCAAAAATTATGATTACAATATAATATTACAAATTCTGAATACATACTTTCATTCACGAGAATGTTGTTCGTAATATGCATCAAGTAACGCATACAATAGTCTATAATATAAACGATAATATTTCTAGCACACAAATTACATTCTGTTTTTTTGAAACAATTCACTCACTGGTAGTCGGTAGACTATCATAAAAGTAAATAATAATACACACCAAATAATGTACAAAATATAACTTATAAAATAATTATTACAAGTTATAATAATTAATATTTTATACTAAACACTCTTATTGAATTTAATTAAAACATTTTTTATAACTTACTTTTTGAAACATAATCTATATGTAAAATATATATATATACTATAATACAGTGATACAGTGGTAGTATCTATCATGACCCGGTATCGTTCGAAATTAGTAAATTTATGTAAATTGTAGGATTTTTTTTT
This sequence comes from Hormaphis cornu, assembly GCA_017140985.1. NCBI lineage: Eukaryota > Metazoa > Arthropoda > Insecta > Hemiptera > Hormaphididae > Hormaphis > Hormaphis cornu. The sequence goes on from CM029362.1 coordinate 12,434,084, forward strand.
TTTAATGAAGCTGAATGACTATTATTCAAAATTAATTCTGAGATTCAACCATATAAACGTGTTAAATAAACAGAACTAATTTCACAATGTTTTCTGAATGGGTATTCACTTTTTTATTTATTATTTTTACTGCAGAATATTTATGCGTAGTTAAATGAAGATCTGATTTTTTGAATTTATTTCTCAATTTTAACGATTTTCGCCGCTTTACAAGGGTTTAATTTTAGCATATTTTACGTTGGCGTCGATGAGAGGGCAGGGTATGAAAACCACACCCATGTATCATGTTCACGTAGATATTCATGGTGATACAAATATCTTTCAAACTTGTATCTTTTATTTCACATTCTAAACGGTCTATTTCTTTCCTTTATGAACATGCGAGCTTTCTTGGTAGGTATTGCAAAGAAAAAAATCTGAAATTTTCATCAAAATCGATCGGTTCTTTCAGGATATACACAAATACTGACTGACACACAGGATAATAATATATTAAACCATAGAATTAAAAAAATATTATGAAGTAAATATTATAGATCTTTTATTTATGATAGTTAAATTAACACTGGAGCTTTGATATAATATAATTTTACCTATGATAGGGAGTTTTTAATAAACTTCAACACAATTAAATTTTATTTCACAAAATTGAGGTAAAAAAGCAAAAATATGCAGTTAATGATTAAAACACAAACAACTATTAAATCTAGTGGGAAACTCGATGAATAAGTGACTATAACTTTTTAGTTAAACACTATTTAAGGTGGACTGTAAGGTTAGAAGTTTTACTTTTAATATTTAGAAATAACTATAAATTACTTACCAAATGGTGATATTTCTATTTAAAAAAAAAAATTGATATTTTTCATTATGATTGCCGTTTGATAATTATTTATCAAACGTCTATACTAAATATGAAATATGGTGTAAATTACAATATACGACATTTTTGCAAATGATTCATTTTATACTTATATAGTTGGCCAATCTTCACCGATTAACGAAATAGTAGCCTAAAATCCAATAATTATTTAAAATCCCAAAATTTAGTGAAAAAAAAATTGAATCCCAAAGAATCGAACATATGCGAGTGAATAGAGTTGACACATTTTAAACAATGTCTCAAACAACATCCGTGTACGATTTGAAGGGATCCTGCAATACTTTTAAAAATTGAATACATATAGCAGTTCCATGGTTTAATAAGAATTTTGTTCCAAATTTGATCATCAACAACAATTGTTATAATGTGAAAAACTACAAAAAACGACAATTTTAAATTTAATTATTAGGTAGATATACATTGATTCACTTTACTTCATTATTTTATTTTAGTATTTTAAATTATCATACTCTTTTCTTTACTGTTTATGATAAACCATTAAAACACAATATGTAAAATTTATAAATATATATAAATTTAGTACATTTTATAATGGTTACAAATGTATGAATTAATCATTTATTATTTTATAAAATGTAACTAACTGTTGTATTCTAACTCAACGTTATACGCAATTTACACTTTTTCGATCTAAAAAGCTGTAATCTATTCGAAACCTAAGCCACTGACCGACGACAGTCAACATGAATACTCGTAATTTTTTTTTTTTTCTAATCTTCTAGTCATTTGATATAACAATATAGAATATTTTCTACACACCTGATACTCCTCTTACGATAGTTGTATTGTCTAAAAGTTTAAAAATAATTCTTATAAAATTTTAAGTCGAATTTCTCGCTACAATACCTAACTGGCAATGCGTAAAACGTCCTACGGATCTTACACTTTAAATAATTTAACTTATTCTTTTATTTTTTCCTTGATACTTCATTATTATATCAATATAAATGATGGTGCTTAAAATATTAAAGAACTATACTTTTACTCACAGCAATCGAGCATATCTAACCAAACATTTTTATTTATTTTATTATTTACATTCAACACAGTGTATGTCTATTACAGGTATCTATTCCAACTTATGCATTTATCAAAGCATGAATTATTGAATATTAATTATTCATCGTAACTTTTTAAATTTATACAGACTATATTAACTGGATCTACTTAGGTTAGTATCAATAATATGTCTTAATTAGTATATTTGGGTTTACTCACTTATGTTGTATAAAGCATGGTGTAGAGCTTCTCTCTTTGTTTCTGTGATTGACCATGTTAACGTTTTAATAACCATATAATAAAATGTCATACTAACAATCTCATAACATTTATAATTTAGTAATCTATAGCTTATCACATCATATTATTTGTTTTGCAAATCATGATAATTATGATTTGCACAAATTATTAGTAAAACAAAAGTAAATTTTAACACTATTTATCAAAACTAAAAACAGTTATTTGATTTTGACACGACGATCAAGTTTTTCATTCAAATCATGGGTATACATAATAAGAGCAAAACTTTTATACAGAAAATAAAAGAATTAAATTCTAGGCCGTGTGGGAATTAGGTTTCCTAATAAAATGTTGGAGTATGTCACCGCTTTGAGCTGGTTATGACTTGGAAGTTTTAGTGTATTTGTACTTTATGATATTTGAAAGCTAAGATAAAAATAATTGCACTTGGAAAACGATACTGGGTAATTTAATAGCTCTTTAAATATTTGTTTGCGATTGTTAGAATTTTAAAACAATTTATGAATGTTTAGATTTTCAAAGTATCAAGTTTTAAACGAATAGTACTAATCATAGTAAAAGTACTTCACCAAAATAAGTCATTATCAGAGATAATTGCAAAAAATAAAAAATAGCGTGCTTTGAATCATAAAACTCAAATCTAGAACAAGTCATATACTCAACTAATAGGTACTTATGTCAAAAGTATCTTAATTTTTGGTAGATTGGATTTTATTTATCAAAAATGTAAAGTATCTAAAAAAATATGAAAATCATAATACATGATATTATTGAAATGCATTCATGTTTTAACTTTGTAAACAAATGATTTTAAAATTAAAAGTTTACCTCCAAATTCATTCAATGCATCTGTTCCATAAAAAATATTTTTCATTAAATCATATGATTTAATATCAAACATAACAATACCGTTTGCCCAAAATGTATAAACAAAATGCAGTTAAGTGATGTCTTCGTAATAGCTTATATTTTTAAATGCCGTTTAGTTTTTATTCAACACAAAATGTATTGAACACTTATTTATTTAATTCAAAATGTACTGTATTCTACGTATTGGTATAATGGAACTACTTACCAGTACAGTTTTTTTCTAATAATAAGGTATTTAAAACAATTGTGAATTTCTTTTATTTATAGTTTTTACCTTATAAATAATCTATAATGTAATAAAATAATTATTTCTCGAAAATCACGGTGAATTGTTTTTAAATACGCATCATTTGAGAACACCATTCTATCATACATAAGGCTCCGTTATAACACTGTAACTATAGCTGGGGGTAGCTGGGCATTCTAACCAAATATTAATATACATAGTTTGGTTTATTAAAGTACTTGAATAAAAACCTGCGAGTATCAAAAATTGTAACTGAAATTCAAGTTTCCCATTGCAAAATTTAGAATGGTAATTAAATATAAAATAGTATGTAGCATAATATTAAGAAATCGAATTAAATTAATAGTCTTAATGGCGTTAACAGAGAGCATTAATAGGCAGTTTTGTTTATTAAAATATTCCGTTCCACCATAACAAAAACACTTTTGTTCAATTCGTTTGATTAATCGAGTCTTTGCTTTACTCGGATCTAACTTGAGTCATGCTCCATAGACTGCAAAGAACCAAAAAGTATATTATTTGCTATCCAAATTAGAGTTATGCTTTGATACATTCATGTTGAATTTGATTAAATAATCTAGTATCAAAAAAAAAATTATAATATTAACTAAGTAGATATATCATATTAATTGTAAGACACCACTCAAATCAAAATCTAAGTACAAATGTAGTGTCCTATACTCTCCTAGTTATAATGGTACTATTAGTTTTCAAGAATAAGACTCAAATCAGGATACATATAGAGTAAATAGGTATTTTTTTTTAAGTTCTTGTCTTCTTTGGCCTTCCAGATGATCATTGTTTTTTTCTCTACCCCTTCATTTAAAAACTAATTCTGAATATTCCGTTAAAATCAGTTGAACAAATTTTTAGATTATATTGAACAATCTATTCAAAAGATTCATATTTAGAGGTACCTAATATCATATAGTTTCCTAATATTATATTGTATTTAGTAACGTTATCTTGCTCTATACTGTTATATTACATATATATGTACTAGAACTTATAAAAAAGTACCATTGTCTTCAGATATTAATTGACGATCACCGCAATATTGTCCCACGCTTTTCATTGTATCTAAACAAATAAATATTAAGTTTTGTTTACATTTCATTATTTGGTAAAAAAAAAAAAAAAAAAAAAAATTACTTATTCATCATCAACTAAACTTATTGTATTTATACTTTAATACCTATGTTAGTATTGACTGACAAAGTACTTTCATAGATATTTAATTTTTGAAAAGTTTTAAAAATTAGCGTTTAAACAAATTTTCTGTTTGATAGAATATTAGACAACATTGAATTACCTTATCACATTTTATTGAAAAGTGTTGTTGTACAAAGCATATGTTGTTATAAATTTATGTAAACAAAATGGAATAAATTCTAAGAGAAAGAGGAAATTTTAAGAATAAAAAAAATTAAAAGGAGAAAACTCTAAAATAAGAATAAAAGAAAGTGAAATCAATGTCGGGTGGGAAGCTTGTTCGAATAGCGATTACATTTTGGAGTACTTAAGTCGTTTAATTTAATTTTGTATCGGATTTTTGGATTTTATTCTCTTGATCATACCAAGTATTCCAAATTATTTAAATACTTAGATGTACGTACTGAAATGAATTTCATCACCCAAGGTAAGATAATATTCAATAACAATTCCTAAAAAATAAAATATTTTAATTTATTTTTTTTACAACTTCATAGTAGTTTCTGAACGTAAGCCTTGAAATTACATTTAATATATTGAGGTCATAACTATTTTTTTATTTTTTTTATTTTTTTTTTTTTTTTTTAAGAAATTAGTTTTGAACTTATCGGTATTGTAACGCAATATTCGTATAACCGAATAAAATTCAACAAATAGTGCCTTATGAATCGCACATTTTTTTTAATCAAATAAGACTCGAGTTTAGAGTATAGTAATATTTTTTATATGTATTGAAGAATTGAGATTTATCAGCTTCATAATAAAATAAAGTGTGAAATTTTTTGATAAATTATACACCTACTTACCAAAAACTGAAAACAATTAATCAATCTACTTACGGTTCTTAATATCTATATCTGATATTTCTAAAATCGATTTTTAAAAGATTGTTATAGTTTTTTATTAACTAGTAACTACTAACAATATTAAAAAGTGAAACTATTTTAACTATTCACTTTAAAAGTAAAATTTCAAGAATCGCATTCCGAATAGATCAAAAATACATGTTTTCATAAATATATAAGTACAAAACTGTTAATTATATTTAGAACTTTAAAAACGTATATTACGATGTAAAAATCAAAACTTCAAAAGAAAAAGATTCCTTTAATTATTTTAAACGTATGTTACTCAAATAGATGCTAAAAATAAATTCTAACAAGAGAAATGTTTTCCTTTGGAACTGTTTACCTAGATTATCGGCCATCATATCATTTTTATATTTAAAAAAAAAATATATATTAAGTTGTTTTGTGTAATTTGTTAATACTTTTGAAATTTATTGACCAAAATATATTTTAAGAGTTAACCGAATTCCGCTAAGAATGGTGATTTTCGGAAGCTTAATAATTTGATATGCAAGTTCTAACTATAGTAGACCTTTCAAAACTGTGGCCGATTGCAAAATCAGAGCCGCTACTCTATCAATCTACCCATCACTTATATTTATTTCCTCTTTTAAATCATATTCAAGACTTTATATAAAATTTTTCACAATATTTAAAACGAACATCTCCAATATTTACTCGTTTGTTTTTTTAATTTTCGAATGTTTTGCAAGTTCAAACCGAAACGTTTGTACAATTTTAAGTCTTATGTGTACTAAAGAACTTCAAGTACAAGACAATTTGTTAATTTTTTATAACATTCACATTATGATAGATATACAAGAATACATGACTCATTCTTCAGGAAATAAAAACATTTTATTTTATGTTTGAAAAATTACGTCAAATAATTAAACTCTAGTATATTTTTAATAATTATATTATTATATTATTATATTATTATATAATTAATATTATTATCATATTTTCATTCCATTTCACTTACTCCAATTTGCGATTGCATTTTGAACACAGACCAAGGCGGGTGGGTTGATTACTATTTGTAAATGAAAATTGGCCATTCAATTAAAACTGTTTTTCTCATACTTTAAGATATGATGTTTTGAAAAATATTATCACATAGTTATTTTCGAATAAAATTCAAGAATATAATTTTTCAAATATTATAATAAGTTGGATATAAAAAAAGTAGGTACCTAGCAATGGGTCACGGTTACCGATAGATTTGTGATTTAAACGGCCTAGACACTAGAAACGTATACAAATTTATGTATGTGAATGTGTAAATATCAACCATGACGATAACGTTCTGTCCATGTTCATAAGTACGTTGCATACTTTTCGAAACCCATCCTGGCTTACCCGTGTATCGAAAAACACAACAACATAACAGACCCAGATCTACATTAATTGTTTTTATTTTCAGTAAAAATATTTTTTGGCAAATTTATCAATTTCCGTGTTACTAAATTTATAAAAAATAACTTACATGAAATAATGCACATTTTTCTCATATCACCTAACAATATATGAAAATTTAAATAGAATCATCACAAGTATTACAAGTACCTAACCTTATATTGATAATGTGTTTGATATATTCACGTTTTATCAGAGAGCAATTTTTATTTTAGTTTATATTTACGTAAATTAATAATAATATTGTACTTGAGTAAAATAGTACTTACTAATACATTCAGCCACTTTATTATCTGTTACATGAAAAACGATAAATAATTGTAAATGTCAGTTTTTACAAGATAATATAACATTATTATGTAAATGTTGAAAGTTTTTCTTTTACCTCGAGCTTCATCAGCAGTGATGGTGATTGATAAAATGAAATAAAATGTCAACACTACCGTAAAAAATTTATTGTTTTTGGAAACCATTAAAAATATTGTTTTTAAGTGTGTTTTACAAAGTAGAACATATACTTAGAGCATAATATACTACTAGTCGAATATTGAACAAGATTTAACAAATTACAAAACTTATTAGAGAAGAAACTACACAATAATAACTAATCAATGTATTAACAAGTGTACGAAAAGTTACATAATTATTTAAAATACTATTTAACAATGATTAAATCCGAATTTAATAAAAAATCATTTTGACAATGGGGATATTTAATTTAAAATTTGTTTTAATGAAATCGCGAAAAATGAATAAAAATTTAATTCTAAATTATTTGATTTTCATTCAAAATGTAATTTTGTATGGAAAATATGAAAGAAAACCTACATGAAAATATTGGTGGTTAAATATTAGCCTTGAAAAAAAACAAAATAATTAGTCATAAAAATTATTGACTGACCTGAAGACGACAGAGAGAGTAATTTAATTTTGTCAGATATTCGTTTTATGTAGGTAAATTTTAATACTTATAGTTTATACCGAATTTTCGGAATAATTGTTTGGTCATATATTTCAAAACATTTTGAATTTGAAAAAATATGATTTTAAAGTACAAACTCATTGGAAAGATCAACTAAAAAACGTGTGTTCCCATGAGTATAAATTCTGGAGCCTTTTTGTGGGGATTACTGTAGTTTAAAAAAAATAAAAATAAAAACATTTTTACTGATGCGCTCAGAATTTAAAAAAATATTATTCAAGTAAATATCTAAAAAGTGAATTTACAAGGAATACTAGTAATTACAAGTAAAAACACAATATCATAAATATCTTAAGGTTAATAAAAGAAAGCATAAATTATCCATAAGAAATTTTAACGTTGTTTACCTATATATTCCTAAAACAGATATCGCACTAAAATAGATGCATATTCATATTGCATATAAACAGTAAATTGAAATAAATATTAAATATTCATCGAAAACAATGAAAAAAGCTGAAATTGTTGTGGTCAGATAGGTAGTTCGATGGAGAAGTGACTATAGTGACTATAACCCACTAATAAATCATATTGTTTATGGATGGTTAAATTGCTTATGAAAATAAGGGTTCTAAGCAGAGCTCGGGTCACTCAAAAATATATTTGTTGTCATAGTCACACTCACCAGTGGTTAGAGCAAGGAGACAGTTTTTTAAAAGTGTATTAAATTGTACCATCGAAAGGCGAAAAACATTTTTTTTTTTATAAAGTTTTAAGTGTTCAAAAATTCAGCCCAAAAAAAAAGTGATCGCACCATTGCCACCCTCTTAATTACATTACTGTTTACTACCTTATTTAAGCTATTTTATAATTTGTACTAATTATTATGTACATTTTTTTTTGTATGTGTGTAAACTACAAAATCCAACTTTAATATTTTGTTTGTGCGATACTTGAATATTGTTTTTATACCATAATACTGTGTTTTCTTAATATTTATACTAACTGTGCCGTGCACATTTCAACCCTCAAATGCGTTCCGTAGCTAGTGGCAAGTAGGTAAATAATTTGAAGAACATGTGTTAAAATTTTTGTTTTATAATATGATAGTTACATGTTTAGTGCTCTCGTAACAATTAATTATTATCAGAAAAAGAATTTGTATTAAACCTTGGTAGTTATATATTTTCTGAAATATTTTATAGTCTGGCATCTTTGTTTGATCAAATGATGCTTCAACATGAGGTAAATTAAACTCATATGCACGTGTTAAGCAAATATGAGGAGATAACGATCAAGTACACAATTGGAGTGCATATTACACTTGTACAATTGGTCACAGGCTGTATAGTTTTACTTTTTGCATCAAATTTTTAAGCAATGAATTTTTGAAATAAAAATGCCCACTCTAGGTTGTGTGGGTAGTTCGATGATGTGGGTCACTATTTTTGAAGATTTAAATAGAAGTTGTATATTAAATCTGTAAGCAATTTTCAATTGCTTACAAAGTTAACGATCCTGAGTGAGCTCAGTGACTAAATAGAGAAATAGAGAGAATGAGAGAATAGAGAAATAATAAGAAATTAATCACAAAGTTTAGTTTATTAATTTAAATAACGTACAAAAATTTCAAACTATTTGGATCATTATTTTAGGAGTGAAAACTTGTTTTTAGTATCAATTGCACAACAGTGCGAAATTTCATTGTTATAATCATAAAAGCACCGTTTTTCAATACTTATTTTATACGCTTTCAGAATCTGCTGGATGAATTTTTTTTAAATATTTTTGTTCAGATGGAAAATTTTATTTTACATAACCTATCTTATATAACAAATTAATGTGAGTTATGAATTTTTTTCCAAATATAGTCAATAGTAAGACCAATTTTCGAAAATTTTCTAACTTTAAACAACTAAACATAAAAATTGTGACTACAAATTTTCAAAATTTTTTAGTAACATATGTATTTACATGTTTGAAACCTTGAATTAAATGTTCAAATTTTTTTGTGAAAAATTAAATTTTTATTAAACAAAAACTACAAAATAAAGAAATATTTTCAAAAATTTCACAGATTTATACTAAGCTCAGAAATTTTCGAAATTTCTTGAAATTTGTATCAGATCTATATCATAATAATTCTAATTTTATGTGAAAGTTTCAGCATCATTATAGTGGAAGTATTGTGGCTAAAAATCTAAATTGATTATGTCAAAAACAAGTTTGCCGTAAGTTTTAACGTTATTTCCTTAACTTTTGCTTAGTTTTTTTACTGTAACTTTTTTATTTTCCGGACGCATAAGTCTATAACCTCTCAAATTGTTAATTGTGTTCATACACCTATCATTAGAGGTACTGACGTTAAAATTCGGAAAATTATTGAAAAAGTTATCATGATTACATAGTAGTAAAAAAATAAAAATAAATAAATAAATAAAAAACACACAAAATGTGGAAACCAATACATTCTTCGTTTCACTCAGAATTAAAAACAGTTCATTATCGACGCTATACCATGCTTTTTTAATTTTTATTTTACTATTGGTGTTAAATATAATAACAGACTGTCAGTATGGACTAATTTTCGCGATAAATTAAAATACACGCCGGATTTGAAAAAGCTGCCATTTTTGTTTTTTTTTGTTGCCTGTACTGGTTTTGAAAGTTTTGTTATCTCTTATCATTGAGGTTTTGTTTTGACATGGGGTTTTGTGGTTCTTATTCATTGTTTGTGTTGCATCACAATGGAAAGGTACAGTAAAGAACAGCGTGTTTTAATAGTGAAAACTCACTACCAGAATGGTGAACATTACGCAGTGACTGTACGAAAACTACGCACTATTCTTGGACACCATAATGCGCCAAACGAATCAACTGTTCGTCGGTTGATTAAGAAATTTGAAGAAAGTGGTTCTACACAAGACATAAAAAACCCTGGACGCCCTCGAAGTGGCCGAAGTGAGGCAAATGTTACTGTTGTCCATGATTCTGTTACGGTAAGTCCAAAAAAATCGTGTCGCCGTCGTGCACAAGAAATGCACATGTCACCAGCAACTATGCAAAGAATTTTAACAAAAGATTTGCACTTACACGCGTACAAAGTGCAATTAACACAGGAACTTAAGCCGGCGGACCACGAAAAACGACGGCAATTCGTTGAATGGATCCTGACGAGAGAGCAAGAGAGCGAGGGTTTTGCAAAGCGCATTATTTTTACCGATGAAGCTCATTTCCATTTAAACGGGTTCGTAAACAAACAAAATTGCAGAATATGGGGATCTGAGAACCCTAGAACGACCCAAGAAAAAGAAATGCATCCTGAAAGAGTTACAGTTTGGTGTGGAATTTGGAGTAGAGGTTTAATCGGTCCTTACTTTTTCGAAGACGAAGAAGGAAAAGCTGTTACAGTGAATGGGGTTCGTTACCGTGCTATGCTCAGTAATTTTTTATGGCCTTGTTTGGACCAAATGAACATCGAAAATGTATGGTTTCAGCAAGACGGCGCAACCTGTCACACTTCAAGAGAAACAATCGCTCTGCTGCGTGAGAAGTTCCCGGACACATTAATCTCGTTGCGTGGAGACCAAAGCTACCTACCACGATCTTGCGACTTGACTCCGTGTGATTTTTTCTTATGGGGATACACTAAGTCACGAGTTTACCAGAACAAAGTCCGGAACGTCTTGGAACTTAAGCAAGAAATTCGTCGTGTCCTCAACGAACTTGATGGGGCAATGTGCGATCGAGTGATAGTAAATTTTATGGAAAGAATAGTTGCCTGTAAGGCTAGTAGGGGGGGTCATATGCCCGATGTTATTTTTCACTCTTAAACCTCAACTTATCCTGAATAGAAAAATGTATTTGTAATGTTTTTTTAAGAAAAATAAATTTAATTTATAGCAGATTTAAATCCGGCGTTATTTTTGAGACACCCTATATATATATTTACATTAGTATATTTATGTAAACGTGATTCATGTTATCACGAATACAAAGAAGAAAATCTGAAATCTAGTAATTTATTTGTCTAATTATGTTAATGTTTTTATTTTAGTGGTCACGCACATCATCACCGGTGAAAACGAGCAACTTGATAAGGTTCGAAGCATGTTATTCGAGTGCATACGTAACTAAAATTAAAGAAAAGATCAGAAACTATTTTAATTTTACGTTTACTGTAGGATTCAAATTGCACCTTTTCCAACGACTTGTAAAATTTCGAGTTATTTAAAAAATGTTTATAAATTTAAAATTTTTTTGAATGTTTCAGTATTATTACTTGACCAATAGATCTTATATTTTGAAGGGCTTTTAGATAAATATCGGAATATTTAAATGATCCAAATATGTGATCTCAAAGAAAAGAAAACGTTGCATAATTGTGAGTTTTATATATCTTTTACTGCAGTTAAATATATTGTTTGAATGAAAAAACAAAATTCATAATATTTGTAAATGTATTAGCATAATCATGAAGATGTATCTACATAAATTAAAAATAATTCACACTCTATGTAGTATAACACTTAAATTAAATTTTTTTTTTTTCGAATTAAAACAAAATTATATAATATGTACTGTACTAACATTTGTAAAATCCAGTTTGTTTTTTGAAGTTTTAATGTAAAATAGGAGTCTAAATTCTTTCCTTTTTTTTTTTCACATGAAAAAAACTTGTTGGATCAAAATCTTTTATTTCTGGATAGATTCGGGAATGACAATAACTCCATGATGGTAGTATCTTATCTATAAATAAAATTAGATATTATACTTTTTAACGATACATTAAAATTTATATAATTTTACAACTACATAACTATCGAATATTATAAAACTATTACACAATTTTAGAAAATCACTGTGCTTTTAAAAAGTAAATATTGTGTCGGTTTCACGTTGATTTTTAAAAAGAACAGGATTTTTTTTTTTAATAACATAATAGAGTTGTTGATAGAGTTAATGTGTATATTTTGATATATTATTAGGTGTTTGTTCAATAAGTAAATTGAACAAAGATTTAAATTTAAAAATATTATAGTTTTCCTGGTTTGTGACTTATTAGCTTTAGTATAAAATGTGTTGTGATATAGATACACATTATGTATTTATACAATTCGAAAAAATTATTTTTTAATCACGTTATTATATGTTTATTAGTTTTATATAAATGTTTTGGGAACTAAAATTATCTAGAAACATACTTTCGTCCACACGAATGTTGTCCATAATATGAAACAGATATCTCCTACAAAAGTCTAAAATAAAAACGATCATAAGTATAATTAGCACGAATAATTTTATTTGTGACCTATAGGAATGAAAAAAAAAGGAAGCACATAATATATACATCATTGTAAATACAGTAAGTATATTTTTTTTCCGTTTAGTACCTAATAGAAATAAGTGGTTTAACTGGCTCAGCCTTAACAATAAAAGAGGTAATAATTTTACAAACCATTTACAAGATATTATTATTTTATATAATAAATATTTTAGAATACATTTCATAGAGTTGAGAAATTGTTTTTATAGCTTACTAAGACCAGACCCTACGTATAAAAAATAATAAAGTATAGTTTTTTGAATTATAATATGTTACTGTTAACTTATGATTTAGGTACGTATAGTTTTATTAGTAATGGTAAAAATTAATGTATTTTTTTTTTCAAGTAATTAAAATTAATTATTATTGGTTTTTTGCTTCGACTTATTCCTATAGGAAAATCAATTTTTTTTTTAAACTTACCTATTTTTGCTGATAGTGTACCTTAAATTTAAAAATACACCTATTTGATTTTTTGCTTCTTTCTTATCACCAAAAATATTTATGATCCAACGACATAAAGTAGTTGTAAAATGTTGAATTATTAGAATAGCAATTTAACACAAAATACAACCAATATGCTTTATTCTGTATGAACGTGTTTATATGTTTATATTTATGAATATATTTGTTCGTTGTATTTTGCTTGTATACCTAAGCAATTGAAATATTACTGCTGTTCATCAATTAATAATGAGTAATATAATTATCACACTCAATATTAATTAATATAAAAAAGAGATGCGTTTATGTTTGCCTATGCCTACACAGAATACTCCAAAACTACTCCACCGATTTTAATAACATATGAATATTATGAATTACACATTATGAGATAGATCCTAAATCATAGACTATTAAAAACATTGAATTTTTATAACAACGCGTTAGTAAACAATATTGTCCAGTTTACAGTGGAAAGCGAAACAATACGATAAAAGACTTATTAATTTTCAATTTTCAATTGCTTTTAAAATTTCATTACAGTTTGTCGTTTAGTTGAATCGATTATCTACGTAAAATGACATAACAGAAATCACAACTATACCAAGAAACCTATCACACTTCTCGTTAATTTTTTCTTTGTATCAATTATAATTTAAATATTTGTATGAGCAACAGTGAATTATTATTCTAATACATTCATTTTTTATAAATACTTACTTTTTTTACCCTCTTGGCTTGAACTTTCTCCTGGAAATTTAAATATACACCAAATTATTGTCAATACATATTAATAGGTACTGTTATTTTTATTCCGGTACGATTTGTATTGAAAATTTACAATTAAACATTTACTGTACAAGTGTAGCTTATTTAAATTTAAATTATTAATTAATTTAATTGATCCATGTAATATCTCTTTGGAGAAAATTTTTTCTTAATTTTTTAAAAATATTACACTATATCTACACTTAACATTTATTTTGATAACGTCACTTAGTGTCAGGTCATAGAAACATTCATGATTTTAAATGTTAAAAGACCTACCTAAAATAAATTATTTTTAAATAAACGAACTGTAGGTACTTAATTATCCAACTCAATTGTTTAAGTGTCAATTATCGATTTTATTTTGTCTATAAACATACATATATATATATATATATATATTTTTTTAAGGTTTATGAAAACAAATTCACTTAAGTGTATTTATACATACCAGTAGATAACCGTGGTTCATAATGATTACTTTTATTCTTTAACTTGATTGTAAAACATTTTCACTATTCAATTCTAAATATAACCAAGCTACGGCATATTGAATTATATTCCTACTTAAAATTTAACATCACTACCTATTTACTCGTTTACTTTTTTCTTGGTATTTTTATACATTTTATAAAAATATTAATCATTAACTATAATGAAATGATTATTAAAACTTACCTATTGTCTTATTTGAGTCTGTGAATTTAAATTTACTCAAAGTTAGTGTCAGAACATATTAATATATGGTAAATAATAATATTATATTACTATTAGAGCTTTTGACTTTAAGGGATTTATAAAGTCCTAAAAATTTCATACTTAAAATTTATTTTATTAGTTTTGCCTCTAGATACTTCATTATTATAATACTGATTAATAATTTTATTTAGGTACGTTAATGACTACTTACCGCAATCTCTACTAACTAAAAAAAAAAATCGCTTTGTTAAAAAAAATAATGTTTTGGTTAACAGATAAAGATTTTCGGATAAATGACAACTTTTTTCCCTTATTTTATCCATTATGTAGATATAGTATAAATTATTATTTTAGATTCTAAATGTAGCAAGGAAAGTATTGTTTTTACAAATATATTTATTTTTTCAAACAACACTTTCTTGATGTAAGATGGATCTCAATTTCAAATTTGGTTAAAGCTTACTTTTAAATTTTTATTGTTTTTAAGTTAGAGACCGAAAACAAATTGATGATTTTTTTTAAAAATTCGTCGAATGACTTAAAATTCTCAATCATCAAGAATGTGATATATTTACGAGGGAGGTAAAAGGAATTTACTGGTTCAATCAGAACCCAATTAAAGTTTAAAATATGTAAATTATTTGCAGTTAATGTTTTATTTGACTTTTAATTTTCTATTTAGAATTTTTTACATCAATACAATCTAAACAACATTAATTATACTACTGTGTGTTCAATTAATTTCATAAATCGGTTCAAATGATTTTGGTTTATACGCGTTTTTAAAAATGTTATGTAATGTTTCATATTCAAGTATAGGTACGCTTTGTAATGTTCTAAACTACAAATATTGAAATTTGTATTCATTTTATCAAATAATGTTTAAAAATATAGTTCTTGTAAAATTATTATTATAATGATGAGTACTACCCAATAAACTATAATTTTTATAAATTCCTTCTAACAAGAAAAAATGCATTTAAAACTTTTTTTTAGGAATAATAATAAAATGATGATATTGTACTTGCTATTTGATTTGTTTTTTAAATAGTACACTTGATTGTCTTATCAAATTATATATTTTTTAATGAAAAATTATGTTGAACTTGGTCGTTAAGTATAGGTACCCATATTAAGTCATCGCATTAATCGACCATTTTAGGATTATTATTTATAATCTAATTTTTTACATAATTATATTTTTTATTCTGTAAATCTGTTTCCATATTCTATTTAAATTGTTTTACTTAAAAATACTCACTTATTGTGTATAAAGCAAAATGTAGAGCCTTTTCTCTTGTATCTGTGATTAATTTTATTGGAATATTAATAATTGTTTTGTTTCAATACCAGTTTACATTAATTTTAAAAGTCAGGATGTCTTCAATCATATCACAATAATAAGAAAAAACATGATTTTCTTTTTGCTAAATATAGGTACTACATAATATATATCATTTATAGAAACTAAATGAGTAAAAAAAATTTTTGAAAAATTGTATGTAAATGTAAAACTGTTTTAAATTAGACTTTATGATGTATGCAAATCATTTTTCATGATCTTTATAACATCGTTAGATCAATCTGTACGTTTGGCAAGAAAAACGTCTAAATCCTTTTATAATATGTAAGTGATAAACAGAAAAAAACCTTCAGTCATCAATCCCCTTAATTGGATATTATTAAATACAATATTGGTGTAGTTAATTTTGAGTTATAAATTTTCGACATGAACATCAAATAAAAATTCCGTATTATCGAAGAACATTTTTTCTTTAAGTTGGTAACTTATAATTTTTAATCAATAATAGTTTACCTCCAAAGTCACTCAATTCTCCTATTTCAAATAACATTTTAGTTAAAACATAACATTTACTATCAAACAGTATATTTTACCTAACAAATATGTTTAGTTGCATAAAATATTTTAAAAAACAAAATGGTCAAGTGATTTTTGTATAAAAACCAATGATTTAAAATATTAATAAATGGTTAGAAGTTATATAAAAACCCAACATTTACTATTTCAATTTATTTTATATCCATTACAAAATGGATGTTTTCAATAACTAGTGTAACACTGAATACATAAGTGTTGCATACTTTCAAATATCTAATTTTGATAGCTAATAAATACAAATAATAAAAAAAGGTTTTTATATTTCATCTATTAGTTTTCACACAAAAAAATTTGTATCTTAAACTTTGTTAAATGTAATTTTTATACTCAAAATTTAAAGACGACTAATTTTACAACCTATATTTAAATAAATAATATAATATCAATACTCCTCAACATTTATATGTAATACAACTTACTAGTACATTGTAATTCTATTAATAATAAAATTACACAATCATTAGATTTTTATTTTATATTATTTTTTTTTTTTTTTATTGTTTAATAAAACTATACTACCGAAGTAATTTATGAAATTTGTATTGTACGGTAAATTGTCCACAAAAATTGTTTTATTACTGAAATTGCATCATGTTACATGCAAATATTATACAGCTATTTAAAGTACAATATTTGGCAGCAAAAAAGTTTTTTTTAATTAAACAAAAATTATCTCACATTTTTTTTTAATACATTTTTAAAACCTTTAAATTCATACAGTTTTGATGTATTGACATTTAAGAATGCAAAATTAAAACAAAAGAAAAGAAAATCAGCTACAAAGAACACGTAAGTCACATCAATTTACTAGTATCCAATTCTAGGCACGACTCTTAGGTGCTCAGAGGTATTTTTCAGGACTCTAGAGCTGTCAGTTGACCACCATTTGTCACAAATTTTCCACCGTATTCCGGAATCTTTATAGTTAATTTATTAATTATACTATAATGCAGTTACCAAAATAATCACTTTTTCTACGGAAATAGTATACTGTGTACAATATATTATATACATAGAAGTATAGGACATACACGGGGGTGTTATTAATTATACACCAAACACTTAGGTACTGTACGTAACCTAGGTTTAATTTTTATTTTTAAAGGGGTCTGCAGATGGATCAGTTTAAGGCGTTTTATATAGGCAATATTGATGGCATGTTCGTGTGATCAACGAAAGTATTTCCAGAGTTATAAATGCGTGCAAAATATAGATATAGATATAGATAAATACATATATAGATATAGATATAGATAAATAAACAAATGAAACATGATAAAATATTATGAGTCATGTAATATTAGTCTTATCAAAGTAAAAGCGTGTATAAATTAAAAATATACAATAAATAGTCTGCCACTAATATCATCTAGATTATGTACTATAAATTTAACAATAAATAAATAAAAATGTATGGAACAAATTACCTTGTATTTTAGGTACTAATTCAGTATTACCACAATATTGAACCACGCTTTTCATGTTTCCTATACAAATAAAGTTTGTAGGTATGTTCTTTTAAAATTTCATTATTCGGTAAAAAAAAAAAAAAAACACTTCAAATTGTTCAAAAGTTTAACTCGCATATAGCTGACAATTATCGTATATGTACACTAAAAATTTTAGTATTTATAGTCAAAGTATTTACTATAGATCTAAACAAATTTCGTATAATTTGTATTGTCATAAGCTAATTGTACTGTTCTATAAGGAGTGGTCCGATCTTTTCAACAAAATAATGAGGTAATGATGGGCCAAAATTTATTTTTTCAGCTAAACATTTTTTGGGATAAAAAAATGATTTAATCTATGAATTGAATGACAATGTAGAGTTAGGCAGTAAAGTAACTAAAAGAATAATAGAAAAGTAATAGAATGCTATAAAAAAAAAAAATGCTATGGTTATGAAGTAGTGTAAGTCACATATCTAAGTAGGTTACTATTTCGAATGATATAATATAACGTACCAAACATAGTATTACATGAAAAAATAATAATAATGGAAGGAAGAAAAGAAAATGAAAGTAAATATTTAAAAAAAGGGAGTAAATTCTAAGGATGGAAAAAAAGATAAGGGAGTAAACTCTAATAAAACAAATAAAGAAAGGTAGTAAAATCTATGTCGGGTATGGAGTTAGTTGGAGTTGCGACTACTCTTCGGAGTGAGTCACTTTTTTGGGTGGGTCAATGGTTTGGAAGTTGTGGACAGTGGTTCAAACGAAATATTTAGCATTTGAATTATGAATCATCAACATATTAAATTTGTTCCAAAAAGTGTTCAGAGAAATAAGTACCAGATTCTTCGTTTTTAGCAACAACTAATAACTTTATCTGCAGTGTTCGTATTAATTGAAATGTTAACACAAATAAAACCGCAAATTAAACAACAAAAAAACCGATATCTATTTTAAATCGTACATCTTATTTTCATATTATTAACTTGACTTAAAAAAAATTCTATTTTATTAGGTATTTTATAAGGCTTATTAATAATGCCGATTATTTTTAGTAAATTTGTGTTTTTTTACCCAGAACAAATTACCAAGCTTAATAGCTCAGAATTATTTTTAAAGGCAATGATTCATCAAATCTTTCAGACACTAAATAATACGTTTGAAATTCAACTTCCAAACCATTTACCTAACCAAAGAAACAACCCACTATCCAAAGCGTAGTCGTTACTTCTCAAAATTAACTTACTTTTTATACATCTTTTTACTTCATTCTACTAACTAAAATACTTTAAATATTTTGAAAAATTAGGTATACATACGTACCAAAGTTAATGTTATCACCAAATGAAGTATAATAATCATGTACGATGCCTAAAAAAAAAAATGTTTTTCTGTGATTGAAAATTCTCATATTCCAAAACTTATGGCATTTAACTTGATGGCTTTTATTATTGTCAATCTGTTGTATTTTAAAACTAAATAAAATCATATATCAACTAAGTATTTATTTTTCAATACGCTATAATATTAAATTAATATAATCGTGACACAATTTATTTCAATATGATGTGATATCGGTTGTATTTGTTTTGTACGCTAAAGATTAATGTTAAATTATATCAGTTTTATTTTATACAATTTGAAATTCCAATTAAAAGTGTACACCAAAATTAAATGAAAATAAAAAAAAATACTTACGATTACGAATACGATTGTCCATTGATGAAAGTTCTAAAATTTGATTTTTTTTTTTTATTTACTGTATAATATCAACAAATAAAAAATTCACCTTAAAATAAGAAGGCTTGTTAAGTTTGGCTATGAACTATGGTCAAATATCTAAATTATTACAGGTAGGTGGTAATTTGCAGAGCACATTTTCTACCCGAAAATTTGATAAAAAAAATTTCAAGTCATTTGTGGTCAAATTTTTGAAAATTATTAGGTGTTCGGACCGTAATAGTTTTAAAAATAATTTTTTTACGGTATATTTACATGTTTTCCATGTACGAGTATATTACGTTTATCCATCAAAACTGTATCAATCAGATCAATACTAGTAATATTAAGTAGGTATTTTGTTGCAAACTGAATTATTATTTAAAAATAAAAAAAATATTCAGTTTCAATAAGTTTTGGTTGGGATATTTTGTACAGATATTGTTTTGGGAATATAGTTGAACTGTAGCAAATCTAAAAATTAAATTAACATAATAACTAGCATACAAGCAGCACTCAACTATTAGCATACAAACCACACACAACTCAACACCGTTTGACAAATATTGTTTCTTGTATAATTTGATACAAAATCTTTGTAATCAGCTGTTTTTCTACATTAGTCAAACACAACCTAACCTAACTACAGTATAAACATATTTTTAAAATTTAAATTTGATCTATTTATCTTCATACTTCAAGACAATAATTAAATTATAATATTTTGCATGAATGATTTCTAGGTAAAAACAACATGGCTCTTGGTGCCAAAATATCAGAGTGAAAACAAGTTACATTTCATATGCTATAAAAACGACACAATTAAATTAATCAACCATTATAATATATAGGTATGGTACAACGATCATAATTAATAATATTTTCAATTAATTTCACTTACTCGAAAATTTGATCGCCGCTTTAATACACACAATAGCGGCTGCATTCATTTCTATTAAAAAGAAACATATTTTAATAGGTGATTTCGAAATCAGTTGACGCACACAGGATATAAAAGAATAGATATGATGTTATTGAAATTATTGCCAGTTACATTCAAAATAATTTTGGAAACTAGAATACTATATTTTTTAAACGTAACTGCAAATTGGTACATTGCGATTTGATAAAACATAAGTATTGTTATTATCACAAATTCATTTATAAATTAAAATTGTTCATAGCGAAGCTTAAGAAGAAAAATAATTGTGACAAACCGTGTTATGGTAAGTAACGATTTGGATTATATTTACGATAATTTCCAATAACACTTACATGATCTTATTACTCCTTATTATTTGGCATATGAATAATATGCCAACAAATAATAATCAACTACTTTGAAAACTTTCAAACAATTAAGATATAGCTAAATTGCATTGCAATTATTTATTTGAAACCATCATACACCCTTGCCGGACATTGTAACAAAGATTAACAAAACACTTAATTTTAATTATATTGTAGATTAAATTTATATTTTTCATTTACGACTTCTGAAACAATAATTGACACTCGCGTTTATGGAAGTTACTCAATTCAGAGAATACATACCAGATTCAGCATCGCAAAATTTCTTCATAGCTTCTAATTAGATAAAGGTTCAAAATAATTAACGTGTTATACAAATAAAGACATTGATTATCTGTTTAATATATTTGCATTCCACGAGAAAAAAATAATAGTTAAAGAGTAGTTTGAAAAAAAAAATAAACTATGTTTAAAGTAAATGAGACTTACCAACACAATTTAACAACTCCTCTTCTATAATAATATACAAAAAATAGTCAATACAATATAATATTTAAACATATTTAATAATGTATTATTGTCTAATAATATTATTTTTAATTATTAGATAATTACTAATATAATTCGTTTTTATTTTTTAGTTGATATTAATATAGATTAATACCTATACAATATACATATATTATAACGTATATATATATATAAATAATGGTTTATTAATTAGTTAAAATAAACTTTATTTTGAAAGTACGACTTATTAAAAAAAAAAAAGAAATTATTATTAATTATAATTATAGTTTTATTTAACTGGTAATTCATTAATTTAAGGTTTTTAAGCATCCCAAAATCCAAATTTTAGGCATGTTCAAAAACGTACTTAAAACCGATGCTACAAGTAATATATGATGAATGACCAAATAGTAGACTAGCGCTCCTTTGAATCTACTAGCAACCGTACTTTTTATATTTCACTATTTTGTATTGAGGATTATAAATATTGAAAACATTTTTCCTTACCTGGATTATTAGCAGTGATTATTGTTAAAAGTAAATGAAAAATCAACGTTTTCGTAAAAAAATAACATTTAAAAGATGCCATGCTAAAAGTTTTATATTTTTTTTACAGACTATGAGGTTGTACTTTGCGAGTCAAGTAACTACGAGACGATTGTGTATAGAAAAACTTAATGAATCGTACTTATAATGTTACAAAAAGAAGGAATATGCAACGTGGCAGTAAATATTTAATGCATGTACAGATGTGGAGCAAATTCCTCAATCATTAAAAATACTATTAAACAAATAATGTTGAACCAAAAAAATTTATAAAAAAAAAAAAAAAATTTAAAATGGAGTTTTTTATTTTAAACCTCATTTAATTATATTAAAAAAAAATGTTTACAGTAGGTACACAATACAGCGTGTCATAAGTAAATAATTTTGCTCGTTTGAGGTTTAATTGTTGTATGTTTAATGGCAATTTGGAATATTTTAGGGATTTTTCTATAGAAAACCTATGATTTACAGCTACGAGACACCAAAATTTGACACAATCTTGATTACGTATTTTTATACGTTAACATTAAGAACTATGAAAATTAGTTAAATTACATTTTTTTTTAAAAGATGTTTAATCGTTTTTATTGCGGTGTTTTTTCAAAAAAAACGTGTTCATTTTATTTTATAAACTCTACCTACAAAAGTCGTGTTTTAGGTAATATAGGTGTACATTAAGAGTTTTGGTTAAATTGGTTTTTTCTTCTAGGAAATATAAATGACGGAGGTCTTTTATAGGTTTAAATCACGACTTCTAAAATATTGACCTACCTAAAGAAGTTACCTACTCCAAAGCGTAGTCAGTAGTCACTATGCCAAACAACGTCTCACCCAACTTCAAATTTACTCCATTTTTTTTCTTTCCTTTGGAATTAACTTCCATATTAAAATATATTTTTGCATTGTATACGTATTGATATGAATGTTTAAAGTTAGAAAAATAGATTCAAATTGTTTTCAACTGCATAGAAAATTGTTTTAAAGTTATTTATGAAAAACCCCAACAAAAAATATCAATATCTAACAATTATTGCTCTATTTTGTGAACATAGCTAAAAATTGTCAGGAAATTCTTAAGCCTGTACATTTGTTTCAACAGAATTAATTTAAGTAAATTTTAAAAATTTCTATTCAGTTGATCAGAATAATAGTTCATACATCCTTGCAAAATCAAATAATTCTAAAATAATTGTGTACAATAGTTAACTGCAGAATAGTATGTAATTGTATTGTGTTGACATTGTTTTATCAAACTATATTTGTACACAGTTACTTTTTAGCAGATATGTTGAACTTTTTGAATCCAGGTAGTAAACTTTATTTTACATAACATTTAACATCCAAAACATTAATAACTTGAGTGTTTTTGTAAATTGTTGAGAATCGTTTAACTTAAACGAAAAAAGAAATTGTGACTGATGATATTTGAAAATTTTTATTCAAAAACGGAATTATTTATTGCCGATATTTTATTAAACTTTCAAAGCTATTTCTGGAAAATAAAAGTTTTTATTCAAAAAATGGAAATTTTGATTATTTAGTTATTAAAAATGTTTAAAATATAATAATTAAATTAATATCAGATCTATAACGTTCCTATATCATACAATCGATGTTTAGATTTTCGTGTCTGAATTCATGTTGTTGGGTGTTATAAACATAATATAACAAACTCGATTTTGTCAAAAACACATTTGCAGTAATTTTTACTGTTTATTCCCAATTTTTTTTTAAACTTTTTGGATTAAACATATTCATATATTAGTATTCTATAATAATTGACCAAGGATA
Organism: Hormaphis cornu; assembly: GCA_017140985.1. Taxonomy (NCBI): domain Eukaryota; kingdom Metazoa; phylum Arthropoda; class Insecta; order Hemiptera; family Hormaphididae; genus Hormaphis; species Hormaphis cornu. Next base: position 12,458,174 of record CM029362.1, read on the forward strand.
TAAGTTGTGCTAACAGAAAATGGGTTTGTACGATAAATGTTGAGGCATTATCATAAGGGCACAGACACAGACAAAAAAAAAAATTATAAAAGAAAAAAAAACCCATCTTTGTTAGATCAATGACTTCCTAGCTCCACTCACAATCATACAACACAAAATGATCATACAAGTTTTTTGTCGTTAAGTACAATAAGTAAGAGTATAATATTTTTATTCAATCAAATGAAATTCGAGAGACGGGAACGAAGCGTACACATTACGTGGTTAATACACGTGTGTTTACGCCATGTACACGTAACAGCAACAATATCTATAGAGTATCTCTGTACTGAACCTATTATGTTTAAAACAAAAAAATTGAGTAGGCTCCTATTTTGGGTGAGGCTCTGCTTTGTAAGGTGTATACTTAAACGTTATTATTTGAAATAATTTTATATTTGTGGTTTCAAGTTGGAAAATCGGCAAAAATTGGTCATATTTGTAATTTTTTTTTAGATAAAATTTTGTAACTAACTCAATTTTATTTTTTAAACATTAAAAATTTGTATGATGTACTAAATAAAATTTTCAAAACAAAAAACACTTGATTTTTATTAATAAAAACCTTCTAAGGTCGACTAAATAAGAATATTGTAACAAAAAAAAAAAAATATTTCAATTATTTTTCAACTATAGAACTTGGAAAAGTTTTGAAAATTTCCATTTTTTTTTTTTTCTGTAATAATAAGTTTAATTTAAAAATAAAAGCTATAAAAATTTAATATAAGGTTGATAATACATAGTTAAATATGTGACTATAAATTTTTGAAAATTGCACAGAGAATTTTTTTTTTTTTGTCGTTTTATGTTGGAAAATCAGCAAAAATGTTGTCATATTTGTGATTTTTTTTAGATGACATTATGTTAGTGATCTGATTTTATTTTTTAAACTTTAAAAATATATGTGTCATTTAAAATAAAATTTCCTATAACTAGCAACAAATTTCAAAAAAATCCAACCAGTTAGTAGTAGTTTCCAAAAGCCTATAAAATAAGTTTCAATAAAACGGAATTATTTTGCTATATAGCGTTACAATTTTATTTTAATCTTGTAGTTATGGGTTTGATTTCCATTACTATTATAAAACTTATTTTACTTTTTTTTTTGTTTTTTCTTCATTGGCAAATCTTATAAATACCATTTAACCCACATCCCGTTGTCTTATTGAGCTGAGATTTTGCTCAAAATCGTTTTATCAAAGGCACCAACTTCCAAACCAGTAACCAACCCATGTTGTTCTTACTCCGTCAAACTACTCTCGCAACTTGGAGTGATTCTGGCTTTTTGAGAACTGAATTTTAAAACTTTAAAACATGGCCCGTATTTGAAAAAAAAAAATTTTTCATTATGCTGTATTCAAATTTGAATGTATTTTTTGTTTAATTTTAACGTTGTATCATAACTTTGTAGTAAAAAGGTTTATTTCATTAAATAACAAACTTTCCACTCATCTTATAATTGTAGGTTTTTATTTTCTAGATTCTATAGATTTCGTCTTTAATTATTTTTTATAGTTTATTATATTAGATATAAAATAAAAATATTAAACTTTCTATCAAAGATAGATTATAGAGAAATATTATAAAAATATTTCATGATACGTGTCGTCAAGTGATTATACTAGATAGGTATTATCTATTACTTGTAACAGTTGATCAAATAATTAAAAAAAAATTAAAGCAAAATATAGAACAAACATCAAAAAATGTTAGTGTACATTGGATGTACAATACTTTTAAGAAAAAAAAAAATCTTAGACTCTTTTAGTCATAAATTATTAAAATTTAACAAAGAATAATCATTTGTAAACTGTAAAAACATTTTTTTTTTTTTTTTAATTTTATAGATTTTTCAAAATGTAAAAAATACTTGAGAGATACTATTAAAATCTAATAATTTTTAAATATTGTAAAAATAAAATAAAAAGCTAAATTATAAAAAATTCATATCACTATAAAATTGTAATTAAGTACTAATAAATTTCCTACCATAGAATAAAAAAAACTATACATGTGTATATATATATATATATACATATATATAACTATACATATATACGTGAATATTGTTTGATGATAGGAAATTAAATATTAAAAATGGACACAACAATTTATTTAATGTATCATTTTATCAAATATTATCATTTTTTTCTTACAGTTACCTACACATTTTATAAGTACCTCTACCTTACAATTATAAATTTTACCATGGTTATAATCTATATGTATATATATATGAATCCCTAATTCCCTTGGTCACGGCATCACTCGTGAACGGCTATACCGATTTCTCTAATTATTTCTTTGTTGCATTTGTTATTGCCAGGAGAAGGTTCTTATGACAGAAAAAATTAAGAAAGTTGCGCGGAAAATTAATTATAATATTTTAAACATACGAGCAGATTTTAAAAATAGTGATATTTATCAATAATATAAATTTTTATTATGGTTGCTATAGGTTATATATTACACCAAATCAAATTTTAGTTGTTCATTTGCCTAATAGTTTAAAAATTCCGTTTATGTTGCTAAGAACCACTAAGAAAATTTTTTTAAGATTCAATCTTTAAGGATGTCAAAAAAAGGTGAAAGAGGTAAAGTAAAAAAAAAAGAAAGCGCCGGGATCAGTCTAGGTCACGTGGGTAGCTGGACGGGGTAGCGACTACGCTTTGGGTGGGTCACTAGTTTAGAAGTTATGGTTTGTACGCATTATTTAATTTCTGAAAGCAACGATAAATCATTACCTTCTAAAATACGATTCTGAGCGAGCTGTAAAAACAAATTAAACAATAAATATTCTTGTCAAATCTGTATTTTTCCTATTTCGGTATTGTGTAAAAGTTTCAGCTTGGTCCAATCTTTATTTTGGATGTTATGATCAAAAGAATCTAAAAATCGATGTGGAAAAAACACGTTTCCCGTAATTATTTGTTTCCCCATAAGAAATACACGGCCGCCCAGAATGACAAGTTTTACGACAAAATAACAACTTAAAATCGGCTATAAACCAAAATTGTGTAGACCAATTATGTAAAACTATCTTGTTTAGATTAAATTAAAGTTTCGAGACTTAAACGTAAAAACTAGAGGTTTTATGAAACAATAACAGCTTAAAATTCAAAAATTAAAAAATTTTAAAGTTACAATACTTCTTTAAAAATGATAAAAATTGACTGAAAATTCAGCGAAATACTCATAAAAGCCTCCTAAATGACATATATAAACTTTAAGTCGATCGGAGCAATGCGAAATATTGGCCCATTTTCTTTTTTTCTTCAGAACTACGAAAATATTCAAAATTTCAAAAAACGCTTTAAATAAAGTACCATCTCGGATCCATTATCTATCTTTTATGGTATCATATGTTAAAATTGGTGCGATTTTTCTACTAGAATTTTTGATCACAGAAAAAAAAAACATCATTGTAAAACCAATAATAATAAACTTCAAGCCATTACAGTTCAATCAGTGTGAAATTTATGATCAGTAGTTTCGTGTTATTGTGATGTAGCTTTTTAACAAATAAACACACATCTTATTCATTATTCTGTAATTCAATTAATGAAATGAAAAACTGCATTTTCCAAAATTAAAACCGTAGAGGGGTCAAAAAGAGTATAGAGGAGTTCATGATTCAACTAAAAAATAAAGTAGTATTGAGTAAAAATTAAAAATGGATTGAAATAAATTTAATTAATTGAAAGTAACGGGAAACGCGGTACACATGGGTAATGCTGGATATGCACAAGAAACGCTGGGTAAGGACCGCGTTATCCAAAATGCAACGCATAAGGGGGGGGGGTGGTTAAAGGGGTGATGGGAATAATAGGAGGTCTAAATGTAAAATATTTTTTTAGTCATTTAATGGTCGGTTAATACTTACCTACTATATTATATTAACTGAATATTTATTAATAAATTTACCCACTAAAGGGATTTAAATTTGGTAAAAAGAGTATTTTGTAAGACTAGAAAATTAATTACGATACATTTAATTGATCGAGAATAGCAAGTAACCATATCAAACTCATACATATGGGAAAATTGAACACACGCGGGCAACTGCAACGCTGGGTAACAAAAACTACTCTATACGTACAAGCAAAAAACACTCGGACAACACCTTGACGTTCGCGGTTTTCGCAACTCTCAACTCCTCATTTCCCCATGCCCTCTTCAGGTTTTGGCTTTCGGGATGGTTCGGAAGACAGGAAGGTCAACTTTGAATTGAATATTTAACTGTACCCGGGCAACGCCGTGTCAGGACAACTAGTGATAAATAAAGAAATGCCATTGAAGAAAAAAACACAATACCAATAAAATTTATTTTATTTTAATTAATCGAAAAAATACATTTATCGTAACATAGTTTATACATCTAAAGAATTGATAGATATGTAATTGTTTTGAATTATAATTTGTAAGACAAAAATTAAATTTTTTCATAATTTGATACTATAGGATCCTCAAGATTTTCAGAATATAATGACAAAAAGTAATCCAAAGGGAATTCTTCTTTGCCCGTATAAATTTTCTCCTTACAGAAATTCCATGGGTCCTTCAAACTTTCTGTAAATTATCAAAGAATAATAATAATTTCATTTTGGTACGTGAATCATTCATCTCAATGTTACTTTTTTTTTATAAATTAAGACATTATAACTACAATCAATGATACTTAAAGATACTCATTGTTTTAGCGTATATCATATAACAAAGTGTTGAATGTTGTAATTGTTATTCCAAATTAATTAAAAATTAAAATACCTTATCAATAGCAATCACACTGATTTTAGATTCTGAGTGTACGTATTGCTTTTACAAAAGTGTTTTTTTTTTTTTTTCGGTTATTTATTGAGGAATCGGCAAAAAACCAAACAATTTTCAAATAATTTGCGGCGAAAAACGTAAAATTTTTAGGTTTGTGATCACATTTTTCAGGTAAAAAGAAGAGTTGGAATCTTGACTTTGAATACCACAAAAAAGTTAGTTTTTTGGCTTTCAAATTTAATTTGTTTGAAAATTGTTTTTGATTTATTGGTTATTTTTTTAATTATGTGCAAAAACTTTTTACTCTTATTGGAATAAATTAATTTAAAACGTCAAAAATGTTTTGATTTATGCAAATTTAATAAATTTTTTTTTTATGTTTCCATTTTAATTTCCAAAAGCAGACGCTATAGTATTTGTCGATCTATGAAGTTAATCCGTGCAATAAATTATATTTTATGAGTATAGTTAATACTCCGAGAAACATACTTTTTGGTTCAACATTCTTCCAAATATGACCAAGATAATAGTAGCCTGGTTCTAGAATAAAAAATGTAAAACTAAAAATATAATAACTCTTTTGTATTGTTAATCAAACAAAATAACAATTTTGAAACACCGATTAACCAAAATGTATTTTTATTTAATTTTCAACTTTCTTCTTTTTAATCGTAAATAAATATATTTTCTGTATACATGTTATAAATTTTTATAGATTTATTTAGTAATATGAGATTATAAATAACACTTCGAAAAATAATCATACGTTTATAAACTAAAATCAGCGTAGTTTGTCTTTACTACGGTTAAGCAGGTGAATAGCTAGACTTCAGATAGGGGTAGTTATAACTGGAAGTATTCTCGGATTTTTAAAAGTTTTTTCTAGTAATACCAAACATGTGTAAAAACTATATTCAAGATGTATTTTTGCTTCCTAATTCAATTCACGCGATTTAAGTTTAAGTATAAGAACTACTTTTCAATATAACCGTTTGGAGTACAAATTGTAAACTCTATGATCCTTATTTTACGGCGTAAGAAAGGCATTTTATGTCAAAACTCATTATCTCTATACGTTTTTGTCAACCGGACTAAAAAAATAGAGAATTAAATAATGTTGGTGTGTAAAAAGTATAATATTATAGCTGGTAGTGTTCATAATAATTCATTTTTATTGTCATATTCATTAGCAAAAACTTTCAAACTATTTTAGATAGGTATTATGGGTATTAAAATTATTGGATTGATAGAGTTTTGAAATTTGAATGTATTTTGATGAAGTTGTTTGATAAATGTTTAAAAAAAAAATAAATACAATTCCATAATTTTTCAAATAGTATGTTCAGGATAAAAATACTTGAAAAACCGTTTGAGTATAATTTTTTTGTTGCATTTACCAGACCATAATTACACTATATTAACTGTTCATTGTTGTAAATTTAAACGCTAACTACTAATAATCTTTAAAAACTTTCTTTTTTTATTTTTTGTATTCCATTTAATGAACATAAATGAACTTCATTATTTCATTTAACAAAGTGTTCATGATGGGAGGTATAATAGTTAAACGTTCGGTTATTTATAGTGTTTTGCCCTCCTATGAATCTTATTTAACAGCTGTATGTATGTTTTAATACCCATTGATGAATATATTTGTACGAATGAGAATAATTATCTCTATTCATAAAATGGGACTTTGATTCCTAATTCCTAGTATCCTAGTATCGAAATGAAATAATTAACATAAAAATTATAATACCAATATCAATAAAATGATGAAACATTGGAAGATTAGTAACATACCTTTTATTGTTTCTAAAACTAAAATAATCATACTGAATGAGATTCTGAGCATAGTTTGAAGTCCCATTTTATTCCCCCGTTGTTGTTAATTGGCGACTAATTTTAAAAATGTTTAATATAACTAGGTATCTAATGACAAAAAAATAGCCCTTTTGGCAACCTCTACCTGTTGTACAAAATAATACACTTGAGTACCAACCTATTTTTTCAAATAATCCTATAGTTATGCTAGTGCATCATACTGTTACATACGTAAATCAAAACTCTTATTGAATTAAAACGACAAAATAAAATAGAAATATTTAACTCAAAAATTTGATGTTTGCGTCCAAAAATATGATAAAATTCAACTTAGTTGTTCCAGAAGGATTATAAAAATAGTATTGACAAAACTTAATTATTTTGGTGGTTACAATGAACACTATTGTGAAATTTTAAACATTTATTGTTCAAATTAACATTATTTTTATGTGTTTGTACAAATTTTGGAATTTTTTTATCATTATTTCCATGATGTTCAAAAATTAACCATTTAATTAGGTACCTACTCAAAAGTTTTTAAATTTTTTGAACGGTAATCTTGGTATTAGGTTTTAAAACAATCTCTTCATGTCATTAAAATTAATAATAATTAATTTTTATTGAATAATTTCAACTATTTAAGTCCTTTATCATTTTTGTAATATTAATTTTTTCAGAAATCTGTTTTATTGAATATCGAATTTTTTCTGCAGTTATATATACAATTTTTATAAAAATCAATTCATTGAATAATCATTGTTGTATGATTTTGAAATTCTTTTGAAATTAAAAAAAATCAAAAGATATTTATATAACACATTTAATTAATAGTTATATAATTGAGAGTAAACTGAGCCCCGTTCAGAAATGTTATTTTCGTAAGCAATTTTTAATTGCTTTAAAATATAATATACTAATTCTTTGTATCTCAAAACAGGCCCCCCTCCCCCGCAAATTTATGGTCATTACTTCATCAAATTATCCTCCAAACCACAACGCTTCCAGCCATAAACTTAACGCCGATTAGCTTTTATACATTAAATTCTTAGAAAAATAAAACACGGTTTTAAACTGTTAAGTTTAACTTAAATACTTATGTATAATAATACAAATTCGATGTTTGTATCTCGTAAACATAAACTTATATATGCCAATAAAATGTAGTTATTAATTTCATTTTTAGAATATTTCTCTTTTTTAGTCATCACAAGTTAAATAAAAAGCAAAATAACAGTATTTATCCGATTTAATTTGAAATTATGAGTTATTATTTTTGTGACTTACGTTCTCCATTAGCTTTATTACAGAAAAACAAGTATAATTAATATTTTTAAGTACCTAAAGTATTTTGTTAAGATAATAATAATAATAAATAATTGATAATAATCAATAATGTATTGAAAAAACAATTCGTGTTGTTAAAGTACAATAACTGTATTTACTTCACTTATAGTTTTGAGTCGCAGTTCCCGTAAATTGCAAGATACTTAAATAAATTGTTTACCTTAAAGTTATTTTAAAAATCTTAAATTTTAACCCAGTAGAATTAAAATATTGAAAAGATGACAAATTCTTTATGAATTATGACTATAGTTATATTAACTTTTGACAAATTTCGAGATGGAATCTGTTGCACGGTACGAGAATTATTACACTGAACCAGACATTTTGTATAATTTGATTTTAATAAAAGTAAAACAATTCTACAAATCAAACTCCAAACGCAATTTTTTTAGGATGAAATATTTTTTTTGAAATGGTTTTGTTTTAATGAATGTTCAAAAAACACCAGATTACCAGAATAATGCAAAACTAATAATTTCTTCTAATTTTTGACGGTTAAAAAAAATTTAGAACTCAATAAAAATCCTTAATTTATATGTTACATGAATCTTATAAACATATTGTTAACTTAATCTAAAAGTTGTAGAACTTACTACTGTATATTTTAATCTCTATAGTAAAACATTAGGTACACATTTATAATCTTTTAGGTTGTAAGAATTTTCACATTAAGTTTGATAAAATAATTGCTAACATAATGGAAATAATTATCCCTTTCAGTTCACAGTGAACTAATTTTAGATTTTAAGAGGACCGTCAAATTTGGTAGTTTTCTAAAAATGAGTTTTTGTGTCACCTATAGTTTTTAAAATTTTAGAATATTTTTGTAACGTATAAAAAGTAGACCCATTTTCTGGTACCGCGCCGTTGTATTTCATTGAAATGTGGTTTTTAGGGGTTTTTTTATGCAAACAATTTATTGGTCAACATTTGATCTCGGGGAAAATTTAAGTTTTCGAGTTATATTTTTCTCACCACTATTTTTTAAAGCATTTAGAACTTTTAAAAACATTCTGACCGTAGTCCCCTATGAAAATGGAGTCTTTTGCACTTATCACTTAACATCTTCAGATATAAATGGTGTACCTGGTTTTAAGAAACGACTTTCTCAATCACCTGTCTAGTCATTTCATACAAAATTTAACTGATTTCCAACCAAAATAATTTCGTGTCAAGGCTGACAATGTTCCAAAGCCCATCCATGTCGGTGATATAAACGGTGGACCAAGTTCCCATTCACCTATCATAGATGTTGGTATGAAGATTCGGACCAAGTTCCTGATGTCACAACAGGTTACATAATTTCAAAAAAAAAAAACATTAAATATTTTACGCTGTTAATATTTCATTCGGCACAAAAGGCTAGTATTGGTACATAAATAAAAATTATTCAATGTTTATTTATACATTTTAATAATCATTAAAATAACAAAATATTTATAATATGTGTGTGAGTGCATTTAGTAGTTATTCACGAATATTATTACAACTATTAATGAAGTATATTTATTATACAATCTAGTTTGTTGATTATTTACCGTATTCTGAAAGAGCTGAAAAAACATTTAGGTACTTATATGATTATGTCAACATTTTGTCAATAATGTACTAATACATTAACTTTTACTATAACAATATCAATAGATTTTGATAATACATCATAATGAGTCCAGTAGTTTAGTGAGATAACCTTTTGGTATATTATAAATATAAAATTATAGAAGGCGAAAGAATTATGTGCTACTCTGCTTTGGTGGCAATGCGCGAGTCAGCTGATCTCGTATGGACAACGTAATCTCTTTAGCTCTATGTACGTTTTTTTTCACGCAGATATTCCTTTTATGTAAAAGTCATCTAAAGAAATTATGGGAAATAATACTCTAAGCAGATTTTAAAGTAACGAGATTCTAACCAGTTAGTACGAAACATAACATTTACTTTAAATAATTCAAATACATTTTTGAACATGGACAAAACTGATTAAGTATACCAACATACACACTTGTATTGTATAATGCAAACTCAAGAGCTAATCTGTTTGTTTCTGCAAATTATAATATTGCATTATCTTAACTAAAATTCCTTATAATAGGCAAATGACTATAAACACCATTTCATTAAATAACCAATACAATTACACAAAATTTATAATTTAGCAATTAAAACATACATTTAGCAAAGTTTTTTATAATAGTCATTACTCATTACAATAATAATTACAGACAAATATTTAATAATACAACATATGAATTTTTAAGTATGATCTAAGAACATATGTTGTTTCATGTCTCATGATAAAAAAAAAATTTAAAAAGATTAACATTTTTAAATGAAAAAGGTTATAATTTAAATAAATCATTAAAGTTACTTCCAAACGGTTTCAAGCCTTCTGTTATAAAAATTTTATTAAATATATTAAATACAAAACAATTCGTTAAGAGCTTGATCTTTTCAGTGTCTGGGAGGTCAGTCAATTGGTTACAACAACCACGAACATAAAATAACAATGACCAACTTGACAAAGTTTATAATTCAATTCACAGCTAAATTATAGTGGAGCAGGTAAAGAAAACATTATTCTATATTTATCCATTTAAGTCTACTCAAAAGGAATTTTAAAAAGAAAGCAAGGAAATAAAAATAGTACATTCTAAGAGAGAAACTAATGAAGAAAACTTAAGGTTAGTAAAAAATTGTATAGCATAACGACTACGTTATGGAGTGGGTCAATTCTTTGGGTAGGACAATGTTTCGGAGGTTGTGTTTCAAACGTATTATTTAGTAACTGAAAGTAGTGGTAAATCATTTATTTAAAAAAAAACGATTCTTAGAGAGTTCAAAAACATCAAATTTTACACAAAATACAATATTAAAGTATGTATTATAAATACACAATGTGTGTTAAATATGCTACTATGTATTCATGAAAAAACTTACCAATGCACTTTTCAGCTTGATAAAAAAAACATTAGGATACAATTAATAAAATTTAATATGAAATTGTTACTAACACAACAGTAAGTATTATTTAATTTTTATCGAAATTAAATATTAAACTACGAGTATAGCTGCCCTATATTTCTTCGAGACTAAAAACTATTATTTCTAATTATACATCTTATTAGTAAATGATATTTTCATTTTACGAAAGCAATTTTTAAAGAAAAAAATGTAATGTTATATAATAACATATTCAATAAATATGTGAAAGTTTCAATTAAATAACTTCAGTTTTAGAATGGTTATTGGTAAAAACAAATAATGCAAAAATTATGTTTTAAAAACGTCTACAAACCATATATGTATTAAACAATTTTCCAAGCATAATTTTCTTAGGCCAAACGGAATCTAGTTAAATTCTTATACTGTACTGCAAATACTTTCACTTACCTAACCTAACCTTATTGCTACATTCATCGGCTAATACTTGTATAACTGTACTTAAGACATAACTATTTAATAGACTCCTCATTTAATAATATTTATATTAACTGTAGGTATTCTTTAAAAATAAAAACAAAAGAGGAGTGCTTGGAAGTGATCAAAAATTTTTAAAAAATATTAAACTTAATGCAACTAAACCATATTTATTGATTTTACAACATGAAAGTATATATTTGATTATTTTAGCATCCACTAAATTTAATTTTAACTGATTGTGCTGGTTGTGCCTTGAAATAAATTTCAAATATTCTCCTATCGTAACGGCTACTTATATTGATCCAAATTAAATAACAATGATGTGATAATAAATATTTGATAGTTACTAGTGTGAACCTTCTGTGTTGAACAATATGTTTTTGGATCAAGTATAAGATCTATAATTTAAATTTTATAAACATTAATTTTTATTTGTTTCAATAATTATTGATAATATGACCTTATGCTGTATAAAAAAAAAAAAAAAAAAGGAGTAAATTCTAAAAAAGAAATGAATATAAGCGGAGAAAATACGAATTTGGCTACGTTTTGGAGTGGATCACTTCTTTAGGAAGACCAATGTTTTGAATGTTGTCATCAAACTTTTAGTTTAGTACCTGAAGGTAATGACGGATCATTGCATTAAAAAAAAGATTGTGATCGAGCTTATATATCATAATAATTTATCATTGCTTTCGGGTAGTAAATAATAATTTTGAACTACAACTTCCGAAACATTGGTCTACCCAAAGAAGTAACCCATTCCAGTGCATGTAGTCGTTCCACCATACAACATCTAATTTGACTTTGATTTTTTTTTTTTTTTTTTTTTGTAACTTAGTTATTTTTCTGCTAAATAAATATTATAAGGAAAATTTCGTACTTGTATCCAAATTATCAATAAAAGTGTCGAAATACTCTCCCAAATATTCTAAAATAATACAATTATTGTTTTCATAATAAATTATTCTCCATTGAACATTGAGATTTATTCTATAATTTTGCCGTCATTGGCATAAAAAATATTATGAGATAATTAATGTATGTACTCTTTTGTGTTATTGTAAATCAGAAAATAATAATTTATAACATTTTATGAACGAGAAGTATTTTCAAAGGTTTGATTTATTCAATTAATGTAATAAAATCGGTTATGTAAATCTGATTTTAGAAATAACGAGTTCTTTTGAAATCCTGTAAACACAACATACTAAAGTTATTGATGCTTCATGTTTGAATACTATATAAAAAAAAACCCTATAGGTGCCTCTATTTTATAATTGATTCATATAAATTAGAGGAATGGCATTTCCAGAGGGGTTCTTGGTCGTAACACTACATCTCAGAAATGTAAAATGTGCATTAACGTGATCGCAAAAACATTGTGTTTTTCCTAATTGTTTTTCCTTTGTGGACGCCATTGTAACTCCTTTAAAAAATCAATTGAAATTGCGATATTGCTTTATATCTTCCTACATAGCTTAAAAACTGTAATTAACTTTTTTTGAACATTAAAACTTTTATCCAACTAATGATACCGCTTAAGAGTATGATGGTTTCATAATTTTTTTGAATTTTTTTCTGAAATTATTTTTAGTTAAACGACAATTGAAACAGATCAGTGACTATATTTTTTAACATAATGTTATATGTACAATGGTTATCGTGTGCAGAAACAAAAAAAATAAAATATATATATAACCATTGTACAGAACGCAATTCAGTGGTGAGCTAAACTTTTGTACTTTAAGTGAAGGGAGAAAAAAATTAGTCTGTCCCCTCTGAAAAAAATCTTGAATACGTCATTGACTATTTATGTTATAATTAACCAAAAGTTTGCATCGATCATTGAACATCGAAAAAACTTGAAAAAAGCATAGTGATTATTTTTAAATAATTGAATATAACAATAAGTATTAAGCGTTAAAAAATTATTATTTTAGTGTCCAATAGACGTCAAAATTGGCTTTAATTTTAACTGAAAAATTTATTACTCACCGATTTCTTTTATATGATCCTTATCTAGAATTTAATGTTTTTTTTATGATAGGTACTTATAAAGATAATATTTTTATAAAAATTTACTATGAACATCACATTATAATAAACATTTATGGTACGTTTATTTTACTTTATCTATCATATTTTTTTTGGTAGGTTTTTTTTTTTTTTTACTTACACCAATAGTAAAGCGAATTCCAAACACAAGACATACTAGACTCATAATCAGTATTGGTATAATCTGTAAAAATCATTGTGGTTATTAATAGCATTACATTTAGATAATTATATGTGTAAAGAGTAATAACACAATAAAACAATTAACTATTGCTAGTATAATTGTTAAAATTAATTTTTTTTTTTTTTTTTTGCGTATCTTTATAAGTATTGTATTAGATATATATCAAGACCCTCTTTTAGGTGAGATTTGTGGACATTTCAAACTAAATTTACTTCCCATATTGAAAGATTTTTTTATTTCAATATTCACTCATTTGCAGACATAAAAATATATACATGTACAAAAAAATTTTGTTGTTTTTTTTTAACCAGCAGTAATTTTTATATCATGGACTAATCAGCAACTTTATAAAATATCTCATACATTAAACACAAAATCTCGTTTAAATATTCCTCAGCTATCGGTTAGTCATAGGTTTATTAATAGAACAAAATATGAAAAATTGTTACCTACATGAAGATGAAAAATGAGGGATTACTAAATTACTTACCACCGATGTGATCACAAAAATTATTCATATTTGCTATAAAATTAGGAGAATTAAAAAATATTTTACTGTAACATTTCATTCATATAAAATAACATTTATCACCCTTAAAAGCAACGAATATCATGGCAGTTTTGTGTCGTTTTGAATACTCTTACAGTGGTACGAAATAATAGGTATTCCGAGAAATAAATACATATTACACTCTTTATGTATTTTTAACACAGTTACCAGCCATGTATATTTACATAGCTGATATGTTATTTCGGATATCTCTGTAGTCGGTGTAGCCAATTATTTGTACATTGGTTTAAAAACATTTACTGTTTTCCAATTCTTAAGATACAACACATGTTTCGCAACTTTAAAAAAATATTTTCAACTCACGAACTTTTTGAACAAATTAAGCACATTTAAAATAAAACGGTTTATAAACGACATCTAAAGACACTTACAAATACAAGTCACCATTTTCTCTAGAAACAGCAAATTATAGATACAAATTTATAAATTTAATAATCATTATAAAACATACTATTTAATTCTTTGTAACGACAAAATTTATAATCATTAAGTTTTAAACTATTTAATCGTTGTAAAATAGAAATAGAATAGGTAATAGAAAAAAATGTTTCAAAAGTAATTTAAGACAAAACCCAAAGCCAAAACATTTAATTATAAGACAGCTTGTTAAGTATAATGTAATACATACCTTTTAATTCAGAATCATATTCAGAAGCAGTTGTGAGCGTAAAAACAAAAAGTAAAACCATTTTTTTTGTCATAAAAATACGTCGCTTCATTATAAAAATATTTTTTTTTTTTTTTTTTTAAATAAGTTCATGAAATGTTGTACTACAGTCAAATATCAAATGAGGACTACTTGCAAACGTACGTATAGTGCCATAATATACAATACTAAAACCTATGAACAATTCAAGTCTGTGATTGAGTCAACAACGTACCATACACAAGTGCGCTGAGAGTTACAATCTTTACACAATAGTATTGTCGCTAGTTTCTTGGACAAAATATACGTGAAAACATATTATGTAAAATACCTAATTTTTGAAATAATTCTAAGTTCATAAAGTTTTTTAAAATTTCAATCACATTCGATACATACATAACTATAATTTTCAAGCATTTGCAAATTTTTTAGATTTATGAATATTGGCGATCTGCAGCCAAAAATAGAGTAGGTCATTGCTTTGGATTACACACAACGCGTTTGAATCAAGTGTTTTAAATACCATAGCTGTGCAAATAAAGGCCCTCGCTGTTTTTTCAAGTCGTCGCATAAATTTCGGTAAAATACAAAATGTTCATCTCACAAAAAAATTAATCAATTATATCGCTAGTTTGAAAAAAAACTTACGAACATAATTTGGGTCACAATTGTTTGAAAAACCTTTTTTAATACTCTGTTTTGCGTCGGTAACATAAAATTAAAAACGCGTTGATACTGCGTGGAAGTTGTGGAATTGAACAAAATCTTCGCAGAAAAAATATACACCTTCGCGAAAACAATACATTACTCAATGCGCTCAAAATCTAAAAAACATCGTTGTAAAAAACAAACATTCCTTGATACGCTCAGAATCTAACAACGATGACGATACAAAGTGTCTATTACAATTTAAGTTGAATAATGTAAACCATGATTCATTTTCAAAATTATTTTATCGTATTTTATGTGTATACATATATATTTTTTTATTTTAAACTGGCCGCTTTAAGTAGGTTTTTGCTCATTTTTAAATTTTTTATACTTACCTACTATTCTAGGTAACCGAAAATGTATAATAATGTGTTTTAAAACACTTTTGACATACTATACAAGTAAACAAATTAATAATTCATTATATTATTGTCACTCTTCGCAGGTACACATTATTACGATAAGTTAGTACAATTAGCTTAATTTCTCTTTTCTAAGATGCAATACGGTCTCTTAACGTACAATTCAACTGTCGCATTATTACAATTTTGGTAGACAAACGATTGTTATGATACTAAAAACAGTAATTTAAATCCTATTACAAGCGTCTGTAACTGTCCAAAGATATGGTTTAATCCACGGCTAAAAGTTTTATGATTTCGCCATTAAAAACCAATATTATTTATTTTTAATTATTTACCGCGTTCGTATTTGTTGCGTTCAATTACTATTATAGGTACCGTATATTAATATTCAAATTTGAGATAAAAAGGTACAAAAATTCAATCACTCGTTTAAAAACGAGTGCTGTATATATTTTAAAATAAGAAATCACTCGTAAAATGGCTAAAAAAAAATACAAAGTGTATCGGTAAATATAATATGAAGTTAATGAAGTAATTCGAGTACAGTACAAATAGTTTAGCACTCGACTTTTACACGACTTTTATTCGTCTAATTCAACTTTAAAAATTGTCCATCCAATTTAAGAAGCGTTATGTGTTGGTGTCTTATATTTTTCTATAAGTTATAGGCCATACCGTAAAAATGTTTAAGCATAGTGTTACGCGTGAGCGACGTGACGACATAATAATAGCTCTTTGAAAACTCAAATTTTGCAGATTGTACGTAAAACGAGTTCTAACATTCAATTAAACGACAAAACATTAAACGTAACTGATACATATTTATTTTAAATCGTATAACACAACTTTGTAATTTAAAGTCATTGTAATTTATTTATTAGACACCCCACAACTCTGAAAGTGTCGTAATAATAGCGTAATGATGAAAATGGTAATAGTGCAGTATAGTCGTCATAACAGTGCAATAGGTAAACATTTCTTCGTCAATAACGAATAACGATATTTAAACGATTAATATTTGTTCGTATGCGTCTACGCAGGCAACAAATCATTTATATGCACACAAAACCACTGAAATGTGCGCGAGGTCCAAATTTCAGTAATGCCGCAGTACCTAAACACGATCACGCACAGTTTTTGTACGATTTAAAACGTCGTGAAATTCACACGGCTTTTAATGGGTAATTTGCTGGAATTGAAAACGTATTGAACGGACGATTCTCGTACTGCTTCGCTACCCTCTCTAAAGCGGAATCTGTGTAAAAAAAAAAAAAAAACAAAGGTGGCATCAAACAGTACACAACGATTGTACAACGATTTACAAAATCAAAAGTTTTGTTACAGAAACGGAGCCGTCGCGCAATAAGATTTCACGTGTAGAATGTACGAACCTATAGGTTTAAGCGGATACTATAGGCGCACAAGGTTCGACGACAACAAACCAAGAAAATATCATGGCATATTTTTTACCAGGACACGAACATTTTTAACCGTCCCTCCACTTGTTTTCAGCGGCTTTCAACACCGGCGCAAGCCAACACTTTCGGTCAAACGCATTTTCATTACCGTAGGTTTTTCGTGGGTACATCGTTCGTTCCCCCCCGAAGTTTTCATCGTGCCCCAGAGTGTTTTTCGCGGAACCGCGGTCGTCTAGGGCTAGGCGTACGTGGCATCTTTTTTCCCCGATCCAGGACGTAAATCAAAAATAAAAATTTTGTTAAATTTTGACATTCGGATGGGCGACTTTTACGGAATATTTTACGTCGCGGTCTTCTAACGATTTTCTCTCTCTTTCGAAAACGCAGTATGCGCGTAACAGTATCCGAACACAGGGCCCCCCCCCCCCCGTTTCCGCGACCGCACACAATAGCTCGACGACGGCGTTCGCTAATTAAACTCTGTTCGACGTGCGTGACACGGCGGTTAATAACAGTGGGTTATTACGGGCTGTTCTCCGGCCGGCGTGATCGGAACACGTGGCGAGGAGAACCACCGCGCAGAGAGAAACACGAAAAAAAAACGCGAGCGCGCGAAACGGGGCGAACAAAGCGGCGACGTTTTCCGCGTACTCCCGGAGCCGTTCGGTACACGTGACCGCGGTACGAACGCACCTTTCGCGCCGCGTGTCGCCGGAACACGTGCCCTCATCCCCCTCGCCGTCCGCGGCCAATAAAGTATAAAACCGTGCGGCGAACGACGCGAACGGCGCACACCCGGGCACGTCGGCGAAACGACCGTATTTTATTTTTCGTTTTTCTCGCGCCGCTCCGACGACCACCACGCTTCTGGCAGCCGCCGACAGGTAAAGAGAAAAAAAACCCGCGAATTTTTTAACGTTCCGCGTTGTTTACAAGAAAAAAAAAAAACCCGTCAAAATAACGAGTCGAATTCTGATCGCGTTAAAATGTTTCGTCATTTTATTTCAACTCTGAAGGTAAAATGCCGTCTTCTCGTCGTCGTCCTGTTAGTCGCTTAACACGCGTTACAATGCTGTCGCGCATGTCGTAAAAAAAAAAACGCTTAAAGCGACGTTTTTACACTGTTCTACACTTTGACGAGTCGACGGCGATGTTTAGTGTGGTAATATTAGGTGGTAAAAAGAGGTCAATGTTAACTTTTTTATACACGGTTCAAAACACGTCTCATCTTGCAGTATTTTTAGTATTTACACACGTTATAAAATCAAGCGTGCGCGATATTATAATAGTTGTTTTTTAAATTTTCATTATTCATCAATATGGGTTATTTTTATTATAATTATTGTTTTCACAGCGTTGATTCATGTTGTAATTCATTTTATGAGGTACGCTATTTTATTAGGTGTGACTTAAAATACGCGCCGTATTTTTCAACAAAATCCCTGTTCGAACGCGCGTTTGTTTTAGTCCGGTCGTTACATTTTCTCGTGTCGAGTTTGAACTTGTCGTTCGTTAGCTCTGGAACCTATTAGGATGGTTTTTTTTTGTTCAAAAACGAACTCGTAAACGAAAAGTAAATTGGTTATTTTTTTTTTATTTCATGAGGAGGAACTTCCATAAGCACAAAATTCTTCTCCTTCTTTTTATCATTTTTTTTTATTCTCTTTCTTCTGCGGCGTTTTACAGACCTTTCAGCAACGGCGTACTCCCTGTCCGTTCTAGCAGTTTCTTTCGCGTTCATTACTCCCAGTACACTCTTGGACGTTCTTTTATTCTGTCTATTTTTTGTTTTTGGTTTCCGCGCTGTTGTGTTTGTCCAATCGCAATCGCCGTCCAAACACGCCCGACCCAACTTGTTTGCGTATACATTACGCGAGGTTCCGACGAACAATTTAAACGCAAAATCGGCTGGATTGAATATACAATGCAAATAATTAACTTTAAATAAAGTTAATTTTTTCAACTCTTACAAATTTACATTTAATTAAACTTATTGCTATTCAAGCAACACGACGGGTGGAAAAAATTATGTAATTTTTTATTCTCGCCCTGGCCTTTGCCAGTTTTGAATTTTGATACTTAGGCCGATTACTTATGTTTGTCGTCTGGTTTACAATTAGAAATCGGACCGATAAACCGTGCTTTTTTATCAATTTTGTTCCACAGTTCAACATCCGTAGGTGATGGATTCTAAACGCAGGATGTAAGACTGTGTTTATTTTACCAACATTAACGGTTAATTTTAATTTTAATTCACTAGGCCAGCGAAAATCAACTATGACGGTCGCCGTGCATTGGTTCCGAAACGGTTTAAGATTGCACGACAACCCAGCGTTACTTAGGGCCGCCAAAGATGCCGAAAAGCTTATACTGTTGTATATTTTTGATGAAAAATTATTAAGTGAGTAGTTTATATTTTCTGTGTACACCTGAAGCAAATCGATCGTGTAATTGGGTTGTTCGTTCAGATGCAAAAAACGTTGGCTACAATCCGTTGCGTTATCTGTTCGAAAGTTTAGTCGATTTGAATAAAAAATTGACTAATCACGGAGGAAGCCTATACATGCTACGAGGAGATCCTGTTCTCATATTTAAAAAAATCAAAGAAAAAGTTGGCTTGAATTTGATTACGTTTGAACAAGTAATACATTTTTGTAAACATAAAGATAGAATCAAATACTCTACTGTTTAAAAATTTTAGGATTGTGACCACAATGGACAGGTACGCGACAAATTGGTCACGACGTACTGTATTGAAAATCGAATAAAATGTGTCGAAAAAGTTTCCCATACATTATGGAATCCGAGAACGATAATAAAACAAAACGGTGGCACACCTCCGCCAACTTTCAAAAATTTCCAAGTGCGTACTAACCAATACTTTACTTGCAAAACTGATTACTTTTTTTGTTTATTCGTTTGATTCTTAGTCAATCGCGAACTTTATTGGTCATCCCGTAAAACCAGTTGAAGACGTCAACTGGTCAAATGTCAATTTTGAAGAACTTCCAAGTGCAATACTAGAAGAATTTAAGGTAAATGCATTCGTATTTCACTTCCAGGCTCACCCGTTGCGTATAACACAATATCGTAAACAGTTTATTCTCGAATGGACAAACGATTTCTGGGTTTCTTTTTCAGGCCATACAAAATCCTACTCCAGAAAACTTTCAAATCTATCCGGAAATTCATGAAATTGTGACTTCGAATATCCGTTGGTTCGGTGGTGAAACTAGAGCTCTGCAACAACTGGCCGAACGACTGGATTACGAAAAAGAAGCGTTTATTAGTGGGTTTTACTTACCGAACCAAGTGAATCCGGATCTCTTGAGTCCACCTTCGAGTCTTAGTACTGCTTTGCGTTACGGATGCCTGTCCATTAGGAAGTAATAAACAATAAATCTGTGAATGGAAAACAATTTAGTTTTTGTCAGCACTGATAAACATATTATACTTCTAGATTTTATTGGGACTTGTCTACTCTGTTCATACAAAATTTTGACGGAGATCTATTGCCGCAGTACACTGCTACTAGTCAACTGATCTGGCGAGATTATTTTTATACAATGTCCATTGACAATGCTAACTTCGGTCAGATGGAAGAAAACCCAGCTTGCATAAAAATACCATGGAGTGATATAAGTATCGAGAAAAATTCGAAAGCGTTAGAATGTTGGAAAAATGGTCAAACTGGTTATCCTTTCATTGATGCTGGAATGAGGCAATTGTTGCAGGTAAAATATAACCGTTTCAAGTTACAGTCAACTTCAAAAACGTAAATCCTCTGTAATCAATTCACTGTTGAACTGCTAGGAAGGATGGATTCATCATGTGGTACGAAATTCAGTAGCATGTTTCTTGACCAGAGGCGATCTTTGGATTAGCTGGGTTGAAGGGCTGAACCATTTTTTAAAGTACTTGCTGGATGCGGACTACTCGGTGTGTTCGGGCAATTGGATTTGGGTATCCAGCTCTACATTTGAACAGATAATGGATTGTCCGTTGAGCGTCTGTCCCGTAAGCTATGGACAAAGACTCGATCCTACCGGCGAGTATATAAAGTAAGATTATATCATTTTTGTAGAACGGACAGTGTTATAAAATGTGGATATTTTTATCTATTTAAATTACCCTAGACCAAAGATTACAACGCATATATTATTATCATTATAAGAGTTAAGTTTCCTTAAGCCAAGACAATTTATATATGCAATGGTCAAACACACCTGTATAACATGACTTTTTAACAAAACAAAAAAAGACAATCGGTATTATACAAACAATATATTATCACATTTTAATTAAATGTGTATTTTGAGGAAACATCGCTTGTCCACTTACGTCTTGCGCATTATAATTCATAACAGAACTAATTATATGAATGATTTGGCTAAGTTCATTTGAACTCGCAATTTTTTTTTTTTTTTAACGATATTAAGCTATAGTGTTTTGTTACTACAAATATATAGTACTCAATTATAATGGTATAGAATAATCTTTAATCAAACTAATAATATAAGCTACGGAAATATTTTACATTATACTAAATACCAAATTAGATTAATGTAATTTTTTTTCAAACCATAGGCGTATAACAATATAATGAAACCCATTGGCAATAGGGAAAATCAACGAACCAAAATCAATCGGTCAGGGGCTATTTTCAAAAGTGTTTGGACCCTCAAACCAACCCCTGTGTACTGTACCTAGTATCACCTACGTAATCGAATAATGTCAACTAACTATTGCTGTTTTACTTATATAATAAATATAATACTTACGAATCAACAACATTTAAATATGTCGTTTTATTATGACGTTTAGGCGGTACATTCCAGAGTTGAAAAACTTACCTGAGAAATACCTTTACGAACCATGGAAATGTCCAGAAGCTGTTCAAAAAAAAGTAGGATGTATCATCGGCAAAGATTATCCGCACCGAATTGTAGATCATGCTGTTGCGTCACGTGAAAACCAAAAAGTAAAACGATCATTTGTTCATTAGTTGTTATTAAATGGCCTTTAACAGTCCTATACTATACATCTTATAGGCTACGAAATTATGGTACATCGTAACAACAAAACCCTAATAAACAATCGCGAAAGAGTTTAATTTCAAAAGTTGATTAAATTTAAGCCTATGTTTTATTACTGTATAAAAATTACGCAATACTATATTAAATTCCCTTATCCAATGTCGTATAGAAATTGAAATAAAAGTTATCGACTCCCGACAGTTGTTTACGAATAATTTGTAATGTCGTGTGACGTGCTGTACATTTGAACAGAAAAAATTGCAAACATGTAATTCAATTAGCTAAGCGTTATCTATCATTATTTGTCAACCCCTAAAATTTCTTTAACGTTTCCAAACTTTATGAATTTAGTAATTTACGTAAAACAATTTTCATGAATATAAGATTATGATTTGTTTTCGTGTGACTCAACCGAAATTTCATACAAACACCTTAGAATCATTATTCAAAAGTCAAACTTTCTTTGATTACCATAAACTACCAACCTGGTCGTAACATATTATATGAGTATAATACTTTGCAACAAAAAACGTTTCTGGTCAACACGTGTTACTCACAACGTATAGATAACAAAATATGTTAGTTTATGTATTTTTTTTTTTTTTTGTCTATTTTCAAATCAAATAATCATTACGATATCTTATGTTTAATTTCATATCAGAAAATGGAACCAGTGCTCGTTTCGGTAATGGGACAATCCATAGTGCCACACTGTCGTCCTTCGGACCAAGAAGAGATTCAAAAGTTTATGTACCTACCTGAAGAATGCATGCAGTCATTGCGTTCTATGAACGACGACAATGAATCGTTTGAACAATTTAAATTTCATTGAAATCTCATCACGGCACATTAACTCCCTATCAAAAACTCTACACCGCGTGTTTTTCCGGTTTTCTCCTTGGGGTGACTAATCAAACTATTTCTTTTAATACCTAACTAATAATTACAACAACTCAATTTACTGCCTTTTTATGCTGTTTGTAGACTTAGACGCGTGGTTTTTATTTTTTTTTTTTATGGTGACAATTTATTCTTAGCTAACATTTTTAACATTTAAATTTTAGTGTTATATTTTAACGATTGAATGATATCTACTCGTAAATGGTGTATGAACTATATGTGAGTTATACTCATGGAATCTAGTTTCAATATATCTATGGCATATTATAATCAACTATAATAGCAATAGATAGATTGATCAAAATTAAAGGTAAAGAAAAAATGTGATGGTTTAAAAACAGCGTAATTTAAATAACTATATTTGTCGTATTTGCTTTTTGTCGTAAATTTAAATTAATATAGGTATGTATTATTTTTTTGAGTTCGTGTACTTGCAAACGTGAGGAGACAGAGATGAACTATTAAAAATTTGAACGTTTCAATGTTAATGTATTTTTCTGCGTAGCCAAACAATAGTTTGCCAACTTTTCTGCATATAGCCAAACTATGATTTTAATTCCCAAGTTGGATTGTTTCTCAGTATTTATAAATCAAAACGAATTAAAATGAGATAAAAATGCGTACACTTCTTATTCTTCTTCTCAATAACAAATGTGAATCCAAAACAAAATAATCAATATCAAACAAATAGTATCAATAATTACTTTAAGAACAAAACTGATAACAAATATCCAAATTTTTCCAATATTCTTGGTTTCCGGTTACCTATTTAATAGACTTACATGAAATCTATCAATAATTGAGTGTTATTTCATAAACAATGTTTGTATTAACGGTTAACTATAATAACCTATTATATACATATATATAAAAGAATTTTTAGTTTGTGTACGCATTTTTCTATTGCAATTTTTCGAAAATTGAATTGTTACTCTCGTAGGTTATAGAGTTCAAACGAATATAAGTACTACCTAGCGTTAAACTTTTCAAATCTTTTTCTCGGGTTATTATGGAGTCTATCACTTAAAATCAAATTGCAAAACTTTTAGATTTGTATTTATTTTATTAAGACTTTTTTTTGTAGTTACACACCGAATAATATACTCAGAAAAAAAACTTGACGTATCTTGATATCTTTTTAAATAGAAAGTTTATGAATTTAAAATTATATGTTTTGTACCTAAAAATTTTAATTTAAAGCCTAAAATTCTCAAACAGAAATTTCAAACATTAAGTTCCATTTGGCATATGCAAAAAAGAAATTTTGAAAAGTATAAACATTTCCCCCAAAAAAATGGCTATAATCGTTCTGTGTATTGAGTTAAACAGCGGGAAATTGGAAGGAAAAGACCTTTAACTAGTTTTTGGAGATTTTTTTGAACTCAAAATTAGACCAAAGCCCGTTAAATAGTTCGTAATAAATGCCAAAATCGAAGCTTTAATAATGTACGGGACACAGCTTAATCTTAAAAATAACACTTTATTTCAATTTAGTTATAAGCTTCCAAATGTTTCTTACATAGCCAATTTTGTGATATCGTCACTTATTTGATGTTTAGTTTATTTGTGAACCTACTTTTATTTAAAATATAACTATATGTTAAACTATTTCATAATTTAGCGTGGAGTATCCCATTTAACTCTTACTTATGTACTCTTTACTACATAGTTGTATCGTATATTATTATAATCTAAATTTTATTTTAATTTAACTTTACACTATTATCTCACTAAACATAATAAAATTATTAAGTGTTGAAATAAATACAAATATATACCTACCTCTAATCGTTCATTTTTTTTTTTTGTGTCTCACTTGAAAATGTCTGCCATACTATCGTTTTGAAAATACAGGAAAAATGTGATATTTTTTCAAGAGATCAAAAGGGATAAAAACTCAAAAATAGGAAATCAGCCATCGATATTTTTTTAATTAATATCTTGTTAATATGTTTGTTTTTATTTTTTGATGACAAAAAAAATGTATTGTTATCAACACTATCGTTTAAGAGAAAACTGTCTTAAATTTTCAAAATTTAAAATCGTTTGTGTTTGTGTTCTCTACAGTCCTACAGGAATTGTAAAATGAACTTGAGCAAACATGAAAATATGTGGTTTATGATTTTTAGACAATTTAAAACATTATTATCCCAATCGTGATTAAGCTTCTAAGCCTATCAAAGGATGTACCTATTGGTTTATCAAATAGACATCAATTTTATCCCTTTTATCCGGGGAACCCCAACGAACCGAAGGACCGACCTTTTTTCAAGTAGTTTATCGTAATATTTATGATATTTTGATTACGTCAAATCCTGCTAAATCTTTCTGTTCAAATAACATAACAGTAATGACGTAATAGTATTAAAAAGTCGAATTTACACAGTATCGTTTAAGGTACATCCCATAAAAATAATAATTTTCATTGACAAGAACAATGTGATGTTGCAAATACACAACTACGAGTAGGTGTTCTCATCCACCAAATTCTCGTGAATTTTACCAACCTATAGTTTTAGCGAAACGAAAAATGTTTATTTTAGCTCTTTGTCTTGCATAAAATAGACAGCTGTTAAAGGTTGGCAATTACGGATTAACTATTAACGATGTTAGAACAACGATTTAAATTTTTATTATTTTCAATATTATATGCGTAGGTATAAATAACGATCACTGTTTTATTTCATTAACACAGTTTTTTAAGTGAGAAAAAAATATTTTAAACATTCAACTCGCGTTGCAAAGTAATTATAAAATGTTGTTTGGGAAAATATATATTTCTTAGGGATGACAATTTAATAGTATATAAAATAAAAATATTCGATTCATTAAAACGACGAAAAAGTATGATTAATTATGATTTTTAAAAAATTTAACCCTGAAACTTAATACAAAATTGCAATTAATATAAATTAAAACTAATTGAAGTTGACGATGACTTAACCACCCATCACTTATTTTTAGGGTACATTTGAAATGTATTCTGTATACAAGTTCTTAAGATCGATATTTAATAAACATTTACGTATATTACTGCAGTATACAATATAAAACAATTCTTAACACCTACTTACGATGAAACATTTAAAATCATTTCAACAGTGAATTCTTAATATTAGGTAATAGGTAAAAATAATACAATAAATAAACTAATATTGTTACAATTTTAGGAAATATTAATTTAACACTTAACATTAAATACCTACACGATCGGTAAAAATATTCGTAGCGTCTCAGCGCAGATAATTCATCATTCAAAGCAAGTTAACCGTTTTGTTTTTATTTTCACGTTTTTATTTCATATTTTGTACTACTATTAGAACATATGTCCCGAGAAGATTTATCACAATTCAAAAATTTCTGACAGTTACAACGTCAACGGCTGGACTCGGCTAAAATAATATCCTAAAACGCATAATAAATACATAAAGATTATACACATCATATTTTCATACGTCTTTAACTCTTAAGAGTTGAAGTTTCAACACAAGCTTAACAAAATATTTTTCTACAATACTGCTATTATAGTAAGTAGTATTTTAGTAAGTAATCGATTAAATTTGTTTTTAAATACGTCAATGTAATATTTTGTTATATTAGTTTTTTTTTTTTTTGGCAGTCACTCGTCCAAAAACAGTTCTAGTTAATTGAAATCAAAATGTCATAAGAATAAAAAAAAACTCTGACATTTTCAAGTTGAATATTAGGTATAGAAATTTTGTATTTACGGTTCGTTGAGTATTTGACTCACTGAACTAGCTAACAACTGTAATGTTTATAAGCAATGATTGATCAATGCTCACAAATTTAATATGAGACGTCCAGTTTCACCTTCAAAAATAGTGACTGACCCTAAACGAGATTGCTATTCTTTTTTGTTTTCTTTGCTCAGTTAAGCATTTCAAACTTGTAATTTATTGTGTTTAGTTTTATTACCTTTTAACATCTCGTGCAATTGCTGTTCGGTGCTACAAGAATTAAATTCGGCCGGCCGCACCCCTTGGAAGATGGATATCACGCTAGGTTTTACGTTGTAAAACAACAACGGTTGGTTTCTACCGACAAAATCGTCTATCAGCGATTTAACACCCTGCGAATTCAAGAAATACATTATTCTTATACAGAATTCTTAGTAAACAAAAACAAGGACAAAATATGCTCAAAGTTATAAATTATAGCGAAAAGAACAATATTATACAATAAAAGTAACCTATAAAAAAAATTATACGAAAGCAGTAAGTATAAATCATTACTATGATTTAGCGTCACTAATGAATTTACAACATAAAGAGCTTACACGTCTTATGTCAAACATTCATGTTTCGAACTGTAAAATATTTTACTACGAAGGTACTGTATACATAGAATTAAATTTCAATAATAAAGGACCTGACGTATTTTTTACGTAGAACGGCCTTGTTTAAAAAACTGAAAAATTTGTAAGTACTATGTTTAGCCATAAGTACCTACTTACTATTTAAAAAATTAAAAATATAGACATTGCATAACGTTTTTCACTAATCCTTACAATTACGCACGTAAACGGTGCAAATAGTGCCAGATACGTTCAGAGGATACGTTCTGTCAAAAAAAAAAAAAATAGAAATGCCTTAAGTACCAACCTTCGCCGCAGTGAAATCGGCTCCTTGTATGTGTCTACAGTCGATCACTACTGGTATTGAACTCAGTCCTTGTTTGAGCCCGGCTTTGGTCACCACTGCCCTCACGTACTCTACGGACGGGAACACTAAACTGCGGTCCGGCGTTATCAGCAAATACTCGTAACCGAACTCGCTCTGTATTCGCAAAACACGCGTTCGTCAGACACCAACGATGGGTGGAAATGTTTTTATCAAAACCAAAAGATTCTACAGACGATTTTTGCAGCGAGAAAATTTATAAACTAGACGAGTTCGTAATAAAATAAATTAAATCAATTTCAAACACCTATTTATTCGGTGGTTTTAAGAATTTTAAGAACGCTGGACATTTCTTCGCCCTGAACAGTCTTTTCGGTGCCAATACAAATCACTGTCGTACCTGTCAACCACTTTTTTTACGATAAAATTTGAAACACCTACACCTAACTACGCAGAACTTTATTTCACTGGCAAATTTTCTTGTATTTTGTTTTTATTTTTATCATAAAATAACACGAATCAAATTAATATCTATCTCCTTTATTTTTTTTTTTTTTTTATTGACTTTCGGAAAACAGCTAATAATTTAAAGTCGTTAACGGTTGATCCTACTAAATTGTGTTTACTGAGACAGAACAAAACGCAATGTACAATCGAAAATAATTGATTAGTTGTACTAAAAGACAAAGATACGAAATTTTGTAACTATTGACTTAAATTGTACACATTATGTTTTTTTCAAATTTGTTTGACTATCAAAAATTGTATGATCTTCTTTCGGATCGAGTCTTTGGTCTCACATACAATTATTTACTGATGTACTATAAAATACTTATTGTGTTACATAAACCGTTATAGGTACATTGTAATATTATATTACTCATATTACGAGTAATTTCAAATTAATTTCGCGCACTTTTGTGACAATCAATAACAAGCAAGCAGTAATGCTGGCAAACGTTACTATGAAGCCGTTGGCAAATCGCCAATTGGATACCATAAATTCCTAAAGGTGGTACAACATCCTTAAAAAATATATAACCATGTGTAGACCAACTTTTTGTTTTTCCACGTGGATTCTAGGTCTGGCTAATGTGTACAGTAGGATTATGACGTTTATAGCTATTCCCACGACGATTCCAACTTCCAAACGGATCAACAATGAACAAAGGAATGTCGCGAAAGCCGGTATCAAATCGATTTCTAAAACGGCAAAATAATCAATTATAATACTCGTTTCTTTGTACACGACAAATGGATTTAAAAAAAATTATTGGGCGACACGTACTTTTCGTTCGCCACATTGGCTTGACTACTTGCAGCTCGACCATGAACACAACAGCAGCTATGATTACGGCCGCCAATGCCGCTTTTGGTATGTAGACGAGATAGGGTGTGAAAAATTGTAGAGCAATAATAACGATTATTCCTACGAAGCAAATAAAACAAAAATCAAAATCGATCCATTACAGCACCGCAAATTTTGTTTGAACGTTAAATATATCCATCCATCCGCCGGTCGTATCTCGTAAATCACGAGCTGCAGTAAATAGAGTAGAAGATTTTTAAACTGTGATATCTGTCCCGCGTACAGTGAACGCTTACCGCCTGGTCGAAACGTATCGTGGCACACAATATGAAAGACAATAAACGGGTCGAGAGCCGGAGTAACCAAAACAAAAGTTTTAAATATAG
Organism: Hormaphis cornu; assembly: GCA_017140985.1. Taxonomy (NCBI): domain Eukaryota; kingdom Metazoa; phylum Arthropoda; class Insecta; order Hemiptera; family Hormaphididae; genus Hormaphis; species Hormaphis cornu. The sequence goes on from CM029362.1 coordinate 12,487,795, forward strand.
TAAAATGGTGTGCCCAACCACGATGCACAGTTTTACGACACTTGGATGTAACTAATGAAAACGCCATACATGTTACTGACTTACTGCCTCAACAAAAATATCTAAAATAGGTTCTTAACTTTAAGAAGTAAGTATCATATCGGTCCAGATAAGATAAAGAAGAACACTACGTGCAATAGTTTTTTTTTTTTCAGATTTTTATCCCGCTGTTTTTCCCGTTTCACAAGTGTCTCTAAAAAAAAAACCCCCCCGGTTAAATACGTCCGGCAATACGTCCGTAATAGCTGTCAAAGAAGATTTCACGGGAAGTTATCATTAAATGTCCCCCGTTACACTAACAACAGAAAACAAATTCTCTGACAGCACACCCGTTACGACTATCGTTACCTACACGGTCTGTGCGTGGGAACTGTTATCGAAAACGCCACTTGTACAAATCATTTTGCGATTGTATCGACAAAACGGGTGTTCTGACATAACTTTATGGGTATAAAACACACGTCGCCTACCCGTGTACACTCCTCCGAAGGTTGTTTTCACGCCACTGGCGTTGTTGACGGCGCCTCGAGACAAAGCGCCAGATATCGGCATCGATCCGACAAACGACGACACCAAGTTGCACGCGCCCAGAGCCAGCATCTCTTGAGTGGCGTCGACGGTCTTTCCTCCAGCTAAATACAAACCAACGCGTATCTTATGCGGACGATTTACACGTGTGTGTCGGTACGTTATGAGTAATGAACAAAACGCAAGTATTGTACCTATAGTAATAGTTGTATAGCTCTGGGAAGAAACAGGGTGGGTAGGTAAAACTTTGTGAACTGCGCGTTGAAACCACCGGTTCCCGATTAAAACAAATAAAATGATTCCCCGTCCGAAAACGAAAATAAAAAAAAATTGCTTTATGTACGCCCGTGGGGTAACACCGACGAAAATCCTGCGCTTTTAAAAGCCGACAGCAGAACAACGTAGCTTACCGAAAAATTTAGCCAACGATATGTTCTCCAAGATGGATAGGAGCGGCACCACCAAGATGCCCGAGCCCAGTTTAGACGCCATATCCACGACGCCGTACGTCTCGTTCCCGACCCGGCTTTCGAACGGCGGTAACTTAAAACTCGGCAGACCGGACTCGACGTGACCTGTCAAAAAAAAAAATATATATATACACGTATGAACAGCGTTAAACACGATCTGGCCACCACGAGAGGCGTCGAATTACTTGAAAGCTTGAACGGCAAACTTCCGTGCTCCTTGTACATGTAGCCCAACGCGCCGCAGAAAACCACTACGATTATGTTCCTGGCGGTCGAGATGAGCCAAATGGCAGAGGAAATCGCCCGTTGAGCGGAGGTTTTTTCCTTTACGTCCGGAGGTCCGATTTGAACGTCTTTCATTTTCTGAAACGTTTTTTATCGTGCGTGTTAACCATTAAGAACGCGTGGAATTTTAGCAAACGAACGAAAAACGGTGATCAGCCCGGATATAAGAGAGAAAATATCGATTCGGTTTTCCCGGTCCGGCGACAGATTTTCGAGCCGTTTTTCATGTTGTTGACGATCAGAAGTGTGAGGCAGTGTCCTCGGGAACCTGTGAAGAGTGCGATGGTTTTGTGCGAAAAGTCACGCACTCCAGTGGAGCGCTACACAGCCTTGAGTGAAGTTTGTGATCAGTAGAACGATGACTATCCGAGAATCAGGCCAACACCGTGAACCGATCGAGAACGATCGGTCTAATGTCGGATGGTCAATAAATGTCAACTGCAGTTTCGGGACACGCGAAAGACCAGTGACGAGACGAGCCGTTTGGGGTAGTTTAGTGGTGAGCAGCGATCGTCCGGAAAAGCGAGAGAGAGGAGAGCTGGGCTCGGATTCTCGGTCCGGCGATAGATTGTTGAGCCGTTTTCCGTGTTGTTAACACTCACTTTTCACATTGTTAATAATCGAAATATCTATATACGCGCACTGTTACAGCGCGACGCGTTCGTATGGAAAATAACAATAATTCAAAATTTTACTGTCCGCGAACTTACTCTCAACAGCAGCAAAACGATCATACAGATGACGCCGAGCGTTCCGTCGCCGATGCTGACCTCTTTGAAGTGCACGGCCAGCTGATCCCAAAATCCCAGGAACGAGCTGGATTTTATGTTGATGCCGAGCAGATCTTTCAGTTGTGACGTGGCTATCACGATGGCGGCGGCGGACGTGAAGCCCGCGGATACGGGTCCGGATATGAAGTCGATTAAAAATCCTGAAAATACCAGACATGTGCAAAGTGTGTAAGTACAACACAATCGGTGTACGTGAAAATCGACATTACGTATCGAAACTGTTCAATCGAAAGTTTGAACACCGTATTAAAAAACGCCTATGAACTTAATGGTTCTTAGTTTTATTGTTTGTTCGAAACATACGAGCATACATTCTAATTGTTAAATCCTATTGAGAAAGTGATGACTTTTGAACAACTGTCTTCGAACAACCATGTTTGATTGAAACAGATATAACGGCGAAAATTATCTTTGAAATCGGTCGAATATATTTTACGATTTCATTTATTCGTACGTAATATTATAATATACTTTATGTGTGCGCTTAGAGTGCAATAACGTTAAAATGAGAATTTTCGCAGAACGGACGGATTATTTCGGTGAAACTTGGATACCTATATTTTTTTTTTTTTTTTACGGTGATCAATAATAAAAATATGCAAACGGTGAACGCTCAATTCAATGATATCTGAGCTGATGTAAGTCGGCAAGTTATTGTACACGAGACACTCAGATTATAATTTATATTTACCCAGTTGCGCGAATCCCATGATCAGTTGCACGATACCGGTTATGAAACACAAAAGTATGGCGAATTCCGGGCCCATGTCGTGAATGTTTTCGCGAGTCATGATTGCCATTATGGCCGTGGGTCCCATTGCCGGATCTTTGCAGCTACCGAAAACCGTGTAGACGAAACACGCCATAAACGACGAATACAGTCCAATCTGGAAACGTCAAAATTTCATTTATTTTATAATGATTGTTGCCAGATTGCATGTTTTTTATTCTGTTTGATCTATAAAGCGTGTTTCCTGTATTTTCAATATTTTAGAGGGAAATATTAACACAAGCCTTAAAAGATACAACTATACACACTGTTAAATCACGTCGTTATATTATACTGTTGTTATCCGTTTTGTTTCTTTTGGCATTTTCATACTTAAAGTGCTTTTAGGTATTTTACTCACCGATCTCGCGAAGCATCGTAAACTTTCGATGCAACTTAAAAATAACATAATAAATAACGTCAATCCACACCATCCGAATCAATGACCCGCACAAAACAGTGATCCACTCCACCAGAGAGATCACTGCACTTTTTTTTAAGCGATTTGTAAAAAAAAAAGTCGAATATTCTGACGTGTTGGTGTGGGGAGAGGCGGAAGGGCGGTAAAAATCGTTTTTATAAAACCTCTATAAATTGGCCCAATACTTTACGCCGCTGAAAAGACAACGGCGTAACAGCAATTATTATAACAATACTAATTTGCGATCAACGATACAACAACGATTGGTAATAAGTAATAACTAATAACAAGTAACGTGTTCAATGCCAGGGTCGTGGTGTATTATTCTACTTCGCGAGTTTTTTTTTTTTTTTTGTAAGATTTTTTTGCGCATATTTTTTTTTTTTTTTTGACATGTGATCGACCTAGAACTCGTGGCAACTCACTGGATCGTTAAACATTTAAAATCGCTTGGCAAAAATTATGTACATGTTTATATACGTACAAGTTTCACTGTCGGTGGAGTGGCGAGTTCTACAGGTTAACCACAATATACACGTTACTAGCGATAATCGCATATCATAACATAGAACGATATTTTGAACTCTGTTCGGCCGTCCGCGGACGAATAACATTGGACGGACTCCAAATCTACATACGAAGTCGCAAGGCTGGTCGTATCCTTGACCAGTGGAAATTGAGTTGAAACGTTCGTTAAGTAACTGTTACATTTTTTCGAATTTAACGACTGATTTAAACTGATTTTTGATTTTTTCCACCATAAACACGCCTTTTCAAATATATACATATATATAGGGTGTTCAATGAGAAGTAAAGTTCAAAAATAAATTGATACTTCATTTTTTTTATAGAGGGGGAGGATTAAGAAGGGCATGCTGTATAAAAAGTAATCGGAATTGAACATAAATCAATAACTTTAGTTCGTACCGAGTCGATTTTTTCCTTTAAAATATCAAAATTATTAACTTGGTCGACAAAAAGAAATTAAGTTTTAACATATTGGTTTTTTGCAATAATAGTTTAACTCTAAAAATTAAAAAAACGTAACGATTCGCCTATGGTTGTATGTTTGACGTAAGAATATAATTATAAAATTATACTACTATTCCGAATATCATTTAATAGTTCACACTGTAACCGGATAGTGCAAGTTTTAGCAAACGGCGGAGTTCGCGTTTCGTATCAATAATAACAATTGTCGAAGACACGTCGTCAAAATACAAAAAAATTACTGCTCACGCCGAACAGATTTTCCAAAAAAAAATACCGAGACGTTAAATCCATTCTGTTCGGGTGAACACGGTCACAACCACCGGTGTTTTAAACTACGAATCGTAAATACGTATTTTTTGCTTTCTCCGTTCGCAAACGAAACGTCATGAATTGAAATTTTAGCATAGTACGGTTGGGAAACGGTTTCTACGTTTGTCAACACTTCGAGACGTACGAGTATTTCGCGTGATCCGTTCGATTTAAAACAATATTTTCATTTCTCCGCGATTATTATCGAATGAAATTGAAGATCTTCGAATAGTTTTTATACGAAAATTGTTTTTTTTTTTTTTTTTTCGTGTACCGTTTACTACGCAAGGAGCAAACGTCGACTTAGGTGTATATATACATACCATTTAACTGCCTTTCATTCCGTACGGACTATCGATTTTTAAAAAAACAAGTCAGACATTCCTCACCTGCGGAGGCAATCCGGCCACGTTGGCGAACGCTATGGCTTGCGGTATGACGGTCAAGCCGACCGTGATCCCGGCCACGAGATCGGGCACGCCGTGGTCGTTTAGCGTGTACTTCGGCAACCATCGGAGGACCGGCAGGCGCTTGTACAGCACTTTTCTCGTGCAGCACCGGTGCAGCTGCGCCGCGTCCTCCAGCGACTCGCCGTCCGAATTTTTGCCTGCGAACAAAACACACTACGGCGTTAGCTTCGTCTGCGACTCGGGGGACCCAGAAGCGGTGCATCCCGTCCGGTCGAATCCTCCTCTATCGACTGCTTTGAAAAAAGAGAAAAAAAATAACAAATTACCACCACCTCTCCCCCCACTCGTCCGTTTTCGAATTTCGCCTCTTCGAGTTTCGCTCGCAGTCAAGAAACGGTAGACGAAGGAATTTCCGATGGAACTTGTCGTACGGTAAATTTAAATCGCGAGAGTTCGAAATATTCGGGAAAAAAAAACATTTACGGACATTTCGTTAACTAACCTAAACACGAGTACAACTAAGAAAACTTACGTGTAGGAACTTATTGTTTGGCGTGCATTTCATTTGATTTCGACCGGATTCTTCATACTTTCTATACCAACACGATAATATCCTACACACTTTTTGGCGTTGATTTATTGAACTGACGAAAAATAAGTGGATTTCGATGTTTAGCACTGCGCGGAGATGGTTTTGGTAAACGTTTCTGCGAACTTGAAGGTCAATGATTCTACAGTGTACTACACGACGCGTACGTGAAAAAGATATTTCAATGAAAATAGATAGAATTTTACACTATAGATAATCCGGTTGTCAGGACAAGCCATCTGCTTTATTTCGAAATTAAACGAAAATACGTTACGAGTGTGGTTAAAAAGTTATTCTGAGCGTAAGTGTACTTGGTGTATTACTATTCATCGAGTGTAAAACGATATAAAAGACCTGCTGGATTAGTTGAAAAATACGTAACACTCGTATTAAGAATAAACCCAACAAGTACATAATATGTATAAAGAAACAATTATTGCCTACGACTAATTACGTTTCTGAACGGTCTCAGTGTGCCGAATAATCAAAAAGTTGCACATTCCATAGTTCTATACGCAATTCGAAAAAAGTCAAAATGTGTACTAACGCTTTCATAACGGTTTGACTTCAACGACCCTTCTACCTAACGATTTTGTTAAATTATCAAATTTTTAAGAGAATCGTTGCGAGAAAAGAACGAAAAGAACAAAATAATACCTATGAACACCGTTCTTGGAAATAATAAGAGATTTACCGATTAAAATCAAAAAATTTTACAGCATAACGAAAAAAATTTATTGAAAAATCTTGAGTAAAAATTTCAAGTCTTTAATACGAAAATTGAAAACCGTATATTATGTTTAGTTAAACGAAACCTACACATCTATGAAAACTTCAAAGTTTTATACTTAGCTCCGAAATTTCTAAAGTATTTTACATGTTTATGACGTGTATACTTCATGAATTTAAACATTATTAGAAAATTTCAATTCATTAAAACAATACGTACAGACGTTATCGAGAAAAAATGATTAAAAAAAAAATAATTGTATACTGTAGACAAAAGTTGTGTAAGCCGATTTTCGTTATGTTTCCGCCACGTCATATTATACTATTATGATGAACATTATAGAACATTTTGAATCGATGACAGCAAAAATTTGCAAATTCAAAAATTTCAAAGTTCTACAATTCCGAAAATTGTCAATTGTTAATCCAAAATTGTCAAATCATTTGGAGTATTTTATTTAAAAATTTTAACTTTTTTTTTTACCATAACGTCAAAATAAAGAAAATTTCATAAAAAAAAAAAAATTACATCAAATCAAAAATGATACATAAAATTACCGTCTAGGGCCGATCGCCTATCATTAGATATTCATACATAAAGGTTGGAGAAATTTTACTTTCCGATACACGCATTTCATTCCTCGTTATTCTCAGAATCTAAAAACGCACTCTGAAGGAGATTTCTAAATAAACCCCAACCATTATAGTTAAAGGACTGGAACTTTCAGGGAATCTACTCAAGTATATATCTACTTATAAGGCAATCACCCCAGGAAGAATATTTTAACATACTAATTATGAATTAAAACTCAAGAATAAATTTCAGTTGATTCACAGATGAAGAAGACCCTCTTAGAAAGATTCTTAAAAGTGAGCTAGACAAGATTCCAACGGAAATCATTTTTCTAACAGTTTTGGATACTATGTTGATTTTCGATATTATATTATAATAGTTTAACCAAAAACCATGCTCGAATTTTAAAAAACTATTATGTTATTTAACTTCATGGCCAAACATAGCTAACTCGAATCTCGTTTTCATTACGAAAAATATAAATGATCATCTTTAGTCTAGGAAGAGCAGCAAAAAATGTGACTGCATGGTTTATCTTTGTGAAATTCTAATAGAGGGTCATTTATCATAATTTTATTTGGTATTGTCTGTGACGGTCCGCCAGAAGAAAAAAAACATAAAAAATCATTAATTCTATCGTTATCATTCCTTTTATTACAATCATAATTATCAAATCGGCAGGTGGGTTCTCATTGTTGTTCGGGATCGATCACCTATGTATTTACCTACTCGCGAATGTAAAAAATCACTAGCAAAAGCGAAAAAAAAAGTAATGAAAATATAAACAAAGGGAAGAAAAAGAACGGATAAAATCTAAACAAATCAGCAAAAAAAAAAAAAAAATTGTAACAAAAATAATGTTGAGCGCACAACTCGACCCAATTAGCCCGAACCTGGTTCACGGTGAACTCCGATCAAACGGCTGACAAATACATTACACTTTTAAAAGTATTTTTGACATTGCCAATCGGAAATGCTAACGCTGAACGAACTATGAGTGTATCGCAAGTATTAAAAGGTTATTTAATTTGGTCAACCGTTGTTCAAAACAGTACAAGCAATTTAGCTTTACTTTGCATGGAGTATAACGAAGCACTTTAATTAAATATGGATAAAATTATCGACATTTTTGTCAATGCGAAAGTTCGTAGAGAATCGCGACTCTCGTAGCGAATAATTATATATAAATATATTATGTTTTCCTTAAAACTCAATCTGTAATTACTAATAATATTATAAAAATAAATATATATAGTCATACGCCTGCAATCAATGATTTCCAGTATCTATACTATAATATACTGTCTATACTTACAGTAGGTAGTAGTACTTTATTCTCTATTTTTTACTTCTATTGAGACTTCAACCAGAAAATAAAACAACTCGCGCTATTGGAAACCGACACATTTATCGTTCTTCGATTCTCAGTTCAAACGAATTTTTTTTTTTTTAATCTAAACACGCGTTTTCGCAAAATTCCTTAAAAAATTTCTCTAAGATTTCAAAATATGGCTTGACGATTTCGCCACAAACAGAATAATGAAATTGCCTATGTTTAAGAATATGATTGAATAGACTATAGAGAGTTAGAACGACCAGATACAAGTAGCTAACAAAAAATCAAACACCGTTTAGCCGTACCAACGAATACTTAGTATCTTCGAACCCACTTTTTGACAGCTAATAGTATATTATGTACTTATTGCGTTTCATCGGTAGATATCACTAATGCTACATTCATACGATAAATATTTTATTATGAAAAACTCATACAGCATAATAATTATCAAACCTCAATAAATATATTATTATTTTCGAAAAACAATTGTATCCGGCTCCTATATACAGTGTACTAATTTTATAGTTACAGATCAATATTATGTTTAAACCTTCAAAATAATGCTGTCGGGCATAAAACTATACGAATTCGTACCTATAAACCATTAATACCGTATTAGCTGTTATTAGCCGTATTAGCTTTATAAATTGCTCGTTTATAACTTGAACATGCAGCGCGGTGTTCTGCACAATAATGATTTAGGTACTGTACAAAATATTCCAATAACTACTTATACGTCAACATATCGATTAGGCTAACTTAAAGTATCGTAAAAATAAAAACAGAAGATAATCATCGATTATTTTTGCCGTCTAATTTAAAACTCGTGTTTTTATTATTAACAGATATGACGTGTGTCCCCGTCTACACGATAAATAAATTGTTATGCAAATTATACTTCGATAAAAAATCGTAAGAATATAAAAAAAAGAAAAACAATTTTGTTGGTACCTATGAATATAGTTCGAAAAACAGCAATCTTTCGTATTTAATTAATATCAACCGTATTGTTAAAGTCCTGTTTAATTAATTGGCCGAAGAGAAGAATATCGGTTGGAAAATTTCAAATTATTGGCGCCAAGCGGTAAACAAAAAAAAAAATTTACACTTCGATATTGTTAGACTCAAATGGTTATATTGCGCTATAAAAGTAATAAAATGTTAAATGCGATATAAATATGATGAATTTTTTTATCCCGGTTCCGTTCGGTTGTTTCAATTTATTTATGTTACCTACTGAATTTTTTTTTTTTTTTTGTCTTCCTTATTTTGTCTATACTTAAATTACAAATTTTTACAATGTCTTATTACAGTTATAATCATCATAACTTCAAATATATTACGTTAGGTTAGGCTATGCCGGATTCGGACTCGGTAAATATACCTACACAAGTGTCTGGGAGACTTAAGGCGGACTGAAACCACGAGTGGCCCCGAAAAATTGTTTTTATGATTGCGTGCTTCGCAAAAAAGCATTTTGTCGTAAAACGTTTCGCCTTTTATCTCCGTCACCCACCCCTAAATGTTTGACTCGAGCTGTTCCAATAGCCTTCGTTTTTTAAGGAGTGACCAATAGCTAGAATAACACACGGCCGCAGGGAGGAAAATGTGTATATATATTAAAAGAGCGAAAAATTCCAGACGTTATACTCACAAAAACCTAACGTCCCTCCCTCCCCCCGCGCACGCCACCGCGTCGACCACCCAACACTCCCCGGGGTCGGTGTCACCACCGCGCTCCCGCAGTAGGTAACCCTTATAATATTATCTATTTTAGTCTTAAAAAAAAAAAAAATCATCGAACAAGGCGTGTTAGCCATGAATGAACCCATCGCGCACGAAATCCGACCGCAGACGAGAACAACCGTGTAAAAATGATTCGACACGTTTTATCAAAAAAATAAAAACAACGATACATACGGCCCGACTCGCCGGGGATCACGACGTTTTCATCGGGGTACGTCGGCGGGTACCGGCCGGACAGGTCGTCGGACGAGCGGCTCCACTGAAACGCGTCGTTCCCGTAACCGCCGGACACCGTCTCGGTGTCAGTCTTCGCGAAGCCGACCAACTTGACGTTCTTGTAATAATCGTCGAGGTGGTGGTGGTGGTGGTGGTGGTGGTGGTCGGTCGACTTGTTGTCGCACTCCTTCATCTTGTAACTCAGATGGCTGTTCATCGCGCGTCACGCGACGACCAGCAACATCGGCGGTGGTCGATGACGGTCTGCAGCGCGGACGCTGGCGCATCGACCGGACACTGTTAGGCACTGCGCAAAAACACGATGATAGTTGCCTTTGACGGGATAATATCTATCGTTCGTACATTTTAAAATTGTTCTTTACATAAAAAAAAAAAAAAAACAGGCAAAATCAGTTCAGCAGAAGTGGAAACGTGGAAGTAGAAAATATAATCCGTCACTGAACGGTGGCAAACGTTTACGAAAGTCGTAAAGTTTCTTTTGGCGGCCGCTATTCGAGTTGAATGCCACTGGGTAAACAAAAACGGTGTGTTTTTCGTAGGAAAGATGTTCACATAGAGTACGATTTTTTTTTTTATTCCGAGATTCAAAATTCATACTACGTCGTGGAAAATATGAAACTCTCCGACGTGCGACGATATCGCGGAGTAAGTTTCCAAAATATTTTACCGATATATCGTTGTATACGCCAACGTCGTAAGAGTAGCGGGTAAAAAAGTACCAGGAAAATAATATGATGACGATGAACGCGATAACATTGCACAATAACATCACACGATCGAGGTTTAAACCAAATTTACATTTTACGAAGGAAAATGTACATGCTAACTCAGAGTATTGTCGTTTTTCGATTTCAGTTTAGCACGTTCGGACTCTTCGTTCGAACCGCGGATCACACTCTACTCTGACTCGAAGTCGTCACAGCTCAAGAATGGTATTTTTTTAATTGTATCTCTAATTGTTATTTGACATAGTTGTTATAATACGTTAATAGCTGTCCCGTCTCACAATAATAGCGATAAAAACTACAATAAACAATGCATACGTGAATAATCACGATATCTCTCGATTCGGTCTGGTTTCGTTATATTATTATTTCATAAAAACAAAATTAAAACGAGCATTTTGTTTACAATTAATTTTCAATAACACACATGCGCGTAATAATAATGTATAAATACATTAAAAATACGAGTTGTATTGAAATTTGAATGCGTTGACGAAGGACAAATAGATAGGTACGTGGTCTTATTTGAATACAAGTTTTTCCGGGTTACATCCTCATGTCTATGTATTCGCGGAGAAATTTTAGGTACATCAATAATATTACAATCAGTTTAAATTAGTACTTCTATACCTGATGTACCTCAATAAATGAATTTCGGAAATTGATAGATTGAAGAAATTCATTTTATGTGTGAACAGATTTCACAATTCATATTATACCTACTTGAAATTTTTTTATACCGTTTGGGTTACAGTTGTGTTCTATTCTTTTTATTTCTATTTTTTTTTACCGAAAAAATTTCAATCTTATAAAATAAATACAAAACTATTATAAGCCAGTAAGTATATCGAACCACGTAAACTGAATTAAAATTGTTTAAATCTCTACGAAAAAAATGAATGCTTCTATTACTGGTTAACAGTACCAACTGTATAGATGTAAAAAGTCCAGACTGTGGAAAATTTTTAGTTTTAAGTACAATCTAGAAGCAATTTTCAATCACACAATTAAGTAGGTGACTTACTTGAAATGTTCTTTCTTTTTCAGACAAGATTCCCAAAGAAACTAATTAAAAACAAAAAATCAGTTCTTTTTTTTTTTAACTATCATGTTTCATTGTAGTCGGCATCTTTAATCAATCAAAGACTACACCAATCTTCACTCGCTTTCACTCAAAGATAAATAACTGTAAATAATGGAATGAATGAGCACGTCATGAGTAAATAATGTATTCAGTGCATTATTTCTATCTAATAATGATATTGCAATGATAAATCAAACTTTTTAATTTAAAACTTCCAATATCTGTATTTGTAAGAATATAATCATATAATATTTAAAAAAACGTTTTGTATACCCAATTAGCGCGCGCGTAGTAGCGCGCATAGTTATATCATAAACTGTGTTATATAAAAATAATGCATAAGATCGACACGATCACTGACCGTGAACAATTTCTGAGGTATTGTCAAGTTAAAAAAAAATAGGTATATTATAAGTGATGACTTATGGCATAAAACACTTTGAGTTTTATAGTATTATTTTTAATTTTTATTCGACAAAGAATGAATTGTACACATTACTATCCGATCCAACGTGGTTCAAACCATGTCGAACGTTTCCGCGCAAAAAATATAGTTTTCGGTGTATCAAACATACGTGCCGAATTAGGTACCTACTAAGCTATTCGTGGTACTCGAATAAATCCGATTGAATATTAATTTTTATTTAAATACCTATAAAAATAAATTTATTTTCGAGAAAATGAGTTTTTTTTTTAATTCTGAATTTTTTCTAAATTTTTCGTGTAAGTTTGTCCAAGATCAGTAACTGTCTTGAGATGATGATTTATTTAAAGAACTCTTTGAAATTTTGATTTTTTTTTTTTTTAAGTTACGATTGATAATTTTCAAAAGTACTTCAAATCACTTGAAATTCAAAATTTCAAAATTCAATTCCTCACTGCATCATTCAGAAATGTTAATTTGTCTAATGTTTAGAAATCTCGGAATTCGTCAACTTTTCGCAGTTATCGTTTAATAAAAAGTCGAATTCTCCGTGTTTTAAGTCTTTAAAATTTTGTTATAACCCAAGTAGTTATGTGTGATTGAAAAATTTTAAAAATCGATTCACTTGAGTTTTGTAAGTACACGTTTTACACTGTTTTTTTTTTTTTTTTCGTTTTCGTCTTGATTTTTTTTTTTTCTAGACATTACTTTACCTACAGTTTGTACGAATAGAAAAACGATATTTCAATCGTCAAAACACAGACAGCTAAAACGCACGCCACGTCCATACTATGAAACACCTAGGTTTTTTAACGTATGCGCGCAATTTAGGGGGCTAAAGTAAAGGGCGCTTAGCCCCGTCCGCTTAGTCTTGAGGCGTCCAAATTTTTTAAAAAATACACGAAATAGCCTATAGCCCGGGGGGGGAGGGGGGGGCATAACAAAAGTTAACCCCCGCACAAAACATTAATTCAATTTTAGCTCTTCAAATTGCGCCTGTTTTCTTCGAACAAAAGTGCGTATACTTACCACAACGACGGTACAAGTGTACGGATGAGCTCCACGACCAGTTCGGTGAAAACTTTGTTGGCTGTTATCGTTGCGCGTTTATAAAAACGTCAAAATGCGATTATATTTTATAATGTTTTTTTTTTTTTTTTTTTAATTTTATTCTTATTTTTACTTATGTACTAGACGGATTTTTTCGAGAGATCGTTTTGTTGAGCTCGTGAACGGAAATCGCGTGTAGAGAACCCGACGCGAGCACTCGCGTCCGGTGGAATAACGTTCGCGGGTGTCGGCGCTCTGCAGGTGAAACACGTAAATGATAGTAAAAACAAGTCCGCCGGGGGGACCGCGGTATGTGAACGAGAGGGAGAAAGGAAAGAGTGTAGAAGTCCGGAGAAGAGGGGAACGCGAAGGTCAAGGGACCAGAAAAATCGCAAAAACAATGACCAAGTATACATAATATTATTCGCAATATCCGTTTTTTAGACTCTGAGCATAGAATTGTTTGTTTTCAATAATGATTTTTTATTTACACTTTGACGGCTACTCGACAGTGCGATAGCGCAAAAAAATTTTGGACTTGGATTGTACCTCCTCACTCGAAGCTTTTTTTTTAAATTTCCGTTTGTTTTCGAGTCCCGAAAAATTCTTTCATCGTGTTATTCGGAAAACGACTTGAAACTCAACATTCGTAATAATCACTTTTACGGGTAGCAAGTGGCTCCGATATTTACGTTGAATACCACAAAAAGGTTGAGATTTTGGTTTTTCAAGTACTTATACAATTTTATTCGAAACATTTTTTTGATAATTTGATTGTTTTTTAAGCTTTTTAACCAAAAACGGCAAAAATCGGAACATCGCTAAATTCGATTATTTGTGTTTTCGAGTGAAATCCGATACGAAGCATCTGAAGCGATCCGACATGCTTTCTAGCACAAAAAAATTTAGGCCGTATGATTTAAATTGGATATTATTCGAAACAATTTTTTTTTGATTTTACATATTTAGCGAGTTTTGTTCCGAAAACACACAAATTTAGACTCGACGCCCGGTTGAAGAGGCGAGTCCGATCTGATCATTCAGTACATAGTAATCGCAGTATTACATAAAAAAAAGAAAGGCAGGATGAAAAGAAAAATAATAACATTAAGATCGGGTGATGAGTTGTTTGGCGTAGTGATTACCTAAAAAGTCGTATTTCAGGTAGCTGAATACGTATAGTTGATAATCTTGTCAAATTTTGTTTTAAGGCGTGTAATAATAATAGTGACTAGAAAACTGAGCTCACTATTTTTTTTCGAATGCAATGATTTTTCATTGCTTTCGGATACTAGATAACGAGTTTGAACCACGACTTCCAAAACGTAATGATCTACCCAAAGAGCTGACCCACTTCAAGTCACGGGATCCCCCTTCAATGATCCGTACGAACATTAGTTGTGAAATGCCAACGGTCTCCCTTTTTAGACGCGAATGTCAAAGATAGTAAAAACTGGGTACTTACTGTGTAATCAGCTGGAAAAATGCTGAAATTTCCAGAAACGTGGTGGTAAACGATTGATAAACAGGCTCACATAGTAAGTTCTCTACAGGAATTTTTTTGATTTCGCTTAGTTCCAACTGTTTTAATTTTTCAAACAGGTTAATATTGGTTTTTTTTTTTTTTTTATAAATCCAACAAATCACTTGAAAACATTTCACAATGAGTCCGCTCACAATATTACAGTGACATTTTCATACGATTACTATGACCCCTACTTCGACTACCTAAACAATTCACGGGGTTTTAATCTATGGTTTTTTTTTTTTTTGTTAAGTGAAATGTCGGTGTTGCGAACAACGTCAATTAATACAATCGTTGATATTTTTTGATTATATTTTTTCGAATCGAAAATAACGAAACGCGCAACAGCTGGTCCCTCTTTTCAATTTCGTACTACCGCACAAAGGGTGTCGTAGTACATTACACTATATACACGATTTTAGTTTCTGATCTCAGCCGATGGTCTCGCTACGCCAACAACAACAACAACAATAATAATAATAATAACAACGTTGCTTTCGGGTTATTACCGGTTATATTTTTAATTTTTTTAATTTTATTTTTTTGCTCGGATAGTCGGGATTAACCGATGATCCGGCGCCGTTCCTCGCACCGTTGTTGCCGCCAACAACCGCCGACGAAACCGCGACGATAGTACAATAATAATCGGTGTCACGAACGATAGCGGTGGGAGGGAGGGAAACCCGAGTCTGTTTCTGCTCGCGCGTCGCGGTTATATTATACGATTATTATTACACGAACGCCAAGGCCAACGCGAAAAAAATGGACCTAGACATTGGTACAGGTTCAAGTTCGAAGGAGGTGGAGTAGTGACTCTACGTTTCGCGAATTCATTTCAATATACTACGTTTCGGAACGTATATGTCGTACTCAAACGGGATGATTGAGCAGGACGACGTATCGAAGATTTCTTTTTCTCTCATATAATATATTATACATGTACCGCGGTTGATCGCTGCAATTTACGGTTTCACTTTTCATACGCGGGTATTTTTTGCAAAGTTTCTAATTAAATCTGCGCTTCGTAAGTCGTGTGGGCAAGTCTCGGACCGAACCATCGCCAAAAAAACCAAACCCATAATCACGTAACTCAAACAACACCTCTTTGTTCCCCCGTCCCGTGCATAGACCTATAAACTAATGGACAGCGCGCTTAGAGAGAGAAATCGGGGGACGAAATAGCGTGAGCGAGAAAATAGAGCGTTTGGGCCATTGCAGTGCGGTGCCCAAACGTTATATTATAATGTAACGTATTGTGTTAGTTTTGGTTGGTCGCATGGGTAATCGGTATGATGACACGAGTATAATAAAAAATTATTAAAAAAATTAAAAATTGTCCACCGTGGCCCAAACTGTGTTTTTTCTCTCTCACTCTATCCGGTCCCCATCAACCTGAAAACTGAACGTTAACGGTGTTTGAAAACAAAAACTACAATAACAAACACTTCGAAAGTTCTGTATTTTGTGTGATACTCTTATAAAAATGTTGACTTTTATTGATTTTGGATCGTAACTCAAAAAATAAGCTAATTCTTAAAAACGATTTCAAATAAAGCGCCACCTCGGTCCGATTATAACTCATCTTTGGAAGGATTATATCGTGTAAACACTGAGATTGAAACAATTCTACTAATCGAAAGAGGTAATTACAAAAAAAAAGGAAAAAAAATATCATAGTAAAATCAACTCGAGTATAATGCATATTTTTCAATCTCAATTCCAATTATCTGATCTACTAAGTGATTATACTGATTATTATAACAAAATCGAACCACATGTTTTCAACTTAAAACTTGATTTTAATACGTATCAACATTCTTAAGAACGTTATTCTATTGTGACTGAACTCTAAATTACTTCAAGTTACAAAGCTAACACAATAGGCTAACGTGTTATGATACATTTGAAATTTACTAATATTAATATACTATTGATACTATTTATGAATAACGTACATTTTTTACGCACCTTAAATTGGTGGAAACTGACAGTTTTGGAGGATGTAGTCCTTGAATATTGACTTTAAGTCCGAATTGTTCTGAGTAGGCTTCTCGTACTTTATAATACGAACTTACACCATTATTAGTCCGGTATTTAATACGTATTATCTTATCTGAGTAATGTGACAATATTTTGTTCGAACAATTTATTTTATAATGAGAACTTGTCGTATACCAACTCAACTTTTTATGCAGTTTAGAACCAACGACGTCCATTTTAAACGCGAAATAGAAACTGACACGATTTCTCCAATATACTAATAGCCAACTGTAACTGTACCTACTTATCACAACGATAACGTTACGTAATGGCTTATTATAATTATTGTTTTAATTTTAGTTTTATATAATAATTGTTGAAAGAGCGTGTAACGTTGTGCAGCCAAATGTGCACTAATTATTAAAATAATTTTAAATAATATTAAAACGATAATACAAGTCTCGAAATTAAATTCAACAGGATTTACACCTGTGACAATGATTATCGCATTTTTACGATGGCTGTTTTTCAAAGGTTAAACTGTCAAAAAATATGTTAAAAATGTGTCAATATAAAATTTAAAGTACTTAACATTTGTAGAAATATTTCTATAGATGCGTTTTATGTACAGGAATTAGGACACTCACGCGTACCACTTTTTATATATTTTCACGTATTTCCGCCTATTTATGAAAACATAAAAAACATCCATGGGTGGATAGGCCTACCGAGATATCGGGAATTTCAATGTCGAGCTTCTTTAATCTTTAGACCATGCAAGGTAAGTTTTGTGAATTACTTGAACTATAAATGGACTTGTTTTCAGACAAATAAAAATGAAGTCATTAAACCACCCTTACGAGAAACACTGTTGCAAGTTGGGCTGAATGATTGATTGTTATAGTCGGTTTCAGATACTCGACTGCAGTGCGGACAAAAATCAGTGGGGTTCCCAAAATGTTAGCCCGAATACGCGCGTATAATTTGAAATTATGATAACAACTGGGCTATATGTTTCTCGAAATTAGAGACTCGACTGTTACGCACTCTTATCCGTTGATATATGTGTGTGTTTTTTGATTTTTACAAAACAGCGGATTTTTTTAGAGCAAACATTTTGAGTAGCCCTACTGATTTTTGTCCACCAGTCGCGCTGCAGTCGAGTATCTAGTGTTGTGAAACCGACTATAGTAGTTTGAGCACCAACTTCTGTTTATGGCAGAAAACTGAAAATTTAGTATGAATATAACTAGAGTAAATATAAAAAAATTAAGGACGTCAATAACTGTATGATTTAAAAGAAAAAATTGTTTTTGGACCACCCAGCACGCAGGGGGTACACCGCCTGGTAGAAAAATTCAGGCTGGGACATTTTTTATCATTCAGACCACATATTTCGGGGAACGGCCATTTTAACGGTGTGCATAAATTTTGGATTTTACACTTAAAAACTAAAATCAAAATTTCATTTTCTGCCCCCTGTTGCCTTAAGGCTGTTGGAACATTCCGTATTTTATACGATTTGAGACCAATGCGCGGAAGACCAGCCATTGTACATGCCGATGTTCTATTTTCGTGTTAATAATTTCTATGAATCTCTAATCTAAATTACTAGATTATGTAGGATGAATATTTGTTTTTCGTTACGACCTAGTAAAAACTATTTTGATTTTCAAGAACACTCAAAAATGTTTTTATTTTTTATACAATAAGCGACAAAAGTACAAAACACAATTTGTTTTACCCACAAAACACAGTACCTGATAATGTAGATTTAACCCTTTTTTCAAAATAAAAATCAGACCACTATAGAGGTGTGTTAAAAAAAAGTTTTCCTATTTTGTCACATTTTGCCCGTTGGATACTTGTGTTAATAAGTAAGAATGTACTTAATATGAAAGATTATTGTAGGTTTATACACCATCGTTCGGATCGATTTCAATTATTATTTTCTCCTTTTAGTCATCAGATTGATAAATTTCAAACAACACGTGAACGAGGAAAACCCGAATAACGTATAGCAACATATAAGTAATATCTATACTCAACTTAAAAAAAAACCCACAGTCGATCTTAGATCCTCCTCCTTTTTTTTTAGTCGGTTAATTATAGGTATGACGAGGTATAGGTCAAAAGTGGTGAGATGCGTTGTAGGAAAAAACCGTACAGATTTTGCGTACAGATTAGCTTTGAAACCAGTCACGCATCTATACGATTTATGTTAAAGTATATTATTATTCTTGTTTTTTACTAACTCGGCGCATTGGTATTTTAGAAACATGTAAAGAATTTTTCGCATGTGCTCTTGAGAATAACTATTTTCTATTTGTGTTTTTTTCAAATCTGATTTTCGCAATTTGTTTTTATACTTTTTCTGAATATTTTTAATGTAGGTGCAAAAAGATAAGTTAATTGAGTTACAGCATAATGAAAGAAAATAATCAACAATTTCAAAAAATAGTAAACGTTTTTACCATAGACGTGTATTGTTACGTATATTATTTTTCTTACCATACTCTATAATCAATATACCAACACGATTATATCCACAAGTCACAGCTATAGGTAGTTATTAATTTATGATTGTACGTCCATTTTTTTGGTTAGTAATTACCACGTATGTAAAATAACCGTGGTTCTATAACAAAATAATTTTTCCGAATTTTCGCAAATAAATAACTCGTGTATGTAACGCAAGTTTTTGGTATGAAAACTCGTGCCTACAAAATGGCTATTTTGAATATACAAACTACTGAAAAACCAACATTTTGTATTTTTCGGTTAAAAAAAATCTCATACGACTTATTAAAATAGTGACAATTTTCCAAAAACAGATTTTGAATACGTTTAAATTGGATAAAAAGTTATTTCCTGGGGGGGGACACGGCGAGACACCCAGTTTCGTAATGAGGAGAGGTGACACTTTCTCACATTTTAGCGGATCATGACACTTTTTATTTAGTTCATTTTAACTGTAAATTTATTATTAGGAGATACGTGTAGGTGCATTACCCTCGACGTGCGGATTTGAACTGAAATACGAATAATAATTATTATAATGGTTACAATTAGCAATAGTGTAAGGCTTTCGACGGCGGACCGCAATACCGTTTTCATATATTGTAACAACAATAATAACAATATTAATTCATAGTAAACATAAATTAGAATAATTCGTACACAAGATTGAACACACCCTGTATAAATCCTATTAGATATATATTTTTTTTTTTAATATAATGCCGTGACCGTGTATCGAGGTATCACACGTGCGCTATAGCGATTAAAATATTGTTCGGTTGTCCCGCTGTTTATACCTAAGTATAACCTGTCTGAGGCCGGGGTGCGACACGCAACACCGTAAATCGTCGCAAACACAATATGACCATCGCGTCGATTTTGCACTAAAGAAAATGAAATCGCGCAACAAAATCCGAATAATCCGGAGCGAGAGGAAAAAAATACTTCTTTGGTAAATTACGATTAGAAATTTTAATGGAATGTCGCACACTCGTGCGAGTTGTAAACGAACAGACAAACTTGTCGCACGATTATGGAGCATAAGCACCCAATAACTACAGTATTGTTGTGTTGAGAATGTTCATTAATTTTTTTTTTTTTTCTAAAAATACGTGCATACATCAAAATAACATTATATTCATCATCATCTTCGTTACATATGAATTCAGAATCTAGCTTGTTCAGTGCCAAACAAAAATGCTAAGCAAATTTAATGATTCATATGTTTTCGAAAACTCCAAAAGTGTTCGTAAAATAAATAATTAACATGGAGATTTTAACACATATGTACTCGCAATATATTAAGCAATCCAAATTTGTTTTAACGCACCAAGTGGTCACACACTTATCATTAAAATATAATGAGATAGGTGTAATAGATATGGATTGTATTTATCTAAGTTGTTAAAAAGTAATTTTCAATTTGTTTTCGTATCGATTATACAAACGCGGTTGCGTATTTTAAACATTTTTTTTTTGTCTAATATTTAAAGTTGACTATTGTTCTTATTTTCTATTTGTTTTATAAACACGTTTAAACTTCAAATGTGAGTCCCACGAGCGCAATTGTTTGGAGACCAAGACCTAAGCAAAAACATTTTTCCAAGAAGTGCCGAGTTTTTAAGGTTTGGTCTCTTTGAGATAGGCTGCAACCTCATTTAATTTGTCTGAATTTTAAAGAGACTCCTTAAGCAAGTTTTTTGGGGATTAACTGCTTTCAGGTATTAAGTAATACCACTTCCAAACCCACCCAAAGCGTATAATCGCTACTCCGTCAAACTACTCACGCGACCCAGAGTGATCCCGACTTTTTTATAATTTTTTTTTTTTTTTTTTTTCACCAGCGTAAATCAGCCTTTAAAATATTTTTATAAATTTCATCAAGTATCAATACCGCGACCGATAAAAAAAAATAATACAAATTGAAAATTAGTGTAACAATACATATTTATACAAGCATCGAAGTACCTATTCTGTATGCGACAGAAGACATCATCATCAACGTGGAAGTGTTCATTCTTCACGGTCATTTTGAGCAACCATGCTGAACAGAGAACATTGAACCGATTTGACCAAGGACCAAAAACGAAAACATAATTCGTTAATATGCCGTGTCAAATAGTGTGTTATTTTCCTCGCAAAGTGAGAAGTCAGAGACTCAAATTCGTCGTAGAGACTACACTATAAAAACAGCAATTAACTGCACGCAGCAATAATGTGAAGTACGATTTTTATGAGTAATAATATATTGTAATGTGTTACATTGTTTTAGTCGTTCAACGAGTCTCGTAATAGTTTTGTTATGGCGCCAATGCTCAACAAAATTTTACAACAAACTAACAGAAAAAAATCAAATGCTTATTGCTGTTTTCTAGACTAAGAGATTTCCCGAAGAGTTCGACTGTTCCATAACGATATAATTTAAGTTGGTAAGGATGTAAAACATCGATCATAACATCGTATGGTAATTATAAGGAAGATCCATAAATAGTAATAGTATACCAGCATATAAGGAATATAAGAAACTATACAGTATCCGAATTGCAATGATGGAATAAGTCTCCTAAAAATTTCCAATCATCGTAACTCTTATCCTAAGAACGTCTTTTTGGATGAAAAAGATTTAATTTACACATACTTACAGCCCATATTAGATAGAGTTGTTAGAACGATACAGAAGTTAAAAGGAGATACTTTGAAATTTAAGTAGTAATGAACACGCTATTGGCTACACAATACCTAAATCAGTACTTTAATTAGTTCTCTTTGATTTTGAAACACGGTAAGAAATAATATTGCATAAAAACCAGTGTTTAAAATCAGCACCATTTTAGAATGTGAATGAAACACTTACATTTTAAGCTACCGACAAATTGTTTCCCAAACTAATAAATTTTGTCAACTCTTTCAACTAAATGTGTACCAAAAAGTCACATCTGAAAGCTTTAAAAGAAATATTATATAAATACTATTAATAATGCAACAGTAAACACAAAAATTAAATTCGTATAATATACAGCATTAATTCAATCGTTTAGGTACTTGCAATTACCGTTATACTGACAAAATATTAAATTTTTTTTAAAAACTGTTAAACATTTTCAAAACGATAAATTATTCTGCAATAAAGCCAAAATCTTCTATTTTAAGGTAAATATTTTCAATAAAAATGTTTTTATTTTTAACTAAAAATCTTGATATTCGCTTTAAAAATTTACCTACCTAAATGCATTCAATATTAAAATTTTTAGAATAATCTATTACTTGATTCGTCGACAAAATATTAAATAATATATATTCAATATATATGTGTATATAAATATATATACATAGATTCATAAGCAAACAAAATTCATTATTCATACCTTTCCAAGACGAATCGTGTAAGACGAAGAAAAGGATAAACGGATAATTTTTCCTTATAGACAAGCTATGTTTTCCGCAATAAAATAATCACTGATTATTTTTCTGACACATTCAACTAAGAATAGAGTATGTATGACTCACACAAAACACCAAATTGTGTTAGGTACTTAATCACAAGACAAAACTATTCTTATTAAATGTAAATGATATAAATAGTTTTATTTAATTAAAAAAGAATTATTCTAATCACAGTGATTTCTGTGCATGTAATAGGTAATTAATAGCTGTAACACTTCGGAAGAAAATGTGTGAAAATGTAACTAAACACAATTTTGTACTCATTCAATACTACTCATTTGGCCCGCACTCGAACAATGTTCAATGGGAGTTCATTATTTTCTTGATGAATGAAAACTAAATTTTTTTAAATAGACTTATGATCAAATGTTAAGTTTAAAAAGGGAGTAGAGTTGAATTAAAAACTAAATGCTATTAAGGAGAGAGAAAATAAAATAAGGGGTACTTTATTGAAAACTCGCGCATTCAAAATATACAAAAATGAACTTTTTGTTGTGGATTAAAATATGTCAAAAGTTAAAATTCCAACTCGTTTTGTTTCAGATGTGAAAAAATACAAACACATAAAATGATCAACTGTACCCGCAAAAAAATACTTTTCAGTGAGCGGCGAAAACTAAAACAATTGGTTCTGCATATTAGTTTACATGTCGCACACGACGTTTGTACCAAATTGATTATACACAGTAGAAAATATGAAAAACAAAAACACACGATTATCAATGGTTCGGAAGGCCTTCGAATGGATGATAAATAATATTTTATTATTATAAAATCAAATATCTAAAAATAGTAACTATAATGACGTAAATTTCTATGTTCAGTTTTTGGTTTTTTTTTTTTTTTTTTCGATAATTTATTGCGTTGTGCTGTCTGTTTTTATTTGTTGTCACCATCACCGATATGTATAATTTATAATATATATTGTTTTATTATAGAAACATTGTAAGGGTTTTTTGTATTTTTTTATCTCATATCACCACTATGTCCAATCGAGTAATGCCGCATCGACGCCAAACAAAACTCAAATATTTTAACTTACACGAATGTCTACAATATTATCAGTGTAAACTTTACTTGATTTCACGTGCTTTTCCCGATTTTATAATTTTTTTTTTTCTTTTTTTTTTTTATTCAAGTTGAATCATTTCCTCGACTGGTTAACATTATTACAGTTTTACTTGTGCACAGGTTATTATAATACAATGAAAACATCAGTGTTTATAATGGTTAAAACCAACGAGTATTGTTAAAAAATATTATTAACATTGAATGGGTACAAAAATAATGACAAATAATTTACAGTTTTTCATCGAATTAAAATCATCATAATTATGTAATATTACGAAAATCGTACCTAATTTTAAAAAACAATACTCAGCAAATCGCTATATTTACTGAACATAAAATAATTATACAATTTTTGTTGAAAAAAAAAAAACCAGCGTCAATGCTAGGCGACAAAAATGTTTAGCGACAATTTTTTCGCCCAGTTTAGATTAATACAATAATACGGCCCCGGTACCTATATATTATATTGTGTATACGAGATCGGAAGTATCAGCTACACCAAAGATGCAGGAAGTGAAGAATGAAGATCGGGTTACGAGTACCTATTTATAAACAAATGTATCGAACAATCGAATTTAATACGCTTTGTAGACTGATAAAACGTCATTATAATGGCGACGACACAGCAGGTCGGCCGGCGGTGATAGGTAGTCGGTTAGTTTTTTCTTTCTTTCTTTTTTTTCGACGCGCTGAAAACGTACTAAAAAAAATATGGCACACGTCGCTTATCCAGCGCATGACAATCTCAGAAAACAATGACGATATGCTGCGTTTACAGATGCGATAAGTATTTAATATACGTATTTTTATTTTATTTTTTTATTTTTTTTTTTTTTTCATTCGCACGTATAAGCTCTTAACTGTTTAATAACAGTACGCACGCATCTAGGAAGCCGGAAATTCGGCTTTCATTAATTGATTAATTGTCATGGACAAGGATCTGGCGCGGAGGAGTCAAAACTAAACCCGATACTGTGTGCAGACTGCAGCAGGTTTTGTAACCCCGACAAGGGGATATTTTTATGAACAGAAAACAAAACGTAACGCACAACAACGGATCGCACAAACCCGTACTATATATATATATACCTACCAGAATTCAAAATGTGCGCAGTGAATAATGAATAGCAATAATTATTATTATTATTATTATTATTATGTTAAGTACCTACGTGCTGAACCGATTATTATCAGAAAACAATGGGCTGCAGCTATATTATACGTATAGTAAACGTGTGTTTTGATCGCCGTGTTCTATCACATTGATAACTTACCGTGTATTATAAAAGACCAAAACTATGCACACAAAAACATTATAAAACATTATTATTATTTATTAAATAACAAAGAAAAATAGTTTTAATCGAGCCACGACGTTTTTGTTTTTACCGTATCCTAACAAGTATTTGCGCTCGCACAACGCAAGCGAACAATAAGCGTTATAGTAAATTTCAAGCAGTAGGTACTGTCGTTTTTTTCTTTTTTTTTTTAAGAATTAAAAACGATAGAATAGTTTTTTTTTCTTAATTCGGATTATAAACGAATTAGATTTATTGTTATTTTGAATCTTATATACGTGCGTAAACGAAGTATAATATAGAAAATCATAAAACGCTTTTTAACCATAATGATATACAAATGTTAATATTGCGTGTACGCCTACAAACAGTTTGTGAAATTCGTATTTTACATTAGATTTCAACCGGGTGAAACGTTTACGATACAATTTAGAGTAGGTATTTCATTTGTAATAGTAAACAATACCAATGGAAAAATAAAAAAAATAACAATGTAAACGCTGCACGTCTACTAACAAAAACTGTGTAAACGGATTACCGATGTTTTTTAATCGCTTATAGTAGACGAAAATATGTGTAGTTTACATTTTAATAAAGTTTTGAATCTCTAAGCCGACGATTATAGGTTAAAAATTAGGAAACGATAACTGCGAAAATAGGCAAATTCTAAAATGTCTGTGAATAGCTCAACAATTGATAAAATCGCTTCCGATTTCATACTTTTCGATTACTATATGCCTCCACTAAGCATATGTGAAAAAATTTAAAATAATTTGGAGCGTTTGTGGAAATTTCCATTAGGTTCTATCGATTCTATATCATTTTATAAAAGTAAAGCGCCTATTAGATCAGAAACATATTATTAATTGACTGCAGACCAAACACTTATATATCACTAGTATTATAATTATTATAACATAACATTCCGTTTTTTACACTATATTGATATGAGGAACGGAATGTATTGTTCATGTCGTTATTAATATATTTTAATCATCAAACGTTTTTATTTAAAGCTTATCGAAAATCATCCATAAGAAAAAAATTCTACAAAATACTTAAATCATCTATTTTTCGTTCATGGTAAAAAACGGGCAAGTAGAAAATGTTACCATTCCCGCATCAAAATAACGTATACTAAAAAATAATACTATTAAACCATATGAATTTATTATTGACGGAGTTATTATTACGAATTTAGGATCGACTACGTGATAGGTATTGCGTTTCGCCGAGCGCTTGTGCAGGTCATACGTTCCTGGTACGAATTTTCAATCGTTTGCGAAATCTGTAATGTTTCGGTCATGTTGCGGCGATGTTTCTACGACGTTTTATGAACTAGTTGGGCAGCCCGCAGGATTAATATTTTTGGATTTTTAAATATGTATCATTTAAAAATATCATGACAACATTATGGCAAAATTACTATATTAATGCGAATTTTTTATCGAGTCATTTTAATAGAGAAAAATTATTATTACACACGTGTCTCATTTATATCAAACATGAGTATGCATAGCGAGTCCGGGAAATGAAAAAGTATCTAGACAAAAATAAATCCAATCATGCGTATTTATCTATGTAGATATAGAAGTAGAGATGAAATCATGATGCAAGTATAGGTGTGCACGTATTTATCTGGATGAAAAAAAATCAGAAAATTTTTTCCCTTGCTAATCTCGGCCTTTATTTAACAATAGATAAAAAAAAGTTAAATTTTTATAATACATTTTTAATAACATTTGAAATAGTATAACAAAACGAAAAACAAAAAGTCACTTGTATAAATTTATTTAGATAAGCGTTGTTTTAATTTTCAATGATCACTTAAGTAGTGTAAATAAATTATTGCAATTTTATTATGTTTATATCTTGAGAAGTTGTATTAAAATCTAGATTATTTTTGTAAACTAAAAATGATCAAAAATCCTGTTCAATTTAAAGTTTATTTTAAGTACTCTAACGCCAAGATTAATAGATAACAAATAGATTATTATTTATTACCCTTCTTCTAACACAACATAAGTTAACGCGTAAACAACATTATTCATCTCATTCAATAATTTGTTTTAGACATGTAACAGCGAAAAAGAATAAAAATGAAAATCTTCAAATTTTGAATACATTTTATCGCAACTATTGATTTATTTTAACACATTTTTTTTTTTTTTTTTAGTAGTTTTGTTCAACAACTTTAAAACTAGAAAAATGTCTAAAAAGATTGACAGAGAAATTATCTATCTGTGCATGGAATTTTTCGTTCGGGGCGTAGATGGGTAATTTCATAAGAATTCGAATAGTCTTGTATTGATCTCTGCAAATTTTAAATTATACATACATTTGCAGTAGGTACGGTGACCAACATGAAAGTTTTACCTATTATGTATAAGTTAGAACTAATGCCACTGAAATATGATAAGCGTATAGTCCTGCATCAATATCGTATCAATGTATACTTGGAGCATTCCGTAGGCAGTCTAAAAATGTAAAAACTTAATACTTAATTATATAGTTATAAATTATAATAATACACACAAAAGTGACGAAAATTTAAGCTTTGAACAAACAACATGACGTTTTTATGATCTAAATTTTGGATAACTTCTAAGTGGGTACCTACCTAAATGATCTGTACGCCATTAACAGAAATCAGAAATTTTTTAGTGTCTGGGTACAAACACGCATTTAGGTACCTACTGCACTCGCACAATTAGCAATTTTGCTTGTGGTATAGCTATTATTTTTATTCAGCATAAAATATGCAAATCAAGTGTTTTGTTTTTTGCGGAAACCAATAAAACGCATTATATTTATTGTGACAATAAATTTATTAATTTAAACGATATTAATCGTGCATACGTTCATACCACGATAAAAATTCTACATAGTCGTATTAAAATCCAGTTGAAACAACGGAAAGTAACATTGTAGTAGGTAGGAGGCAGTATACCTACTATAAAATGTCATCTTCTGATTTCCCGAACCCCGTGTATCAGTGCGTAAAAACAAGTTGTTTATATAATTATTTCCGTATATACCTACTCCTGGGTGCAGGCTGGATCGAATCAATATATCAGTGCCAGATCAAGCTTTTATCGAGGTCCTTGTGCAATTCAAATCTCGGGTCCCCTTAACCGTTTTTCTAATAGTTTGTACAGTTGTATCAAACACGGATTCCACTAACCAGTAACAATATGAGAATCCAAACATATGGAATACTAATATCAGAACGTAATATGTTTTCGAACGACCAGAAAACTCTGCACGTATGCATAACATACATAGCATAGCACATTCAGAATATTTGTACAAAAAAATCTGACAGCGCTTCGATACTTGTTTTTTGGCTTACAATTTTTTTATATTTTTTCATTTGTCTGCACGGTGCCCATACAGGCGATTGCCTACTTCGCCTGATTCGATACCGATCAATATTAGGGTAGTAGCCAGTGACGTAACCAGGATTTTAGACTGGGGGAGGAGGGCAGCCTTAATTTGCTCGCGGTATTCCAACCACTTCATTTGTTTGATGATTAAAATATTATATAATTTTAAATTCACAATATTATGCATTTCACGCCATATTGTACTCTATAAAATGTATAAATTTAAAAAAAAGAACGGTGTACCGCGGTAAAGGTGCAGTAGCGACTACGCTTTGGGCGCATTGGTTTCAGAGTTCATCCGTATTGTTTAATATCTGAGAGCAGCGAATATGCATTCGATAAAAACGATTCTGAGCGAGCTATCTAATCTAACGAGTCCCGGGTGAAAACGAAAAAAGATCGCGAATTAGTCGTATTATGCATACATAAAAAAAAAAAAAAAATCGTGTATTATACTTACCTTTTTGTCGTTTTCGGCACGTAACTCGGAAAACAACGAACACGTCGAAAAATGCTGCAAACGAATCAAAACTGAAATCCCGACTTTCACGTGGTACTCAAATTGCAGCACTCCTCCTTCTACCCGAAAACGTCAATGTTACAAACCTGAAAATTCAAATTTTTCGCCGTAAAATTTTCGATTTGTTTTTGGTTTTAAACACAAAAAGAAATTTTAAAAAAAAAAAGTCTTAACCAAAGTGCCGCCTTTTAGAAAAGTTACCGATCTCGTCGAGATCTCGAGATCATCTCGAGAACCGGAGCATTCCCCCTTTACTGTACGGTAAAGACGTTGACAGTTGAAAACAAAAACATTATTGTAAAAACAATACATTCCTCGCTCAGAATCTAAAAAATGAACGTCGATTTGAAATGCGGTTGCCATTTACCAACCCCCACAGCCCCGACCCCGATGTAATTTCTCCACTGCAGGCGAAACATCGTTCAGCGAACAAACGGTCTCTGAAGGCTTACAAGTTCGGTACCGCGAAAACGCGCGACAATCTATTAAACATTTCCCCGTGCGCGGAATCGAACTCGATTTTCGGAAGCCCTTTCGTTCAAATGTCATTACAATATAATTTATACTTCTGTTTGTGTGTACATTCACACTGCAGTAATAATAATTATTGTTGCGATTCCTCTGTTAATTATACGGTACCACCTATGCTCCATATTATTATACGGCGCAATATTATGAATGCAGAACGGTGTTATCAATTAAGAAGTTGAATGTTATTATTTTATTACATCGTTTCGGAACACGCGTGTTTTATTGTTACAACACACGAGTATAATGGCGGACAGGATAAAAGTGAAAACACGGAAAGACGCACCACCGCCATCGAAGAACGCGGCTGTGATAATTACGATTATAATAAACAATATCATCTCCGTGCTCGCGTATAGGTAAGTAGCCGCGAGCCGTGTCACTTATTATACACGTCGGTCAACACAAAATCGTGCATAAAAATAACCGCTCAATACACCTTCATTTGCATTTTGCGTGACATTATTATTATGTGCTTGCTAAACCTACACACGCTGTACTGTGTTTGTTGGGAATTGTTTTAGTTTTAAACGAATCGATAAAAAAATGTATAGTTAGGACACACACAAACTCGTGCAGGTTCGTACGCGATTATAAAAGACAAACCGGTCGACGTATAAATACCTATAGTAGGTAAAACCTAAAATTCGGTTGGGTGCCTATCCAAAACAATTGTTATTCAAAAGAATAACATTTTCTTTTAGATTCCCAGCGACGAGCGGACGATTTTGTTGTTTTTACAACGATATTATGTTTATTTTTTTTACACTCCGGTTTTCAACGTCGGTAACTTTTCTGAACGGTTCGTGATGAACCCCGTTGGTGGAAACTTTTTTCGAAGTTTTGTTCGAGTTTTGCCCCGAAAACCAAAAAACAATCGAGAATTTTGTAAAATTTGAAATTTTTCGGTTCGTAACGACGTTTTCGGGTTAGACGAGCGGGAAGGAGCAATTGTTACGTTGAAATACCCCACATAAAAATTGGGATCGTCGCATTGAATTTTATTCGTAGCATTATTTTCCGAGTTATATGTGCCGAAAATGAGTCAAACCCGGCGTCAGAACGACTATACCTATTAAACTAACGTTATAAAAAACTTATTGCTTGCCGTTTTTATTCTTTTGTGTACTAAATTAATTTAATACGTTCTTTGTAGTATACCACGTTTTTAAAATCGAGAGTAAAATAATCCTAGCTTAATGGTTCTCCTATATAGCTTCACACAAATTGTCCTGAAAATGTGAGATAGTTTAAGTTTATTAATACTTTTTTTTTATTTAATAGGTATGTAAATATTTGTTAGATTTAAAATGGAAAACGTGGGGCACAAATATTAGACAGCGAAATATACACGTGCTTGTATGAATAGTTATGAACGGCTGTTGCGCGAGTTATCTCAACAAACGCCCTTCAAAATTCATTCGGAAGTGCCCGACGTTTTTCATTTTAAACCTAACGAATATTTACATACCTATTAAAAATCACAATCACAATTTTCCGGACAATTTGCACGAGCTTAACATTTTTATAACCATTCAAATGAATGAAGAAATTTACTTTTTTCTGTTCGCTTTTTCAAATTGTGCCATTTGAATGCTGCACTCGGTGTAATGTATAACATGTCGTACGTGGATAAAAATAAGATCACAAAATGTCAGTTCAAAAAAACAACGATTCGAATCAAAACTTTTTTTAAGTTTATAACAAATCTTGAATATTTACCTAGCTATGCTCAACTTTAATTTTGGTAGAGTAAAATTAATTTAGTTTCCAAATCAATCCAAGGTTTTTTGGAAAAGTTTTATAAAACTGACGAATATACCTTGATACTTAATACAAATACAATCTACACGCTGTTTTGTACATTGTCTTAAATGTATAATCTGTCAGCATAAAGGCATAATATAAGATTTATGATGTTAACTAGATTAGACTCCAGAAAAATAAAAAATTTATAAAATATGATGTCA
Organism: Hormaphis cornu; assembly: GCA_017140985.1. NCBI lineage: Eukaryota > Metazoa > Arthropoda > Insecta > Hemiptera > Hormaphididae > Hormaphis > Hormaphis cornu. The sequence continues at coordinate 12,519,549 of CM029362.1, forward strand.
AGAACACAATGCTTAGAATTTTACATATTTTAAACAAAAAAATAAAATGTCAGTATTATGCCTATTAAGTGTGAAGTCTCTTGACGATTATAATAATATGTTTATAAGAAGTAAAATGAGACACGAGCATATTAAGGTGGATAACATATATAGTTTTAAGTCTGCATAAATGCAATGTAACTTGTCCTCAACTTAACTATAGAATTAGGATTTTACAATATTATATTTTGATACTCTTAAAACATTCTAAAACTAAAAAAAAGTTCTATAATGTGACAATATGTGATTTGAGTTTTGTTCAAAACTCAAGACTGATTTAAGAAAATATTCACACAAAAGAAATGCTTTTTCAATCATTTTAATAGTAATAAATTACAATACTTACTGTGGATGCACCAAATATTAAATAATAACAAAAAATAATAATAATAAAATGGCAACTAAAAAAAAAATTTAAATGAGTAAAAGCAAGGGTTTCTCATTTAATAATAAAACAATACACTGTAATAAATACTATTGTTTGACACCATAGCTAAATATACATATATTTGTTTGACACTAATTAATATGTAGAAACTAAATGTCAAACACCAAAAAGTCAGTAATCTTTTGGCGTTTAGCAATCAACTTACTTGACAGTAAAACTCAAATCAGTTTACTTTACATAGCTATTGTGTTTATCAATAATTCCACTTAAATGGCACATTAATTATTTAAGTTTTAAGTATGATGTGGCTACGTGTGACGGTCAGAAAAGCATGGAGAAATTAGCTACATGTTTTGGTTGCAGAAATCGAACTCAAAAAAAGATACAAATTGGCCATCACCAGGAGAACTTGACAGTTAATTTCCGATACTTTCCTACTAGGGGGGTGACCAATGCGTACTGCACGGTCGAGGAGGTCAAATCACAAGATTTGGGCCTGTGACACGTAGTACAGCATAGATACGTCTTATTCAAATACGTTCACAAGCAACTTGATTCCAAAAAATAATATTGTTAGTAATTGCAATACCTAGGTACAATGTGTTAAAATAATAAAAACAAATAAAATGCACAAAAATACTTTATCCGAGCAAATTTTCGATATTTAGCTTACACGTTTAGTCTTAAAACTTACGCTTGTCGCTGATAATCTCAAATAGTTTTTACCATTATTAAATCAAAAAAAAATAAAATCCTTGGCTTAAAAATGAGTGAGTACAGTTCATTGGGATAAGTATGTTATTTTACCAATAAAAACATAGCGATAAATTAAAAATGAAATTTGTTTACACTTCTTGTAGTTTTTTTTTATTTTTTTGTTAGCTAAGTCCATCTATACGTTAATCTGACAGTATCAATCAGTAAAACATAACACTATCACACATCTTCAAGTTTAAAAAAATACATTCATAAATGCACCTATGGGTTTATTAACCTATATAATTGAAAAGAAATAAACTTTTTATAATTTTTTTTTTTTATTAACGTTTGTTGACGAATGAACATCATTAATATCAAAATAAATTTACACGATCAATAATTTATCAGGCTATACGAAAAGACCTAATAAAATTCTAAACAAGATGAGGGACAATGAAAAATAGGTATTTTAGTCTTTTTTCAACGTGTCCGTTAACGGCCTCTCGAGCATCTGGTCTAAATCGTTTTCCTCCCGCATTATGAAAAAATACACCATGAAAGCGATCAGACTGAAGCTGACGATGTGAGGCTCGTACCACGGTCCGAACTCTGCTTTGGAGCCGATCCTTGAGTGGGACGCCTTCCAGTCGTGTGCCGGACTCGACGTGTACTTCAACGGCTTGTTCAACTCGTCGTCGTCGTCGAAGGAACTCTTGGCGTACGCCCGGGCGAGGATCGACGAGGCCCGTTTGTCGTCACTGCGAGACGATAAATGAAAAAAATGATTGATTATTAATTAATATCACAGGTGCAATTCGTGGGGTGTTCTAGTGGAGCTTCCTACCGGTTTAGCCCCGCTATTTCTTTAAGAAAATACACAAAACACCCTTTTTTTAACGAGGGGAGAGGGCCTAGTACCCCACACAAAATAAAGGTTTAGTCTCACATCTTCAAATTTCTTATTTCAAACTATTATTATTATTCATTATTGCGATAGCTGTTGATAAGAAGTTTACTTGCGCTTCAATAGATTGGTGGCCATTTTGTTCGCCGCGGTAAACGAACCCGACAACATTCTTTTCGGCAACATCGTAGAGAATCTACTTCGCGAGAAAACAAAAACCCAAACACGACACAATTATGTTCGAAAAAAAATATTTTTTACAAATTACGACGGAACTATTCGGTTATTATCAATAATTGAAATCGACTATTCTCTTATCACTCCGTCCTCGTTACGTTCGTGGAGCAGACCAGCTGCAGGCTGTTACGTTTGATTTTTAAGAGTAGTTGTTATTTACGTTCATGGATGGCGCTCGGAAACCATGGAATGAAACGCAATGTTAAATATTTTATAAGACCATTTTTTTCGGTCTGATTTTAAGGGGTTTCCTGTAGGCAATTTTATAGAAATGTCAATATTATTATTAAAATAACATCTCACGGTACTTTGAAAGTAAACAAAAAACCGTGCATTTTCACGTTACATTTTACGCATCAAAAGTGAAATTTTAAAATCGTGCATTTCGGTGTATAAGTAAAAAATACTGCTTGAATAGGGTCCTTTTTTACAAAAGATTTTAGTGCTCCACAAATGATTTAATGGTACCCTCTCCCTGCGCGCGTATAGAGAAACAGGAACGCTGCTTTTTTAACTTTCTGAGCGAAGCGATATTGATTTTACAAGGATTTGTGTTTTTTTTTTTTTTGTCTGTGGCACGTGTAGCTCCTACGGAATTGCTCCGATCTTCAACAACAGTACCTCTTTCCGGTAGAGAATTTTACATCCTTGGTGCATTGTTTTGATCGTGTTTTTTCGAAATTTTCAATTCCAAAAAAGTTTTTCAAGAAAAAC
>CM029362.1:12522929-12537584 GCA_017140985.1 Hormaphis cornu
AAGCTAAAAGTCTCTTTAAAATTCTGTTCCTACAACGACCTATGGAAAAAAAAAATGGTTTATCTTTACGCTTTATACGAATGGCTTCATCAATACCGAAGGGGAATTTAAATAGGAATTTTAAAGTTCAGGACAGTCTGAATTCGCGCTCTTTTTGATAATATTCGGAGTTTTTCCGTGTACGACAATATTTTATATTCTGATTTTAACAGTTCTTGAACGCCGATTTCAAATGCGTCGACCGACGTCTCTTATGATGCACGTTAATAATTATTATACCTGTCAGCACCGGAAAAAAAATCGTGCGTTTGACAATTTTATTTCCGCGAAAGACAAATTATCACAGTTCTCGACGAAGAGGGTACATAAAAAAAAAAACGTTTTTCCCAAAGTTGATATTGGCCACGCCGCGCGGCGACGAACCGAAAATCGAGGAACCTCCAAAATAAATAAGCTCCGATCAAATGGCGTTCGTGACCGCGTTATCACCCGTTGGCCGCGTTATCTCCATCACCGATCGCGGCTGCGCGACGAGAAAACCCGAAGAAAACGCTGCGGTGTCTGCCGTCCGTCCGGTGTACGGGCTCGCGGCTTTTGCCCCGTCCGTGCGAATTTCGGAAACACTTTTTCGGCAATGTGAAGAAAACAATTTATTATTTTTCGACCGAAAGCAAAAAAAAGAAAATTGAAAACAGCTGACGGCAAACGTGATAACGCGACGGACGGGGGTGCGAGCGAGACGACCGCGGCCGCCGCCGCTGCTGCTGTTGCTGCTGTTCCTCGGTGCTCCTGCTCCTCCTCCTCCTCCTCCGTCGCGAACACCTCTCGCCCGTCCTCGCCCCACCGCCGCGCGACTCTTTTGTCACACGAGCCCGCCGCTTGCTGCTGTTGCTGATGCACGACGGAAGACTCTTTTCGAAAGCGTAAATCGACGAGACGACCGGACCAACATGGCCGCCGCACAATGACGACCGCGGACGACGTCTCGCACGAGCCATCAACGATCGCCGCCGCCGCCCAGCAGTCGAAACGCTGATCGCCGTCGCCCGAGATCCGCGACTGCGTGCGCCGCCGCAGCCGCCGCGTTCACCGTCCGTCCGCACCACGTTTTTTTTTGGTTTTTTTTTGCCCTCCGGCGTCTTGGATGAGCGATGGAACTGAGGGTGGGCAATAAGTACCGGCTGGGACGGAAGATCGGCAGCGGATCGTTCGGCGACATCTACCTGGGTGAGTTTCTCTCGGGCCCCCGTGTCCGCGGCGCACAGGTGGCTCCCGGGCGGGCGGCGCGGCCGCGTCTTTCGTAGTTAGAGACAACTCCCCCCCACCACCACCGGTCGGGGGCCCCTCGATTTACCTATTCTAGGAAAGAAAAAAAAATTCAACCCGGAGACGACGCCAAGAAAAACGTTCGTCTGGTGCTGTCCGATCAGCGCCCAGGTACGACGACATTCGGTGATTCCCCAATCAACCCCAAACCCCCCCGGGTTTCGCCGCACCAGTTTGTTATTATCAACCTTACTGTTGGGTTTATTTTGTCCGCGCGTACGGCTCGCTCGTAAAAACTGTACGGTTCGATAAATATTATCGTGTCGATTCGGAGTCTCGGTACTTGCTTGCGCAGTATCAGGTACCCGTCCAACGCGCTTTATGCGTCGGGGAACCTGGACACGTACCCGCCTGAACCACTGTTCCCTAATTTCATTGCAGAACATAGTGTTATGGAACCAAAGAGTTTGATCACTTATATGCCTGACAGTCGACATGTCATTTTAATCGTTCGAAAACCCTGCGACCTTATTGAAAATGTATCGTTTGATTTCATATCAAATGTATTGTACCTACCTAAATTATGTTTTACAAATAATTTGTTCTGATACAGGTGCCTCTTAATGCCTAACTTTGTTTTATACGTAATACGCAACTGTCTTATAGAATATACTAGCCGTCGAATTTAATCATGTCGAATTTCCCCTCATCATTCTATTCTATACCTGTGATAACAATATAATTCCCATGACTAGTAATTGACTATTACCTTTCTCAAACAAAACAATATAATATGATGCAGTTCTAAATGCAAGTATTTTACGATCGGGTAAACTGATAAAAAATTCTGTAGACAAGTTACCCATTCGTGTTTTTAAATTTCTGAGATAAATCTTAGTAATCGGTGGCAAATACAATAATAATTATTAAATGCCGTTTAGTATTGTTCTATAGGTTTGTCCAATTGTGGTTTTTTTAATTATTCAAACTGTAGACAGTTACGTGCAGTGCGTATACGATTTTATGTTCCTTGATGTACATTTAATAAAGAATAATCAATTCTTTAGGGTAGATACTATAATACATCTAAAAATAAATGTGCAAGTGTTTAATTTTTTTTTAATTTTTTTTTTTTTTGTCAACTCTTTTGAATAAATCTTAAAGAGCGTTGAACCACAGTAACAGAATAATAACGTGTGTGTTATTTCAGTATAATATGTAGGTTTTTATTTAGTGCGACAAAAATTTAAAATACAACAAATTTATTGTTGTCAAGTGTCAGTGCTTCATCACCTAATTTGTGTACCTACCTAATTTTTTTTTTTTTATTATGATGTTTGTAACTATTGAAAATTAGTCGGGTGTACCTACAGTTAATATTATTCAAACATAATACCATGACAAAATATATAGGTATGTCAGCATCAAAATAATGTAATACGCATACAATTCTGAATGGCGGACATTCAACAGTTATCATCACCACATTTGAAATTACCAATAATCAATATTTTATCTGGAATTTTATCATAGACAAAGGCGCAGACAGCCCATGTCTGTGCAAATTTTTACATAAAAATTATTGTGTGCTAACATATACCTACATATTTGGTCATGCAAAACACCAAATATATATGTATATTTAATTTAATCAATGATACCTAATGTCTTTATCAGTATAAATATACTACAGTATACAGCAGCGGTTCTCAAACTGTGCTCCGTAGGCACATCTGTATTAATTAAATTCTAATTATTATTTTTCTCGACATTCCTGATTTTTGGGGCTCCGTAAATTTTTTAAGAAACATAAGACAAACAAAAAAGTTTAAGAACTGCTGGTATTAAATATGTTTATGTTACTAATAATTTGTTCTGAAATGTTTTGGTTACTTTTAGCGCTAATGTTGTAAATAATTAGTAATAATATAAGTAGCTATTTTTTATTGAAAAAGATTTCACAGAAACCATAACAGTCAGTTCCTGTGTAACATGCAATCGTACGTTAGTTGTGTTACAATTGTTTTGTTTTGTTATAGGCACAAATATTTCTACCGGAGAAGAAGTAGCCATAAAATTAGAATGCATAAAAACGCGGCATCCACAGTTGCATATAGAATCAAAAATTTACAAAATGCTCTCAAGAGCGCGTAAGTTTAAAATTAATTTGTTTTTTTAATTTAATAGGCGCCTTATCATTTATCGGTTTTCATTATTTCAGCTGGAATCCCAGTAATAAAATGGTGTGGTTCCGAGGGCGATTACAATGTTATGGTTATGGAATTACTGGGTCCATCGTTAGAGGATCTTTTCAATTTTTGTTCCAGAAGATTTTCAATAAAAACTGTGCTACTATTAGCTGACCAATTGGTAATAATATTATAGTTTTGCTATTAACTTGACTTGAGTCAAAACTAAGTTTAAAAATAATTCTTTTTTGATATTGACCTAAATAAAGAAAAACCGCCTACTGCTATGTGCAACGTACATGGTTACATCATTAGTATTGTTTGATGGCTAATTGACTATTTACAGTTAACTGATTGTAACCTATACTAGTAGTACTTAGTGTAATTTCTATTGTTTTGTTTTCTATTTCCATTTGGATACAGTACTAAAACAATTCAATATGTATAAATAAAATTTTACATAATTCTATAGATAGAAATATCACTCGTATCTTAAAAATCTAAACTCTTATGGTTTGACTTCACTGTTTGTAGTTTCCTTTTTGTTTTTGTCAGATACATGAAAATCTAAATTGAATAATAGTTATAACTGCAGCTTAAAAAACTTATAGGCAGGTACTTAAAATTGTGTCTAAACTAAAAATTTGTTTTAAATGACATTATAATATTTAATCAATGTCCGCTGGTTTCTCTTATCAGTTTTTGTACCGATTAATGTGCTTATTATAAGAACACTACATATTAATTTAAGAAATGTCATATTACATACTTACGTTTTTTTTGTGGTTAATTTGTTATAACTTCTCTATCTCTGTTATAGGTATCTTAATTTTTGTTTTATTCTCTTGCCTATAACAGGATTTTTTTTACAATGTTTGATATTTCAATATTTAATTTAAACCCCTAAATGAGCAATAAGTTTTAAGAATGATATATTTCTTATTGTATTGTAGCCATTAATTAATTAACTGTATCAATGTAAACAAGTTCTAATGGCATTATTTTATTTTATAGCTGGATAGAATAGAATATATACATAGTAAAAACTTCATACACAGGGATATCAAGCCAGATAATTTTCTGATGGGTTTGGGCAAACGTGGCAATTTGGTTTACATTATAGATTTTGGTCTTGCCAAAAAATATTGTGACAGTAGGACCAACGAACATATAATGTACCGAGAGAACAAAAATCTTACTGGAACTGCTCGTTATGCTTCCATAAATACCCATTTAGGAATAGGTAAATATTATCACGCTGATTTTATTTAATTACTTAATAATTATTATGACCATTATGCACTTATTTAGAACAAAGCCGTAGAGATGATTTAGAGTCTCTTGGTTATGTATTAATGTACTTTAATCGTGGTTCTTTGCCATGGCAAGGGTTAAAAGCAGCAACCAAACGACAAAAATATGAGCGTATCAGTGAAAAAAAAATTGTAACTTCATTTGAAGACCTGTGCAAAGGATACCCAAGTAAAAGAAATTTAACATTCTGTTGTCTTAACATTACTTGTACTAATCAGAAATAATATTTGTAGATGAATTTTTGACATACTTGTTATATTGTCGTGCATTAAGATTTACAGAAAAACCTGATTTTACTTATTTGCGGCAATTATTCAGGCAATTATTTCATCGTCAAGGATTTACATATGATTACATATTTGATTGGAACATGCTTAAATTTGTGGGTTTTTTTTTTTTTACAATTTATTTGTAATGTTTTTTTTAGAACTTAAATCTAACTATTGATGTTTAATAATGTTTTAGGGAGCTAATGGTGCTCGTTACAGTGGTTCTGATGATCAAAAAAATGCTTCCCATCAAGACAGACGTGCAATGCTAGATGGTAGCTCTCCTTCTACTAATGTAGTACCTCTAGGTAGTCGTGCCCAAGCTGATCAAAGCGGGATAAAAAATTTCCTATCCAAAGTTCCTTTGGTGTCTATGGATAATTGTTCAGGTAAAATAGTTCACAAACAAATAAAGGACATCAAAATGTATGTACAAGATACTTAGTGTAACAAACAATGTATTAATTTTATAAAGATTTTTGTTTTTTCTCAACACCTTTTTGGGTAGTTCCTAAAACTGCTCCAATATTTTTATATGATTTTTCCAAGAATAAGCAATAACTAATGCTTTATTTGAAACATTTTTTAAAAGATGCTGATTTTTCAAGTTATTTTCCCTTAATTACCTGCGATTTCCTCACAATTAAATATTAATACAATAATTAACTATTATTATATTAATTTATAACACTTAAGATTTTTATTTCTGGAGTATTCGAGCTTACTCAGTATCATTGTGTTGTAAACAATAACTTATTCAAATATCTACAACAGTGATCTGCTTACCATTGCTTGTTACTTTTATTTTTTTATTATTATTGTTAATTGTTTGGGAAATATATACAGCTGATGATATGTAAAATGTTTGAACGCTTTTCAGGTGGTGGTGCTAATCAGCCTTTGCAATCAAGGTTGCGGTATAGCGCAGATCCTGGTTCAGCACGACCGGTAAGAACACAGACCCGAAGTTCAGCAATGGCAACATCTGATGCACCATCTGTTACTCAGCCTTTGCAAACCAAGTCAGTATCTGTGACCAGACGCAATCGCCATCAAATTTAATTCTAACATATCCTAAACATGTTTTCCTTGTAACACCGGCTAACACATTATTTTCTAGATGAAATGTTTTATTGTTTGTTGAAAGATAAAATTAAGGTTGAAAATTTCGTCTTTCAAAATGTCACTCAAAAACCAACATACAAATAAAAATAATTTGTTTTTCCTTTTATTTCTATGTTTTTGAGATAATCTTAATATTTATTAAAAACAGGAATTGTTAACATTTTTAACTCAAATACTTCTGGTGTGTTTGCAGCATTATCTTTCAGTTTCATTATTATGCATGCATCATGTTATTTAATTGAATATGAATAATCGTATATGTGGCGTTGTGGCGGCATCCTAAAAAGTATCTATTTTATGTAAATAGAAAACTATATTAACATTACGTATCATTTAATTTTTGGTGGGAGTATAATTAACTAATACAATATGATTAAACGTCGACTCTTATTATATTTAAAAATCTCTTTCTCTATCGTATGAAGGTTTTTAAGATGTTTATTTTTATTGTACATACCTACAATTATATCAAATGAATTTGATAGTTAGATACTTATTTTGTAATTTGTATGGCTCTATTATACAAATAATTTTTACCACATTTAAAAAATATATAATGTACATTATCAATTGTCAATTTTTTTTTAACATTTTAGTGTAACCTTCTGTGCCCTATCCAACTACGTTTTAACCTCTTAAGTTAGAATTGTTTGTAAAAAAAAATATAAGAACTTTTCTTTTCTGTTTTGGAAGTGTCTCCGGTCCGATGATACCACCTGCGTGAGTCCCAATGCGGGCCAAAGCACTGGATAGAGCACCAATCATGCACCATCATTAATACTATCGTGTATGAAATATTGTACATAGCCTAGCTTATTTTTTATTATTATAATAGTTCTTTTTATTAAGATAATCTTAAGTATTTTTATGTAATTTGAATACAATTAAAGTACATTAATTGAAATCTAACAAACATGGAACAAGTTGAAAAAATTAATAATTAACCAAAAAAATAATAATAATAATATGGGCAATGTTACAATTTTGTATTTTATTTAAAAGAAAACAACAAAAAAATATTATTTTAATAACATGATTATTAGTATTTTATAGAGCTATGAACTCTCTAATGAATTACCTCTACTGATAAAACGAATAATATATGTTTTGAATTTTTATAACAAAATAATAGACACTATGGATATTTATAGTGGTCAAATATTACAATTTTTTGCTGTTTTATCATTTTATTAATGATTGTGTTTACAACACTTAGTATTAATGCCTATTTATTATTATATACAGTTATTATTTTATATTATCAGCACTGTCAAATGATAGCATTTTTTCACCAAGATTTTGTCTTCTCGCTTGGTTAACTGTGATATTTAATGTAAATAAATCTCGTTTGACAAAGTTAAAATTGACACATTACAAGTCTAGCCTATTGATTTTGCTTTGCATATTGAGTCACAAGTCTGTGAAACCATATGTCAATAGATTGATTTTTAATTGGTCATGCAAGCAGTTGCAAATGTACTTACCATAAATAAATTGCGACGTCAAAAATAAAGTTGCGCAATTGTTTTTTAACCAAAAAAAGATACTAACAATTTATATAACTTTGCTTTACGTGTTTATCAAATTCTATCATTATCAAGTGTCAAACATTTTTTGGAAATAATTTAAGTTACATTATAGCACTTATTAGTATAAAATAGTATTTAATGATGCGTTTTATACCAGTATGTCAGTATTTAAAGTTTTCTACCTAAATCATCTATTGAATAATGGGTGATAATAATATCCAATCAATTTAATTTGCTGTATTTATTATACATTGAGTCAAACGTTAACTAAAATTTAAAAGACTAGTGCGTTTCGGGTGGATAGTTAAATTTTTTATTCAACTAGTATTATTTTTTCCAACTATTTCACAGCATTCAATTTCTCAAAACAATAAAAATAATGCTCAACATTTATTTACTCGCAAATTGTTTTCAGAATTAATTCATGTTATTATGTACAATAAAACATCCGGTGTGTAACATTGATCCAACAAATATGTTTGAGAATCTCAACACGTATATTTTTACATTTACTCTGTAATAACTTGCGACATATATTAAGTTCAAGGTTTTCCTAGTTTTGTTTTGTGTATTTACCATTAACAATAAATGTGCTTCATAAGTGTTATTATAATTTGGGTCAACTTGTGTTTTTTAAATGTTAAATGTAATTTTTTATATATATATATATAAATATATATCTTCAATAAGTTGTAAGTTCATTTTTGCTGTAATTTTAAAATATACCTCATGTCCTGCTTGTGTCCTGTGCAATTATTATTTGTGCGTAAACACTAATTGTCCATTATTTGAATCCATATAACCTTCTTAGATATATTTTAATATGCTTTATTATAGGATCTTCTAAGTGTCTATTGTGTTTAATTATAACTTATGTAATAGCATGTAAATTTAGTGAACGGCGAGATATATCGAGAACCAAACACATTTACAAACTTTGATAAATCATTGTTTATAAAAAAAAAAAAAAAAAGTGGTCAATTATACCTAACTTCAATGTATTTGTGAAAATGAAAATAATGATAAAAATAATATCCAAATTTGTCCCACTTGATATCTGTTTGTAATTTACAAATGATACAAAAGACCTCAACGTTATTTTTTTTTTTTTTGTACCATTAAAAAATTTTGCACTTTGTGATGTTTAATTGATCAATTTATGTATGATAATATTATAGCATACTTAAGATATTTTTGTATATTATTAAACCAATTGATTAAGGTAGTACGGTGGCATAAAACTGAAAATGTACTTTTGTACTTCATTTTTTTTTTTTTTTTTTACGGTTAAGTTTTGTAAAGAACTACTTTGAACGCAAACACAAAAAAACAGTAAACTTTTTTTTTTTTTTTTAATTGTAACTTAATTATAAACATTTATGTAATGTATTCATTTTTCCACATTTCTATGTTTATTGTATTAAGAGTAATGATACTGAGGTTGATAAGTTCATACGCCAGGTTTTTTTTTTTTTTTTTTTGTAAAATAAAATTATACTGTCATTTTGTAATATAAACTTGTCTATATAATAATACACTCGTTTTTTTTTTTTATCCTTTTAATATGTGGCACATACAAAATACCTAAATTTTTGTTTGATGGTCTTAAAATATGTTGCTACTAAAATGCGTTGAGTTTGAAAGTTGTGAAAAAAATTATAAGATGATCATCACTTTGCTTCTTTACTTCTTTCTTATGGACTGTACAAAAAATGGTTTTCTTAATTGACCTGTATAACTTACAAATCTAGTAATTTACTTAAACACTCTTAGGTCTGACAACATTACCTAATGCAGTTTCAACATCAATTTAACACGATTTTGCTTCACATCATATCTTTGAAACAATTAAATATGATTTTAGGGGAAAAAATGGTACAATGTATTCATATTTTTGTACACAATAGTAGGCGATGCCACCATATTTACGATGTTCCCCACCTCGGCCCGAGTTACAGCCGTAAATCTCGGGTTACCAGGTTCGAACGCGTATTGTCCCGCGGAGATCAAACCGCAGAACAGACAAAATTCAATTGAATAAATTTCATCTATTCTGTGTTATTAAACGCCGCAAGAGAGCTATCACGAAAAAACGGCCAAAGAGATTGATGCGCGTTTTTTACTGGGAAAAAAAAAAATAACATCCGTCCTGCGGATCGTGATGATGACGGTTGCGTAACGTTTTGATCTTTTCACAGACTTGAGGTCACAAGTCGCGCGCGGATACCGTCCTCTTCGTTTTCTTTGTCAAACAGATTTCTCTCGTGTGTTATACACGGTTACGCGTTGGAAAAAGTCGCATTTCTGAATTTAATGGACATGACGTGTCTGCAGGTTCCTCTAGAGATGTTTTCTACGCGGGTTATAAATGATTGAGGTTCAAAATGAAAAATTCGGAATTTTTTCGCACACAAACGCATATTATACAGAATAACACGCGTGAGCTCTGCACGGGCCTGATTTTTAGAGCTCAAGCCCGTTCAAAATCTATCTACACAAATTCAGCCCGCCCAGGCCGGTCAATCCCAACGAAAATCTAGACCGCGCCCGGACCGGAGATAAATATTCCGGCCCGGCCAAAATTATTTTAACCCTTTTTTATATAGGTGTTTCGGTTAAAATTTTTAATTTCAGAATTCGTCTATAGCCGTAGACCGAGTCGTAATAACAGTCGCAATTGGTCCGAATCCGGGTAAAAATCGGACCGGCCCGTGCAGTGCAGTGTACCTAATAGTACTGCAATTGTGAATGTGGACAGTGAGGGCCGACTGTTTTGGAGCAAACGTCGTTGTTTGTTGATACAGGTTATACCGCAGTTCTATACTAATGGTTCTACACCCGAAAATTTTTGTACAGGTATATAGGAATTAAAAAGAGAAAATAAATGGAAATCGTTAAAAAGTCAAATGAATCATGCATCCCAATTATACAGCTTCTAGAGTCTATTTTTACTGTTGGTGCTTAGCACAGTAAACATCCGTGGTAAATTTAATTTCTAACATGAAAGTTAGCAGCTGTCTTAAAAGAAATTTAAAATTCCGAAAAACGTGGAACAATGAATCTTATATAGTATATAGTACGCCAATGTGCGTAATATTTTTTTTTTTTTTTTACCGTATATTTTCCGAGATCGGTACTTTTACAATGTTTCTGTAACGCTGCAGAGTCATCTAAACATAGATAAATCCAAACACGTGCATTATATCGAAATAGAGATGAAATAATCCGTTAAAAATTATTCGTTTTACAGAGTAAATTTGTATGTACCTTAACAACGATAAAATAATATGTTGGAAGTTTTATCTTGATAAAAAAATTCGATAAACCATTTGCTTCACCATTCGACTTTCTTTTGACGAAACTCTGTATGAAAAATCAAACGTATTTTTTACCCGCCTTTGAAATAAAATAACAAAACTGATAACAGAAAATTCACAATAAGTACGAATGAACTCGATTGAAAGCTGTCGTCTTTGAAAAACTTTAACTTACATTTTAACTTTTTAACACGTTAATGCCCGCCCCCTGCTTTGCCTATAATATTATACCTAACTCAAAGCACCCGTATACTAACACGTCAGTTGTATCGTAAAGTGTAGTTATTATTATTACTAAAGGTTGGTATTTGTCGCTATATATATAGTCTATGATGCAGTTGTATGCAGTTGAATGGGTGTAAAATATCTTTACGATTCATGAAATACAGAATTTAGAGAAAAATGTTTATTTTGCGTGAAGTAGCTAATTTTAGAGGTTAGAGAACATTCAATTATACGTTAATACGAGTACATATGAGAACAACAAATTTTTTTTTTTTTTTTTATGAAATAACTTTTTAATAACCACCTTATACATCTCGCGATATTACCGCAGCACTTTTAGAGTTGAAAAATAATTATATTTTTATCAACGAAATTAAAACTAATAAAATATACCCCACGTCTAAATCGATTAAATTGTTACCTTTATTTTTACAGAATACCTAGGTACCTTGATGGATCGATATTTTGCGCGTTTTCGGCGTGTTTCCATAAGAGAACACTATGATAACGTTTTGCCTATTTTTAACGACGTAAAAACACCGTGCGTACGTGGATTTTCGGAGAACGACCTCTTCTAATCGTTAACTGTATATTGCAGTTCGTTGTTCGTGATCGCCAATATTCTGCACGGTCCGCCGGTGCCGCCGACGATTTTTATGGGCAGGACGATCAGTTTGAACCCTCTGGGCGGCAACCGCGCGGTGCCGTTCAGCGCCACGTTCTCGAGATTGTACAGACCGGCCTCGGCGAGCGTCCTGTGGACGTCCATCGACTCGGAGCTCCCGGGGTCCACGCTCGGCCCGTCCACCCCTAAGCCGTGCGCTTTCCCGGAGTCGACGATCCACCGCGCCGCGTCCGCCGACAACCCCGGGAACCTATAAATTTGATAATGTTTATACCTGTATTATATATATCACAACTATCACAACTGCCGCGGTGTTCATTCCAGGAGGACGATCGATGCTTTGGGGGCGATTGTCCCTTCGAAGAAAAATCCAAATAAACACGCCCTAACGATTTTTTAAAATGTTCAAATATGAAAAGTTAGAACGAAAATTTTATTCGTACGAAACACCGTAGTACCGTTACACGTTGTTTATCGTATAGAATGTTTGAAACATTTTTTTTTTTTTATTTCATAATCTATAGCGCGACACGCGCACAGAAATATGTACCTGCTAATTAAAAAAATGAAGCATTTTTTTCGTACAACTGTTTTGTAATTTTTAGTGTTTTTTGAAGTCGGTTTTTTTTTTTTTATTTCTTTTACGCCCGTTACCACGCACCTCAACGTCTTCTGCGACCCCGCTGACCCGCCGTAGTAGTATTGGAGACGATCGCCGAACCTGTGGGCCCAGCCAAAGTTCACCAGAATCACCGACCGGTTGGGCAGCGGCCCGTTGGCTCGTTCCCACGCCGTCAAATGTTCGGCGGTCAACAAGAAACTGCCGTTCCCGTTGACCTCGTTGCTGACGTTCAGGTGCACCCCTGCAATCCGTACATTCTCAACGTGTTGTATAAGGAACACCACCAAGAGCCCGGGGACCAAGAGATCCCCGGGCACTTGATATTTTTCATCTTTACCGTGTGTGTATAGTACTTAAACATAATATATTATTATGATTTTTACTATGAAATGAAGGTTTATACACTATGTGTAATATTAAAAGGCCATTGTATACATATTATGTTACATTATCGAGCATTACAGATAGTGCGTGTAATTTACTGATGTATGTATTACAGTTATTGTTTTCGGCCCGAATTTCGCTCTGCATCAATTATTATTTTCATTATACAATTATGATTTGCGCCGATTCGTACACAAAATTAATAAATACATTCCAACTAGGGGAGTGTTTATGGGGTTTTTCCTTTTTTCAGAAGAATTTTTCAGAGGGTATTTTTACATTTTTTTTGATAAATTCAAATGGAATTGTTGTGTAAAAAAACGTATTACAAAGTTCTATTAATTTTTCTTCGACGTTTCACTCGCGGTGCCCAGACGATGTGCCGTCTATACTACGTACGCTAGCGAGTGGTGCCTGCAAACTGCTGCAGCAACTCTGTACGAACTTGAAACCGTCCCCAAAGTTCCGAACAGCTAGCAAACTCACCGGCATTATATTATAATAATATATTGTTTACGTATGCTATAACACGTAACACACATAATATAGTTATGCAATATTTTATCACATTGCGAGTTGGGCAGGTAAGTAAAAAATCGGGAAATTATTGTGTAGCCGGTTGCGGGTTGCTGCGCTCCTGGTACCGCGGGCACGGAATCTGGTGGAGCAACGTCTTGCAAACCACTCGGCACAAATCAAGGTCGAGGTGGACGCGGATCAACTCTAATCACCGTCGCTCGTACCAACGGTTTTATAATAGAAGATGTTAGATTTTTTTTCTCCGTTATGTCACCCACAGTAAATTAATCATTAGAAATTTCCCTTGATTCGTACCGATCGATTGAATATAACGATGCGACGAGGGTTCTAAAAATTACTGATTTGAATTTGCCATATGAAGTCTTCTTGAAAACGACTTTCCAAAAATGTTTGAATCTTTTGATACGAGTTCTTCGAAAATTAAAACTAAGAGTTTTTTCAACTATCGTTTGGAGATAAAATAGAAAATGTGCAAAATACGTGTAGATAGGTAGCACTGTTTTTTATAGTTTCTGACGAAGTAGTGTAACAAATTTTGACATTTTAGGCATTTTAAAAATATATTGCAATGTGTATGACTATCCACATTTTCAAATATTTTGTATTTCATAAAAATCCATATTATCGAGTATTAAATATTAAAAATAATTTGAAATTTGTACCTACTACTCATAATATTATGGCGTGTTATAGCAGCGTCTACTACGGACTACAGCCAATAAAACCCTTAAGTATTGGTATAATTGTAGATCTTTTAATGCCTTTTTGTAATTGTCGAAACTATCAAGGAACGCAACGGTTCTACGAAGATATTTGTTTCTTTAGCATTTTAAAATTTGGGCTCGGTTTATACCAAAGCATCTGATAAAAAGTGTTTCGCCATTATTGTGTTTTAAAATGTTCCCTCTAGTTTTTGAGTTATAATTACACGCATAATTGAAATTAAAATTAAACCGGACACCGGTGTATAATGTACTTACTGCTTACCTGATTTTCATTATTTTCGTTTCCGGTATTTTTTTTTTTTTTTCTCTAAAAATATCATAAACATTTACCGTAAGAACGTGAAAATTTTTTCAAACGTGTTGTGAAGAACGTTTAAGATATAGTTGCAAATTTGATTTATAAATAAACATAGACATTTTTTTAACATTGAAAAATGTAAAAATAAAAATAGCATTTAAAACGTATCAGACGCACTTTAACTATTTACACCAATATGGGAAATTGGAAAAATTAAAAAAAAAAAA
>CM029362.1:12542584-12559966 GCA_017140985.1 Hormaphis cornu
TTATTTGTTGATTATGTTTTTTTAGTAGGTACCTATTTTGGATTTGGACACCCTCATTTTAAAATCCTGGCTACGCCACTGTAACTACGTAGGTACCTGTGTTGTTATATTGAATCCAAATTCTGGTACAATATTATAGGTTTATATTATATTATTTAAAATTTAATCGAACTTGTATTTTGGAGTACGGTAGTATCTTATGATATCCCCATATAGCTATAGTCGTGTCTTGAAAATTCTCTGTCCGCCTCACGACCATTGACCATAGTTGCTGGCGTGCTTACATAGGTCTCCTTGGCTGAGCGACGATCACAAACTGCCGGTATTAGTTTTATTGAAGGACCGTTTAGTGTTGAAATAAATTTTTAAGTGCCCCTACATACTACCAGTTATATACTGCCGCTATCCTCTTTTCGACCACTACTAATTATCTGCCTAATGAATAATGAACCGCTTAGAATGGCCAATTCGGACCAATTCGTTATAATGCGTAATTTTTCTTGTTAATTGAATAATTATCGTTTGTATTTAATATTTATGTACCATTGCAGTGCAAACAAATAACAATACAAGCATGATGTAAAAAAAGAAAAAAGGGTCTCGCCCGTTAAATAAACATGTAAAACGAATTAATTTTCCCGTACTTACATCCTCTCCATTTGTTAATTTCTGGCCACGCCACTGGAACCGGCTGTATGTATAAGCTGTATTCGCAATACTTGCAGCTTTCCATTTCCTTTCGAAATATATTACACAGAACAATACAAATACTCTGCACAATCCATCGTGGCCGGGGAAAAATGCGCGTGTGTGTGTCGGGAATGGCTCGTATAAATAAATCATAATATTACACCTATAAGTGTCTAAAGAATTGTCGGTGCCTGTGTATAAAAACGCTCGTCAGACACCCGTGAAGACAGACAAGACCCGTCGAGCCGTTTGCGATCACTCGTTGTATTCGCGCCTCCGTCAACATGTGGTACTCGCGATCGCGCGTCTTCGTCCGAATTTTGACTGTAAGTATGGCACACATTTTTTTCCGCGGTAGGCGAACTTTTCGATTAGATAGATACTGGAGAGTCGAGTCGGATCGAATAAAAACCGTACCTAACGAAATATTAAAAAAAAAAAAACGAAACGAAGTCAAAAACACGGCACTACATTTAATATTATACAAAAAAAAGCACAAAAATTCAAAACAAGTTCCTGTATTTTATTCCGTTCTATAAAAATATGTACCTCTACTAATACGTCATGATATGTTGTATCGTCTCTTTTTTTTGTTAATCCATACAAATGTTAAACACGTCGGCATAGTTGTTAGTTATAAATTAATTCTCCTATTAGAATATCAAAAGCACAATAGCAAGACTTATCCACAGACGTCATAATATTACGTTGTAAAAAAAACGTTATACGACATATACATAGCTGTAATATATGGTATATTAATACTTAATCTCAACATAAATGACATAATGCATAAATTACACTAGTAACTAGTGTAAGTTGTTTTTTTTTTTAATAATTTGACATCCGTACAATGAAGATAAGTTATTTAAAAAGAAACTATATAGTCAAAATCATTAATTGTTGAAATCGGTCAATTGGTTTAGGCTCGACAAAGTACAAAGGAACACAGGGGTGGTTCTATCCGAAGAATAAACCACGCAAATCATAGATAGGTGTACTTATGAAAAAACTTTTTTTTGTTGTTATTTACAACACCGTATTGATATTGTATAATATCTGTGATTACTAGATTGAACTGATAGTGTGAAAATTTGTTTCTTTTTATCTTTTTTCATTTTTCTGAATAATGAAAGTGAACTCCCAACCCAGACATAATATCACTGAAGCCACCACTGTGTCCATATTGCTTATTACGAGATTTCCTGTTCTTTCTGTAATTTTAAAACATGAAAAATATATGTTTGATTTTAATGTGAACAAAAAAAATTAGAAAAAAAATGATTTTCATTCTTAAAGTTACAAATTTTTATGTATTACAAAAATATAGGAAATATTTAAAAAAAAAAAAAAAATGTATTTTATGGAAAAAAAAAAATAACTTCACTTTGATAACATATAAATTACTTCAATTAAATAAATATATTATGGTTGACACGTATTCTTTAAAAACTATTAATTTTGTGTTTGCTTACTATTTAAATCCTGGATATTATTCGTCTACCTACTATTTAATTTACTAATTAGTTAATTTATAGTAATAAAACTATTAACTAATTAGGTACCAAGTTTACAATTTTATAATTTATGGAGAGCTACCTATACACTGAAAACTATTTCTATAATAGTGGGAGTGATTCTACAATATACATTTTAATTTTTGAGAATTGTGTAAAAAAGCTATTCAAATTAAGCACAGTTGATATATATATTTGTACAACATACATATGCCTCTAATGCAAAACTATACGCATTGTAAATATTTTTATCTAGAAAAAATTATAACAGACTGAATAATGTCTATTCTCCGTATTATGTATATTGTACGAATGACTATGGTTGACACATGACAAATGTAATAGTTTTAATTGGATATAAACCTGATTGGAAATCAAAACCACACACAAAAACTAGTAATTGTTATTCTAAAAAAAATTAACTAATTTGTTTTAACCGACATTTACCTTAACAAATACAGTTATAAGGAATAAAACTACACTGTAACTACAGAATCCCAATATATACTAAAGCTGCCACCCGGTATACTAAATAAAAATATTTTTAAGATTATGCTATCATTTAGATTTATGCACATTCTCGTGATCTCATAAATCACGTATTTTTCTTTTCAGGTGTTGCTAGTTCACGAGATTGTATTTTCAAAATGTGATTTGTTGAAAACTGAATCACCTAATCGTCCTATTGAAACATATACAGATGGATATCAAAGAAAAGACAGACAAGCTTCAATAGGTACCTAAAAGCACAGTGTATCACCATATATTTTCTAATAGGAGATTAATTTTAATTTTTTTTTAATGAAAACAACCAGCATGATTGTAAATTAAAACTACGACTATGAAGTGTTTTACTTAGTTATAATTCACTGTTATACAACTATAAAATACTATTTTTAGTTTAAACGTATAATGTTTTATGTGTTCATTAGTACATATTATATTGTACCAAAATAACATTGGTTTTTCAATAAAAAAAAAAAAAACACAAAATTAGTGGAAAAACTTTGAAAATTTTAAGTTATATTCGAAACTTGTACGATATAAGTACTAGGTTTCGTATTGTGTGAAAATTTCAAGTCTTATAACGGTTAAATTACATTACGAGCTCATTACTGTAATTTTTTTTTTTAAACATCAAATTAATATTTGTGGTATTCTTTTAGATCTTTCCCGTATGTACCTGCCACCTAAAATTGAAAGTGTCGCGTCGAGTGGTTTTGGAGGCCAAGTAGATGCGTCGAATAATTTTGGGGACGACACCAATTACGGTTACAGTGAAGTTGGACTCAATCGAGATACACACGGATGGGGCTCGTCGGTAGATAGTAACACTAATTACGATACGTCGACGAAAGCCAGTAGCAGTTTGAATGGAGTTCAAACTACTCTGGGGCCTGCGTACGGTATGAGTACGTCGAGTAAATCCGAAGGGTCGTCGTTTGATCAAAGTACCGGCGGTCATAATGTTCTGACACCAGAAGCTGGAAACGATTTTGGCCAAAATTTGAACGTAAATAACGCATACGTCGACCTAAGTTCACCGGGAACCAGCAACTACGGCGGTCCGTTGGGTACAAATAATAATAACGGCGCGACTGCACAAACCGAAAGTGCCGATGGTTACGGACAAAAAGAACTGTTGAACACTGCTCAAAGTCAAGGTGTATTGCAAAATAGTTATAACGAATTAGCAGCAGTTGGTGGCACGTTTAGTCGGGATACAGACACGGGAAAACAGTACAACCCTGTAGGTACGGATCGAAATAAGGCAAGCGATTATAGCAATAAAGATCCGACGTTATTTCAAGATAACAATAGAAATGGCGGTGGCCGACATATTTATGATCAAAGAAATGACGAAAACTATGGTTCAAGCGATCGACAACTGCAGTCCGGCAATGGCCTGCACCGTATACCTAATTCGTCAAACCAAAAGCCTACTAATAATGGTGTCTATGACTCTGCAAATCTTGCAGATAACGCCGGTTATTCGTACGATCAGCCTTCTACCGGTTTTGTTGGATATTCCTCGCCAAATCGCAACAGTCGAAATAACCCTAGTACGTTGCAAACTAACAATGGTATCAACGATGACGGTAATAATTACAGCCAGTATGGAACACTTAACACGCAAAATTCTCAAGTCGGCGAGCATAGTCAAAGAGCTGTGGCGTCTACGTTAAAGTATGAACAATCTTCCGATGCGCGTTCTCCATCGCAATCTGATTCTAATTATTTTTCAAACGCTAAAAATTTCAATTCGAAATTTGGCGAATCGTCGAGCCAAATTTCGCCAAGTAATGGCCAATTCGAACAAAATCCAACTGATTCATACACCAATGGAATTGGAAGTTCTTCATTCGCAGGTCCTCGAGAACTTAATTCCATAGGAGGTGGCAAAGAACTACGGTCCGGATCAACGTCAGCTCTTAATGACTTATACGGCCAGAGTCGGAGCTCATCAAGTTATGAGAACGGATTCAGTGCGAACTCACAAGTGCAGTCGTCACAACGTTTAAATGCTTTAAATGACGTTCAGAGTGGAAAAAACTACGGTCAAAACGTTCCCGCTAGTAACGAGCTGTACAATAATCGAGGTTCATTGCAGAGTAGACTAAACCAAGGTCATCAGAACCCGCAGTCCGGCGACTACGATCAATTACGACACGCACAATCACACGCGACCGGGGGAAATTGCGTTCATAGTTTGTCGGCAAACTCACCGGTAAACGGTAAGTGTAACCGAGGTGGACCGTCCAACGTTTTCGCAGGCCAAAGTCGGTTTCCACAGATACCGAACAGTTACGGGCCGCAAACCGAGTATCGGCCATCGTCTTCGGGAACAGGAAATTACGGACAGAGCGGTTCCTCGACCAGCGCTGCAGGCGGTGGCGGGGGGTACACTCAAGGAAGTTCGTACGGCGTTACCGGCGGCTCGCGGTCTTACGGGTTCACTGACCGCGGTGTCGGCGGGCAAAATCCTTCAAACCGAGGGAATTCGTTTCAGCTTGGAACTAATCAAGGCGCTGCGTCGACTGCATATTCTGCGCCACCGGAGACGAACGGATACGCACAAACGCAAAACAGTTTACCAACGACAAAATACGGCGGACGTGCGGGCCAAGGGGGTTCGTTCTCAAATCACGGTCACAGAGGGTCTTGCGCTTCGCTCTGCAGTAAGATTGTCGGACGGAACGGTTTGGCCGATTCCGCGGCGGGCGTCGGGTCGTCGGACCGTCGGAGCCAAAAGAAATACTCCACCCTCGTGCCGAGAAACCAATACCAAAATTCTAACTTGCCCGCCCGGGAAAAAGGAGCATCGTACGACGACGAGCACCGCCCAGGTGACTACGGTGAGGAAAACGCGTTTTCAAATTACTCACCGCAAGACCCGCGGTCGCGATTCGGCAACGACGACCGACCATTGTCGACAAACAATAATTATAATAACAACAACGACAGTTATGACCGACCGGGTTCGAACTCGTTTTCAAACTTGGCGCCCGACAATCAGTCGAACCGACCGCGACCGGCGAACCCTGCAGCAGCAGCTGTAAACAGTAACGATTGCGGTAAAAGCGGCAGTGCAACTAACAAACAAACTGAAGCGATTTTCTCGAATACTGCAGGTTACTAATAACAGTCGTGTAACAACGAACGAATCATTCGCACGCGTATTGTACGCTTTGATTTTTAGATTTTAAAATAAATAGTGGCGATATTTTTTTAAGGTACATTCTACACGTGTAAAATAACAACATGTTCAAATATGTATTCGATACCTAATAAAGTTTTATATTTTACGCTGTGTGTGTGGTTTATGCGTAATTAACATTGGCAAACGGGGTCGTAAAACTTACGGTGTAGTTCCAAAACGGTACGCTGAAGTCCGAAAAAATTTTATAGTTTGGACCAGCCGTTCATTACGTAGGTATACGTGGACGATTTTTTTTATTTATTAAAACAAAATGAAAATCTTCCGGTACACGGTAATTGTACACAGTATTTACGAACATTATTATATATCTGTATTCTGTGTTTGTTGGTCTCGCGAATTTGACAGGACGGCCGGAGATGGGGAAACGCCGCCGCAGCGCGAGTGAAACGTTGCGCAACCGTCGATTTCGTAGACTATCGGAAATTTGTACCAGGAACCTATGCGCGGTACAACGTTTGTGGAGTCCACGCGCGGGAAACAATATTGTACGAAAAAAAAATATTATAAACAAACCAATGTGATATTGTGTATCTGCTGAAAACGGATCGTTTCTTTCTCTACGTTTGCTGTAGCGCTGTTCTTCATTAATAATAATAGACCGGATTAAATAAATAAACCTAGCTAACAACAAAATCTTAGATCTTTCAAATTGGGATATTTTTTTTAAACTGAGAAGAACACGTTAAATAGTCACTGTTCGTGTTTTTTTTCTTTTTTTTTAGCTTCTCAAGTATACGTTTTCCATTCTAATGTGGTACGTAATAAGATAGATATCGGATACCGACACCTATATAGATAGCGAACGCCAATATCCGACATACGCTTCAGTGAATAAAAAAAAGTGACGTAAGAGATCAGATTTGCGATGGTACGTGTTATTAGGATTATAATACAATTATTATGCACTTTTAATAGTAAGTGACGTACTCCAAAAGCCAGTTTCACCAACAAGGGAGTTGTGCCAGCAGCAAATTTGCCCCAAAAGCAAGGTTCACTTAAAAGTCACCTTGGGGGGTAAAGCGAATTTCACCAGCAGAGCGAGTTTCTCCCCCAGCTAGGTGACGAGCGAAGCGAGGAGGAGGCTAGTAATATTAGAAAAAACGATATTATATATAAAAAAAAATATTATAAACAAACCTAATATTGTATCTATACCGATAAAATCGGATCGTTTCTTTCTCTACGTTTGCTGTAGTAGCGCCGTTCTTTAATAATAGACCGGATTAAATAAACCAAACAACAAAATTGTAATTAATAAAAACAAAATTGAATTCAACAAAAACGAGCGGTGTTCTTTGCCTGCTGTACGTGTGAGTGTGTGACGTTTTCGATTTTAAATTGTATCGATACAACCAAAGGAAAACGTGAAGAGTTAAAAACAAATTGCTAGGTAGGTACTAAAAAAGCGCGTTTTTTGTAAGCTTTAACGTTGATTTTTGAAAACGCGTAAGATGTAGGACACGAGAAATAAGACCTGCAGGGGACGTTAATTTAATCAAATCAACGCCGGCTGAGTGTTTTGCGGTGACGGCCAAACATTTTTAGTGGGACCCCAAAAGCAATTTTTATTTTTTTTGATAGGTATAATTTATTAACAACACAGAATTGCATTCTTCTTAAATACATCACCAAAAATTGGAAAATTTTGATTAATAAATAAGTACTCTCTACTATAGTTAGTTATAAATTTCAATTCACAAATTGTAGGCACATTTCTCCCTGTCAACTGTTTACGAATTACAACCGAAACCGAAGAAAAAAATTAAGGGTAAAATGCAAAATTTTTGAACTAACACAATTTTTTTTTTTTTTTGCCACGCCTTAATCAATTGTTTAAAATGTTCCAATTGTTCAATCGCCCACGTCATCACTATGGTTGGACAGGAGAATTATAAATTTTTTTTGAACTCACAGTAAAGGGAGAGTCCTGAGCTATTGTTTGTACCCTCACCCACCTAACTGCCATCATACATACACATAAATCTAATAAATATAAAACCCAATAGATTTAAACCGTCGCATGTCCACCCAAACTTTCTAAACACAAAGATTCAGCTCAAGGCAGATCACAATAAAAAAAAAACATTACCACTTGAGGCCCAATTGTGATTTCAAAACTTGATCCCCAGGACGGTCATTTCTATCCAATTTGGAACAAATCCCAGTTTGATCAGTCTGGATGGCTCATACGTCTCACTTTTTTCATGGACCAGGTTAATACAATGAACTTACAGACAATTGCACAATAATTGACCCATGAATCGTAATAACATGTCAACCAATTTTAACTTCATACAAGTCGTTTTCAATTTTTTTTTCTTTAATTAATTTTTATCAAATGAGCAGTGTGTACAAATTTTTTTTAATAATCTAATAATTTTTTTTTCCATATTCTAAAAATATATAATTTATTTTATACATAATAATTTTTTTAAACTTTTTGTTAGATTAATTTGATAATTGATAAATATAATTTTCCCTTTCAATTTGAACCATCTTACCAGTAGATGCTGAAAATAAATTAACTATTTTGAGATCTTTAAAATTGTTTAGCTAATTTCTTCCGCAGTCACGTACATAGTTTCTATAAATTATTTGTAAATAATTTTGAAATTGTAACAAACAACAAGTGTTTATAGAGTGAATCGAGCTCTGCTCAGAATTGTAAGCAATAATTAAAATGTGACTTCTAGCTTAAACTTCCACAACATAAACCAACTGCAGTCGTAGATGTTGCTCCAACAAGTTACTTGGCTACCTGGGGTATGCTGTATAAAAATAGTAAATAGTGAAAAATTGTTGAAAGAAAGAATGTTTGAAAAATTCATCATAGTATTTATTATAAAACATATACATATCTACAATATAGTAGAAGAAAAACTAACTGCATTACATATTACTATTACAACTGACGAGTAATAATAAATTGTTGGCAAATAAATAAATTAATGGGGGTTATTTCCAAAGGAAAATTGGTGTACAAGACTATCAATCGTGTATTGCCCTTAACAAAATATACAGTTTTTTTCCAAAAATAAAGAATTTATATTTCAGAACAATGTATTTAATTTTATTTAATTACACTTAGTGATACAATCAAAATTGTTTCCAAACAAAACCAAAGTACAATGGACGTTGAAGACCAAAAAAATTTAGTATTACACATTTCAATTCCGTAATAATATTTGTAAACAATCTAAAAATGTAGAAGGTCAATACAGGAATGATAAATA
Organism: Hormaphis cornu; assembly: GCA_017140985.1. Classification (NCBI taxonomy): domain Eukaryota; kingdom Metazoa; phylum Arthropoda; class Insecta; order Hemiptera; family Hormaphididae; genus Hormaphis; species Hormaphis cornu. The sequence goes on from CM029362.1 coordinate 12,551,746, forward strand.
AAACGACTTGAAAGAAAATCAAGTGTCAAAAAAACTACAAGTGTCCTGAAAGTTGTGGTTTAAGTTATATTTAGAGAACTTAGTTATATTTTAACATTGTTACAAATTCTTTAGTTTTATTTTAAATTCAAATGTATTTATTTAATTTAACTTAGTACAATGGAATGTACAACTATTAACTGTGTACAATTGGGGATGAATTAGTTTTATATCGATTACTTAAAACAAACACATATATCAATATATTTAGTCTGGAAATTTTAGTTTTCCACAAAAAAAAGAGAAAAAAATCAAAGTTTGTGTGTTTAGAATCCCTTCACTAATAGTGGTTAACATAAAAAAGAAATTACACAATAAAAAATTTAGTCTTTGACTTCAGGGGATAAACTAAAACTATTTCCATTCTTAATTTTTTTTTTCCTTTTATGATCATCTGAAGAACTAGAACTGGATCTTTGACTATATTTCTTCTTTTTAGCAAAATGTTCTTTGTCCCTTGAGTGATTTCTTTTTTCTTCGTGTGTGAATTTACTGTTGGACCTATCATCTTTGTAACGTTTGTTTCTATCTTTGAGTACTTTTTCATCTTTGCGAGCACGTCCATCAGACCGATGTTTAGGTGAGGCACTTCTTGATTGTCTATTGATTTTTTTCTCAATTTTTTGAAACTTTTCTTTATCGTTACTCCTACTTTTCTTTTTACTATCATAAGAATGACCTAATTTTTTGGTATCATACATCTGATCCGACTTTTTATTATCATATGACCGATCAGATTTTTTGTTTTCATACGACCGATCTGACTTTTTACCATCATATGAGCGATCTCGCTTTTCTTTATCTTGTGAACGACTTGACTTTTTACTATCTAGTTGCTTATCTGACTTTTTACTATCGTGTGCCCGATCTGACTTTTTATTATCTTGTGACCGATCTGACTTTCTACTATCGTGTGACCGATCAGACTTTTTATTTTCTTGTGATCGATCCAACTTTTTACTGTCTTGAGACCGATCAGCCTTTTTATTATCTTGTGAACGATCAGATTTTTTAGTATCTTGTAATTGATTTAACTTTTTACCATCAAATGAACGATCCGATTTTTTATTATTATATGACCGATCAGATTTTTTATTATCATTTGACCGATCAGATTTCTTATTATCATGTGACCGATCTAATTTTTTATTATCAAACAAACGGTCAGACTTTTTACCATCATACAAACGGTTATTTTTTTTTTTATCGTCAAAATGACGATTTTCTGATTTTTTATTATTAAAATGATTTTCAGGACCATTCTTTAAGCTACGATCTCGTATTATTTGAAACACGTCTTCAATTTTAGCCATCATATCAATTTCTGTTTTAACATTATGTTTGTTTGATCCCTGAGTAACATTATAAAATAACTTATTTTTAATCAAATCTATAATGGTCATTAGATCCAATTAATCTTATAATTACCTTAGGCGGAGTTCCTGGCGGTGTATCTCCTCCTTCTTTACCTTTATCATTTTTCTCTTTTTCTTCGTGTCTCTTTTTTCTGGCTTCTTCACGTCTTTTGATCTCTTCTTCTTTAGCTTTACGTTCCATTTCCATTTTCTACAATTTAATTTGTATAAATTACTGTTAATAAAATAATATATTGATAAGTATATATTTGACTCACTTCGAATTCATTAAAAGAAATCATTTTGCTTTGCTCCTGTCGCCAATGTGGTGGAGTATAACTTCTAGATCTACTGCGAGATGGAGTTCGAAATCTAAGAGTACCACGACCTTTTACAATGCGTCCAGATTTTGTAACACCGCGAATTCTATTTCTTTTCTTGGATTTGTCATCAGAATCGATTTGATGATTTTGAGGTTTCATAAGAAACATGGCTGAAGGACCTCCACGAGACAAAAACCTGTTAGGTGGTCCAGCAGGTATTTCTTCAGGGTCTATATTGGTAACAGATGCAAGAGGGTGTAATTGACCATCAGGAACAGCATCATCATTGTTTTCAACTTTTACATCATCCAATCTAGAACAAATAAAACTCAATTTAATTAAGGATAAAAATAACATATTTTATCATACTTTTCGCTTTTTCTTTTAGATTCTTTTTCTCTTTTTTTGTGTTTTCTTTTTCTTTTTTTCTGATCATCTGATCCTGAACTTGTTTCACTATCTGTGGTTCCTTCCACTGATTCTAGTGGTAACATAAAATATAAAATAATTTAAGACATAATTGTAATGAGTATATAAAACTAATGAAGAAAGAGTATAAATCTTCTTTACCGGGCATCTTTTTTCAGATTTATACTGCCAAACTAAGTGCAAGATGGGCAACATTTTTACATATTTGAAATCAGCGTAAAAAGTACTACCGATTAAAAAAAAAAAAAAAAGAAAAAAAAAAAGATACCTGGTAAAGTAGATTTATTCCAATATATTATACAAATCATATTTTGCGTCATCAATTAATTTTCAAAGTGGAAAGAAAATCAGGATAGGTTACTTTATAAAACCTTGACTTATTTTTTAAAAAAAAATTACCTTTGATTTTAGACTTTAACACAAGTTCCCCGCATTTCACAACTTTTGCATCCTGTAGAGGCCGAGAATTATTATCTACACCAAGTTCTTCAATTTGCATAACAACAGGCTGGCCGGACACCACTCTTCCAAATACCACGTGGATCCTGTTACAAATAACTTATATAAATACTTATAGACTTACAAACTTATAGTAAACAAATGGAATTTGACTTACCCATCTAAGTGAGGGGATGATTGTGTTGTTCTACAACAAACAACATGACATACGACCAAAATTTTATTAGGCTATTCTGATATACTGATCCCATCAACACATTTTCAAATTATAAAATCAAAATTACATTAGTAAACATAAATTTTTCTTTTAGATTCTAGTAATCTCTGATAATCTACCATTTTAAACTTTGACTGTAAAAGTGAATTAATTAGATACATAAAAAAATGGATTGAAGTTAATTTATAAATTTGAACTAATTTATTATTGAATTCTGAAAACATTCTAAATTAAATTATTTCAGTTACAACTTAATAATTTAAAAAATAAATGTGAAGAAGTATTGTTTTGTTTGTTTTTAATTCATAAGACACTTTGGCATTAGTATTATCTTATCCGAAGAAAAAAAATATATAGAATAAAAATAAGAGATGAGATAATAGAAATGTTTACTGCTTATAATAATTATATTGTACAATCTATTAAGCTATTATATAGGTAAGCAAATATAAGTAAATACATACAGATATTAATAAAAATTATATGATGTAAGCTTGTATTGCTGAATTGATTTTAAGTACAAAACTATTTACAACTAATGAACAAGTTAAATTATTTTGTACTTCAAATAGTTTGAACTAGCTCAACAATATACTTGAAACAATAATTGTAAAAAATTCATAACTAATTGATATAATGAATTTTTAAAAATTATTCTGAATGGTTCAAACTTTAGATGAACTAGTAATTTTTTAGGATTCATTATGTTTTTATGAAAATTTGTTTATATTTTGTATATTGTTTTATGTTTATTAACAAATTTTGATAAATACTTAATAAATCCTAAAAAATTACAACAGCTGTATTGAAAAAAAATTATTTTATTACATAAGAACATACCCAAGAGATATAATAATTGAATGGAGTATTCAAATAATTATAACTTTTATTTAAATAGTATTTTTTTTTAATAAGGTTAAATTTGTATTAAACCCTTATGAAGGTTTATAAATTATTTTTAAATAAAAAATATTATACCAAACATGATCCATAGTATTTTTTAGAACTTACATAAAAAATTGAGAGCTATTTGTATCTGGTCCTCGATTAGCCATTGAAAGTAAAAATGGTTGATCATGTTTCAAGTCAAAATTTTCATCTTAAAACAAAAATAAAACAAGTAATTACAGTTAAACCACAATTAAAAAGTTAAGAATTTAAAATTTAATAGCAAATTTAAATATTGCAAGTATTTTACTAATAGTCGTTAATAATTAAAATTTCTACCTGGGAAAGTTCCACCGTATATTGATTCACCACCTGTACCATTCCCAGCTGAAAAATCTCCACATTGTACCATGAAGGATTTGACGACACGGTGAAATATAACACCTTGATAGTGTAAAGGCTTTCCTGTAGTTTTGCCAAGACCTTTTTCACCAGTACACAATGCTCGAAAATTTTCACACGTTAATGGGCAAAAATCATCAAATAGTTCAAACACAATGCGTCCCAGCAGAACATTATCAACTGCTACATCCATAAAACACCTAGGTCGAACATGTGTCTTTGGTGTTTCAACATCGACTCCCATTGTCGTATCTTCAGTCCTGAAAGTCAACATACACTTCTAAATAAAATCCAATATATTTGTCATCTAAAGTATGAAATACACTGAATTCATAGGATATAACATAGAATTTGCATTTTAAACTACCTATAAATTTCAATGTATATATACATACTATATATACATACTCTAATACACATCATTATCATAATTAGTATCAAGTCTAAAATTTTTATTATAAGTAAATTAAATTTATTAATTGATAGAACAAATTAATATTGTATAATAAATGACAAAATACTTATAAATCACCGACTCATTTTTCTCCCAATAAGACATTAAATAGGTGTTATAACTCAAGTCAACAAATAATATTGTAATAATGTGTTAAAATTTAAACATAGTTATGTCATATACACTAGAGACTAGCTAAAATATGTCTATACAGAAAAATACCTTGAAAAATATATTTTACACTAGAAGTTAATATTTTAGTAGGCATAGTAATAAAACTTACATTTTAATTAAGTCTTGGTTTTATTTCTGAAAAAAAATTTGAATTTTGTGATACGAAAATGAAGTTAAAGAAATTAAAAAAAAATATTTCATACTAAATTTTAAAATTGTATTATAGTATCTAAAACACTTGTACATTTATATGATATAATAAAATACAGTAATATACCCATATATTTATATATATAAATATATGGGTATATTTATATGATAAAAACGTTTAATATTTTTGTAATAGGAATCATCTAATCAATTGCTTACCAAGGGTTTTCACGAGGACTACAGTAATTTTTAAATTTATAATTCTAACGGCCAAATTATTTTCTATTTTAACTTTTCATAATCATATAATAGGTAATGTTTGATAATAATAAAATATGTAATATGTTTAATAATAATTCAATCAAATTTTTATAATTGTTGTTAGGTACTTTATCTAACATAAATTACTCCAACAACCTTGGAGCAACAAGAACTAACAACTAAGACGCGTCCACTGAGACACGCAGATAGTTTGTCTAATATTTTGGGTTGTGCAGTTCGATGGATATTGTACCAGAAAAATTTTGGCAAGCTAGCAGTTAAAAAAGCACGCGTGACAAACAATTTAATCAAAAATGATATTGCCACACCATTGTTGCCTTTCACTAAAAGCTTTCTTTAGCTCTTAAAGTATACAAAGTACATCTACTGGATGTATTTGTCTGTATAATTATTCATTAGGTATTTATATCGATTAGTTTTTAACAAATTAAATTGTAACTGGTCAGTGCTCACTATTTAGTCATGTCCTATAGTGAACGCAAAATTGTTGTTTGCTAATTTTGTTCATTTAATTGGGTACTTGAAGGAAATCGTTTTAACACCCAAATCTCTTTGTCACCGGTAGGTACAAACGAAAAAGCTAAACCCGAGGTAAAGACAGTGCAAGCGGAGGGACACTCGCGGTCGTCCGCAGCTGTAGTAAGTACTTGCAACTAAACTAATTGTAAGTATATACATGTACTATATGTGCAAGTATAAAATACCTATAAAACGTAGTAAAACACGTTGCTCGGTTAATCGCTAAAAAACAAAAAACCTTTTTTTTTTTTTTTCCGAAACGTTTTAAGCCATCATTTACGATTTATTGCATTTACGTAAAAACGAAACGCGCCGCTATTGAATGTACGATGTGTACCATTTTTAACGCGTATTTAAAATGAGAATCATTCAGAACGATCCGAAAACAAAATAGGCGGTTTCGTTTCATCGGCAATAGGAGGTACTTACGCGTTTTACGTAGGGTACGCCGAGTGTGGGTTCGAGCCTTTTTTTGCACTCGAAAAACGAAAACGCGACGTCGGCCGTCGGCAAACGCAATCGGATCGTATCGACAATAACAATTATTACAATAATCGTATAAAAACATAAACAAAACAACAGCTCGCACGGTGTAAAGAAGGCAGGACATCCGTCGGTTGTTCAGTGGTCGTCGGCGTAGTAGTACGTAGTAATAGGCCGCTGGCCGTGTGCTTTCGCGTTTATGGTCTTATTATCAACAACAGCGACCGCCGACCGGGTTTGCGACCGTTCTACCGGAACGAGACCGCGTCCCGACGCACAGTTTGTTCCACTCCTTTACCCGCATAACATCGTGCACCTACCGAACAAAGTTTTTTTCAAATTTTTAGTGTTAGCAAAAAAATAAACTACTAATATTGAAAAACACTAAAAAAAGTGACTTCTAACTTTCTAACTAACTATTGGCGCCCAGGCTTGACGACCATAATAATATATTATCCATGGCTTGCCTAATATCCACAGACCGGTGGCGCATTTTTTCTTTTTTTTGTTAATCGTGAAATATTCCATAATTTTATACTGTACGTTACGCGAGTTTTTTTAATTCACATATAGGGAAACAAACGACGTTTCTGCCGACTACACGCAATCCGTAAACACAACGTCTGGTGGTATGTCTGTGGTTGCGAGTGGGTAGACCGATGACGGTATCAAATTACTGCATTGTTCAAAAATTTTGGCGGTATTTTGTGTACTGCGTAAAAATATTATAAACTTTTTAGAACGAATTTCAATCGGAAATGACAATCCGCCCATGACATAAGTACTTATGCCACGAATCCGCCCTTTTTCCTACTAGTGTTTAATGTTATTGACGTGTGATTTTCCAAAAAATGTTTAATAATATCGGAAAACGAGTGGGTAGCAAAATATGCCGAGAATGTCTTTTAATGTGTAAAGCGCAAGGTTTTTTTTGCACATTAATGTTATGTTCAACGAATGTACATACAGAAAAATCACGCAAAAATCGAATATCATTGTAACCAAAATATTCCCAAGTACGTTTCAGAATGTTAACATTTATTTTGGTAAATAACAATATGAGCGAAAATATCTTAACTACAGTACAATACTATTTCGTCTGAACCTGGCCCGCCTCCAAGCTAAACCATCGCGATAATTTCATAAACAAATCTAAGTCAAGGTGAAGAAGTATAATTTACGCACTGGTGTGAATATTAAATTTGTATTTATAAGACAACAGAGATGAAGTAAAACCCTATGGTAAAAGCTATTGATTCACGAGTCGCCAGATATCACAAAAACGCTTGTCTCAATGGTTTCATGGAAATAAATCTTACATTCGCACCACCATCTTTCTCTCGTTAGGTGACTTTGTTAAATGTTTACATCTTTAGATTGAAAAATACCTATGAGATTTGCTTCATTTGTTTAATCAATTTTTCAGACTTTAGTGAGAAATTCCGATTAATTATAAGTAATCAACATTTGTTGTTGACACAGAATTTGAAAACAGCTCATTCTACTGAAAATAATTTAAGATTGCCTCTGCTAAACTGAGAATGTATATGCCAAACAAAATATATTCATAATTTTCTTACACTCATATTTTTAGTTTATGACAAGGGTTACTGGTTGTTATTTTTAACTCATTATTTACATAACTAAAACATGTATTAACTTTTAAGTGTTTTATTTATTTATTTCAAATTTCAGTTTTAAATATCTCCAAGAAAGAATTGTCGTTGAGAAATTGATATTCAATTATAGACGACCTTGTTTTACATATCATGTCTTTGTTTTCGTAATTCAATATCCATGACTCATAACTATCTGTTGTAAAGTTTTTTTTATAGATATTCATTTATTACTTATATTATGTTCATATATTTGCTTAACTCATTTTAACGAATCTGGAGAATTTAAGGGATTCAACCTTTCACAAGAAATTATTAACGGAAAATAAAATATAATAATTATTTATTTTTAGTTATATTTAAAAAGATTTTGCTTTGAATTTTCTCGTCAAAAATAATTCACACTTATTTATGATTATAGTTATTAACCA
>CM029362.1:12560366-12624155 GCA_017140985.1 Hormaphis cornu
GCATTTTTCACTTGTTATGGCGGCTGCGGTTGAAAACCTATAGATACTATGAAAAAAATCTAGCATATAGTATTTGAGGGATTGCGGTACGGTATAATACGTTCAATTCCGAGCTCTGTGTTGCACAAGTAACCATTACTTTATAGTATTGTGTATTTGATTAATTATATTTCCATGTATTAATTTTTATAAACAAAAATATAAATTTAGTTATTAAAATTCCCACACGTAATAAACAGTCATATTAAATAATAATCATGGTTTTTACAAGTCTAAAACTGTTTCAATCACTAGAAACAATAAAAATGAGCTTTACATCTTTTAGATCATAAAATTCATAAATCATTATTTTAGACAAATAAGGTAATGTCAAAATAATAGTTTCTACATGTTGATATTTAAAGTTCAGCAACACCAAAGATTCCATACAGGTGTGGTGTGCAGCTGTGAGCACGGCTATACCTAGATCTATATATATATATAGCTATGGCTGTGTGTAAGAATTAATGTAATAGGTATGAAATTTAATTTTAGTTATTGAGTTATGATTTGTTATCAGTTGTATAATGATAAATTATGCAGAATATCAATGGTTTAATTAAATTAAAATGAAATCAATTTACTAATTGAACTCAGTCAGGTCACAGATGAGAGTAAAAGAGAAACTTAACTAATCAAAACGTAGGCAGATGACATACAGTTACAATTTATTTTGAAAGTAATATATTATTTAAATTATAAAACTTGGCGCAAATTTAATGACTATATTATAATATTTTGGAATAAACTATGTAAACAATTTAATAAAAATTTTGATTTGTAAAATATATTGTTTTTATTTATTGATTTGCTATTTATCATATAATTTAAAAACATCCAACATTATTACTGATATACATCTCAGTAGAAATTTAAAATTATACATTACGTTTTGCCCAGACTAAACAACAGTCACATGTTTCTGCAGCAACATGATTCAACCAATACAATAATAAGCTCTATTTGAATGGTTATTTTTTTAGAGTAGCGTATCCAATCTGACTATAGTAGGAAATGACATTTTAATAAAACACCGTTAATTCAAATTGTATTTCAGCAAGAGCCGGGTTTAATAATTTAACGACAAACTAAACAGTCAGAGGCTAAATAAAACATGATAAATTCGTTTTTTGAATTTATTTGACAATATGTATCTCCATACTAAGATTTATTAGGTAATTAAATAATTACAATTAAAATAACTGTTATTTATATGTTATATATACATAGCTTATACAATCATAAAAATTATTATTTAACTTAAAATGTAAAGTTCAAAAGAATTAAAACTAAAAGCAAAATTTGAAATCTTTACATAAATCAGTGGTTTTAACAGATCCTAAAATCTTAAAATAACTAATCAATGTATGCTTTTGATTTTACACTTTATCACATTTTTTTTTTTTCTGTTAGTAAAATAAATAGTATAGTTTTATGTAATAAAAAATTAGTTGTTATTGTTTAAATTAGTTAAGATCACTTAAAATGTTTTTAAAAAATACACAATGTACAAGACAAAAAATATTTTTAATATAAAATAATATATATTAAAAATAAAATTTCTTCTAAAAAAAAAAAAAACAATAATTATAATACCTTTATCAAATAACAAATACAATCTATAAGCATATTAATTTTTGTGTGAAATTGTTATTGTTAAAATAACAGAGTTTGAAAATGTAATGATAATGGGTTTTATAAGGCTGAATACATTATTTCTATCAACAGTCTAGGTCGCAATGACCTTAAATTTTTAAATGAAAAAAATATTAAAACAAATCATAAACATATATATCTTGTTGAATACAATTAAAACATTCTATAAATAGATTTGTTTATTTTTTTAATAGGCAGACTTAATAAATCATTCGTTAGTGCTGTTTTCTTGTTCAGCTTCTGGATTTTCATTTTCAACCGGGGTACCTTCTTCTGTTGGTGTGTCAGTCGAGTTTTCAGCTTCCATTGGGTTTTCTTGGGGTTGAGGAACTTTATTTTCTAAAATAGAAATTGTATCCTGGATAGTTTTAATTGCTTTTTTTCTAGCCGCACGTACATCGTCTCTTCCTATAAAAAACGAACAAATTTATTTTCATAACCTTTTAGTCATTACTTTCTATCTCAGAAAAATTAATGTTCATGGTGGTCATGAAAAAGAAAATCATATAACTTAAAAAGTTTAAGAATTATCACAATCTATGTAAACGTGATTTAAAATTTTAAATTTTCTAAGAACTTAATTTAATTACCTATTTCTAAAATAACGTGTTTTAATTTTAAAGAAATTCATACATTTTTTTTACCAGACAAAAATCATTGCTAAAAATTATCAAATTAAATTTTCAAACGACTTAACAGTATGCACGCAGGAAGAAAATCTTCCACTGTTTTTAAACTAAATTCTTATTTAAGTTATTTAACAATTTAAATGAAAAACAATGACTTTTATAGTTAGAATGGTGTCATACTATGTGTTTCAGATGCAGTGTCTACCAATGTAATGATGAAAATGCTAAATTGAACAAACTACCTTAAAATAAACAAAAAATCTGTAATACTAGACAATTTACCAGTGCCGGAACTAAATCCAACGCAGCATCTACCTCTACACATTATACTTTACAAAAACGCAAAGGTAGATGCATTATAAGTTATGCATTATACAAATTATATTAAAATTATATATTATGATTTTGTTTTGGGAGGAATACATTTTTTTGTATTTTTGACTATTTTTTGTGTTATAATTAAAAACAAAAACTGTTTGCAAAAATGATCTGAATGTCTTGAAATTTTCACAAGTCGCTAGGACAAGTAAAACTAACATACACACATTATTATTAGATTAGATAAATTTAATATTTATTTTAAAAGTTTGAGCATAATATAAAAATAGTTTAATATTTGATTCACTGAAATTGCTCAAAATTATAATATTATAGGTAAACAAATAGCAATTCATTCATGACTAAAATATTTAGTCATACCTACATCTAATACAAAAAAATTTACAAGTAATTTCTTCCATAACTTCACCACAAGTTAAGCCTTAAATGTTGAATGATTAATAAATAAAATAAACATTACCTTCGGTTTCGATAGTATCCAACTTGATCAAATTTCTGGTAAGCATTTCATCTAAATAAATGTATTGCTTATCAGTACGCGAAGAGCCGCAAAACTGATTGACAACTGTTGCCAATTCGTCAACTTCAGCTTGAACATTTTGCACTTTTACCAATGCATCTACCGGTTTTACTTGTTGGCGAGGAGGTGGTGGAGGAGTGGACCTGGATTCCTGTGGAGGAGTTTGCTGTCGCTGTGGTTGGGAAGGTGGTGTTTGACGACGTTGAGCAGGATTTTGATCATGGAAGGAATGATGTTGTGCAAATGGAGTTTGTTTACCAGGAGCTCGTTTTGGCAAAGTTGAACTATTATTATCACTAAATATTTGTTCAACATTCTTTGGATACACTGGTTCAGAGCGCCCTTCCACATAAATTGGAATGTGTCGCACATTAGACTGTTTTTGAGTTCCGTGTGATGTAAATGAATCATTTTGAGGTTCTTTTTGTTGTTGATAATGTTGCGATTGTGTGGGTTGTTGAACATTATCCGATTGACTGTCAGCGCCAACTGGTGTAAATTCCAATTTAGAAACAAATCTTTGAGGTTTGTCTTCGTTTTCCTGAGATCTTAAACTGTTTTCAAGTGGAGAATGCTGCTGCTGCTGCTGGTTATCCATGTTTTCTTCAAACCGTTTCTTATCAGGACTAGATTCAGTACGCTCAGCGTTATTTTGGTTGAGATCTGATGGTCCTTCAGACCAGTTATCTCCAGACACTGTACGTTTACGACTCCAACCTTTTGAACTAGGTTCGCCTCCCCACGGTGGACAACGCAAATGTCCAGCAAGATCTGGATGCCTTTTGGCTAAATCTTCCAAGTGTGAACGTACACTCAAATGACCTCTTAGCATGTCATCATCAAATGGAAATTCTTCCTAAAAAATTGAAATTTTTTGTTTTAAAATGTTTATATTGTATTGTTATTTAATGACTTTTTTGTACACAGTACAGTATATTTTAATGTCTGTCAGAAGTACGGCCAAAATATACAAAATTATATATTACAAATAAGTTTGTTTTAATCATTAGGTACGTAAATTTACTTAATTAAATAACTGGATAAAAAACTAGGTAAGTATTTCAGATTTATAATATTTATATATACATTAATTTTGTGCTAAATATCATAATAACCATAAAAAAACATTTATCTCGACACTTTTTTATTTATTTGACTGTCAACAGCAGCCACTATTCATGAAGAAATAACTACATTTTGTATTTCAGCTATCTGTATGTCGAGAGAAATAATATTTTCCATTATATTGAGGTACCTAATGGGGCTGTGCGTGCAAACGCGCGTGGGAAGCAAAACCACAAGAATCGTTTAGTAAAAAAAGTACTGTGATTATGGAGACTGCTGAAACAAGACGTGACCAAACGATTTTGGATTTACGCTCTTTTTAGGTTTTTTTGTATCAACCGAAAGAGTTGTTTCTTCACACGAGATCAACGTCCATACTCCATAGTTATTAGTTTATGTTTAAAAATATAATATTTTGTAATGTTATACAATATTACTAGCGACTTATTTTTTGTTAAATTATTGTACCTATTTTTTTTTTTTTTTTTTTTGTACGCAGAGGGACGAGTTGTATTAAAAAACCAGTATGATAAATGTTTGATTAGACGGGAATATGATTAATTGCAATTTACCAAGTTGAATAACAAATTGAGCAGTGTGCGCAGCACTTGTGTGTAGTATTATATTTTGTATTACTATACAAACAAATTGGAAAGTTTGATATAATCAATCGGTTTAATTGCAGTACGTACAAAACGAGTAGCATGCGACGTTGTAGGATCATGTAAAATAAATGCAGCCAAAACCAGCTATACTGGGACCCGGGCCAATAGTATGTTACTAAAAATAAAAAAACAAAACCCATCACATATATCAACTATACGAAGAAATCGGTAGTAGCACAATAGTTAAAATATTAAGTTGGGATTTCAGTGATTTTACTCATCACGAAATTGTAAAAAGCACTAAGGAGATTTGCTATCTTGGACGTAAAACGGCGATTTCCAATTTATGCTTGGATCGAGTTCTTTTGAGGCAACGATAATGATTCTAAATATTATATACATTTGAATATGTAATGTAATATGTATGTCGTAAAATTATTAACTTTACGACTTTTTCTCAAAATTTTTTTAAAAATTAGGCTAAAATGATGTTTGAGATCAAAAAAGGGAAGTAATTCTAGATCGGGTAGGAAGTTATAGTTGGAGTAGCGACTTCGTTTTGAGCGGGCCACTGTACGAAACGTTAGTTTGACGTTTATACTAAATCTGTAAGCGACGAATGAGTTTAAAAAAATTTTTAAACATATTGACCAATAAGTCATAACTGAAAATTAATAGTACTATACAATGATTTCTAGAACCTACAAACTTAATGAAAGTTGTGTAATCGTTTCATACAATTTTTCAACTTTTACAAATACTGTGTGAAATTTTCAAGTCGTTAGAAGCAATTTTAAAAATTTTAATGTTCTCGTTTTTAGATCACAATTCTAAATGTAATCAAAATTTCCAACAAAAACTTTACCAAAGATACCATATAAGTCCAAAAACTTATTAATTTTATTAGAGCACTCATTTTATGCAAGTGTTAATACAGAAAAAAAATTACATTGTAAAACCATTACATTTTTCGCTCAGCTCAGAACCTAAAAATCGAGATTCTGTTTCCGGGATACTAAGTAATACAGCTTCAAAACCAATACACAATTGCAACACATCCAGATCAGATTTCAGAAACGTTATAACACCAACAAATTAATTGATACACAATGACATAAAAAATACAATATCCCATTATGTTAAGGTCGTAATGTAGGTAGGACGTAGGTATTAAAATTTCGAAACTTAACAGAATATTAAATATTTTATAAAACAATAACCTTGAAAATAGACAAATTCCAAAATTATAAAACTATGTGAATCGTTCAAAAGTCGTTTCAAAAATTGATTTCTATTTTACATACGTAAATGAGTTGACCCGTCTTAACGTTTGTGAACATTTCAAATCATTTAAATTTTTGAATTTTTGTTTTTGGATCATAACTCAAAAAGATACATGAGGTATTAAAAATAAAAAAAACTTGAATTAAATTACGTTTTGGGCTAATTACATATTTGTAGAGGTATCATACGTAAAGATTGTAGCAATTCTACAACCCAAGTGTCCAGATAACCAAAAAAAGAACAAAAAAAAACACAATAACTGTTAAATCAATATATTTCTCACTGCACTCAAAATCTAAAAATCAATTAGCTACTTTAAAACTTCTATGTATCTAGGGTAAACTAGAGTAGATAAATAACAATACTTTATCTTTATGTATACATATATGTAATTAGTGTATTATATTATTATAGATCAATATTATGTACTAATACATTTCCTGATAAACCTATCCATATTCATATTTATACCAAATTATGTCGTTAATAAACTAGCAACAAGATATGTAGCATAGCATAGATGTTTATCTCTTAGAAAAAAATGTAATCACCGTGATGCAAGCTTGAAGGTACCATTGCACATTTATTTATTTTCATTTCATCAATACTATATTACAAAATCATATGAATGAATATGTTTGTTTACATCACCTAGCTATTGTAATTAGCATTTCATTCAATGCAGTTAACAAATATTAGTTACACAACTAAGCTGTATAGTACCCCTTTGTTCAGTATTTATACACATAATATTATTTAAGCATTGTATTGACTTGGTAATTGTAAATAATTTTATGGTCATCTCTAAAATTTTTACGAGTAAAACAGAATAAAGATATAAATTTAGGTTTTATAAACAAATAGATCTCACAATTAAATTAATGTTTGAATGATAATAAACAACAGAGTTATAATTTATAAAAGTATTAATCAGAAATCAGTACTATGATGCCCCTGTGTCAAAAATATACTTATGAAGTAACTTTGGTTTGCAGTGGGTTAAGTAAAATAAGTATTTTGGGTAAATCACTGGCTTGGAAGTATAGTTTTTTGTTTTTATTAAATTTGAAAGCTATGGATTTCTAACAAAAATTACAATTCCGTTCTTGATATCTTGTCCTATGACTATAAAATCTCCAAAGATAAGTGGTTGACCCAAGATAGTTCTGGTAAATTATTTGAAACTTTTTGTATTCCAAGAGTAGCGCGAGATGTATTGATTGCATAATGATGCATTTATCCTTGAAAAAAATTTATGTTAGAAGAATAATAATTAATGCAACTTTAAAAGCCCATTTACAAATTAATAGTATTACTTAAAAAAATAGATAATTAGCCTGAATTGGTACTTTGGTAAAACCTTTTTTTTAAACTTTTTAAATTATGATCAAAAAAAAAAAAATTTTAATTTTTAAAATTGCACCTCATTACTTACAGACCATTTAAAATGGTTTAATGCATTTTTAAAAAGTCTTCACTTGGCATGAACAAAAATTAAAAATACATAAAAATTAACATAATGTTATAGGTAAGTGTTACTATTTATTTTTTTAATAAGACTGCAAAACTTTACTAAGTAAAAAAAAATATTTACCCAGTAGGTACTATCATGTTCATATTATATTCTCTATATTTAAGAATATTTAAGAGGTAGGTACACCAAACATTTCTATAACATCATTTGAGTTATAAAGACATAAAAACATTAATTGCTATGCTTACAATCTATAATAACTCATTATACTTACAAAAACGCATAGAATTTATACACGTGCTTGGTAGTGTATTTCTGGAGGCTAACTGATTTGAGGCATGGATGCCCAAAATCAGTGATGTTCTGTAAAATGTTTTTTTATGTTCCATATACTACTATGGATATTTACTATTTTGTTATTCTTACCACTCCAAATCAGATATTTGAAGTAACGTAGGAGCTAAGCGACATGAAAAATTATTTACTAACTACTTTTGACCAAGTATTAATGTTACTAAAAATATGATTGAAAAAACAATATGACCAACCTAACATTCCCATTATCTTTATTTTTTCAAAAAATATTGTTTTTGCTTAAGTATTACAAATTGGATACTTATTATCAACAAAATGTACCCAATAGTTATGTTATAATTTATAATTTAAAAAACTATTATTAGTAGGTATAAATAAAATCTGTGATCCCAGGTTATAGCATGATTATTGATTGTTATTTATTTTATTTTTTATATGTTTATTAACACACGCAAAGGATAAAGGTACAGTGATTGACAATACATAATTTTTAAGCAATAGTTTGTGTTGTACAGGGTACAGTTAATTAAAAACATAAAGTTTCAATTTACATATAGGATCATAACTAACGTCAAAATTAACCAGTTTGTAACATGACTTGGGCAAGCGGCATATTGGACTGTTAATAACATAGTTCTTTGAGCCGAATAGAACATGAAACTGGATTTATTTCTAGAAATGATAGCAGGGACTCAAAAACTAAATTGAGATAAAAACACAGGACAGTCTATCATACTGTTTAATAACTTGTACTATTTTTGTACTCTGTTACCCAGGGTACTATGAAACCTATATATTATGTACTGAACGATACCTAAGTAAGTAAATTTTGAACTTTAGAATATACTATACAGTATATTAATGACTATAACTAATACACAGCTATTTTTGTACCTAAGGTACTCACATAAACACACACTGAGTAAAACAATTCATGTATTATAATACTTAGCAACCAAAATATTGCCCACAATTTTTTTTAAAATTTTTTTTTATTTTTAATCATTTACATCTTGATCTAAAATCATTGACGATTTTTAAAGATCAGAACACAGAAACACAGAAACCAGAGATTATTCTGAATAGTATGTCTCAACATTTAAGGGTATCCATATTTTTTATATCTAGTGTCTATTGTCTACCTATATTATACTAATAAGTAATAATATTCACTTCTTTGCTTTTCATTCAAAATAAAACAAAACCACAAGGTAAAATTCTCAAAAGGTACATCATTTAATAAATTACAACTTCCAATACATCAATACACTCGTTAGTCATATAATTCATGTAATTTTAGCTTCAAAAAGTAGCGTAAAATGTATTGTTTTTATAATATTTTTTCTGTCAATATTTTATCGGGAGAGTGGTCTAATTGTTAAATGAAGCAACACAAAAAAGTTTGCAAAGTGAATCAAAATGGTACTTTTTTGATTTAATAGCCAAAGTTTTCTAAAATGTTGTGCTTGAAATTGTCTTGCCTGTAATCACTGTTTTGGGTAGATGTTCTCTGATCTTTACGTTTGATACCACAAAAATTATAGAAATTTGGCTTTAGATTGTACTTTAATTGAAACTGTTTTTGAATTTTATATTATTTTTGGAGTTATGACTTAAAAGCAACAACTATTTCAAAATTGCTTCAAACAATTTGATATACTCACACGTAGTGACGTGAGGATGGGAAAAACTAACATACAAAAGTATTAGTACTGAGCTTGCTCAAAATTGTAGTTTTCACAAGCAATCCATTGCTTACAGATTTAATATAAACATAAAACAACTTTCAAATAACTGATCTACCCAAAGAGAAGTTGCTTCTCTACAAATCTTCAACCTAATCTAAAATATAGGTACTTTTTTTTAAATCAACTCATTTCTAAGAAGTGTGATTATAATACATTTGGTTAGTTTACATTATACAAATTTGTAAAACATCTATTTACAGCGTTACCCGACAGGACACTGGACAATTTTCCAATAGACCATGGTAACAATAAGGCCAAACAGCCTTTGACAAACAATGAGTTATTTAAAAAGTTCTGTGATTATATGGTTTCTCATTAGTCATTACTTTTAAATAATTGCTCATTGTCTATTAGTTTTGACGAGGTACATTAATGTGAATTTATATGAAAATAGGGAATAACAAGTCGTGGGTGGCTAGGTCACAACTTTGGATTGGTTGTTTTGGAAGGTGCAGTTTAAATTTGAAAGCAATAATAAAACAATGCTTACAAAAATTAATATAACAATTCTAAATAAGTTTTAGGATGATCTCAGAGTCAAATGCTCTAAAAATTCCAAGTTCTACATTTATCTCAAAATGAATTATTGAAATTTCAGTGCCAGATGTATTTTAGATTTTACCCTTTTGATGTATTGATTTTTATTTAATGTATTTTATTGATTGTGATTTTATTGATATAGTTTTGAATCTAAAATTTGGACATTAGGTACCTAAATTTTCAATTTTTTGTAATATTTACATAACATTTTATCTTTATCCATTTTAATAATGTTGTAGGTAATGTTAAGACAACAATTAATTTGAACAATTTATGATAACAAAATAACAAGGTATAATTAACCTAAACCTCTTGGTAAATCCATTTTATTAACACAAATTGTGTAAATGGTTTTGAATTTGTTTTACTATACACTTAGTTAAGGTTTGTTCTGAGTAATAACAAATAATAAATACCATTATAATTTTAACTATTTGGACAATAAACAATATTTTGGATATTAAACACAAGTACTAAACTAAATAACCAAAATAGGTATTACCTACTACAATGAAAATTACCAACTCTATATTCCGTCACTGTAATTCTGTATACTATTTATTTGAGAACTATACCAACCTCCAAATACATAAGAGAGAATGCTTGTAGATATAAATAACATCTATTTTTAATAACTGCTTGTCTTTTTATGAGAACTTCAAAAACTTGTAAACATGCCTGTACAACAAAATCACGGGGCCGATACAACAATTAAGTTTTGTACACAATTTAGAGCTAGTCTAACCATGCTAAAAATTAATTATTTATCAGATAGGTAATTAAATTATAATTTAAATTTGGTGTAGATTAATAAAATTAAACAATACAACTTAAGTATTCTAACTACATTTATATATTAAGTGCCCTGTAAAATTCCTAAATTATTACAAAAATAGGTTTATTTACCCATTTATGTGATTTTCTTCTAAATAGATTGTCCAAGAGTAAAAACAAAAGTTTAGTCGGTATGTAATTCTAGATAAGTGCTTTGTAATTATAAATGTGTTCCTAAAATTATAAAATGCTTTAAACTTACCAATGTATTACATTCACAAGATGATAAAGGATAAATGACAGGATTAATTTTGGCCGCATCCATAACATCCAAAAACAGCAAAAAATTTGTTACTCACTGAAGAAACACACAAAAAACAAAAATGTATCACACAACAAAAACTTATGTATTAGGTAGTTAAAAATTAAATTTGTTAATCATTAGGCAAATAGGTATACTCAAAATATATATAATTTTTAGTAACAATAGGAGAGTAGTAACAGCTAACAGCGACTCTAAGTTTATTTATAACAGATTAAAACCATTTTTATTTAAACACCATCATCAGAAGTGTGTGGGCACTGGCCATGAATTATGTAGGCGATAGCCACACCAACTGCTCTAGAATATTCATCAATGAGGAATGTTAAATTGTAGTGCCTGTGTGCCAAATAAACCATAACCTTATTAAAAAAAAATTCAACCTTAATTGTACATAAAGTTTTAATTGGCAAACAGAAACACAATAAATTAGGAATAAAAATGTAAAATTAAGTTGTAATTTGTGAACACTCTGGATACCTATACCCCGTTACATACCTACATTGTAATAAGGCAAAAATTTAAATAAAATTTTTAGTTGTTTACTTGATTATTCAGTACTAAAACCTTGATTAAAACTTGGTTAACAATTACTCAATAATTACGTACCTATTCAACTTTTAAAGATAATTTTTATAAAATACACTTAAAATGTAAAACCAATACCTAAGTAAGTAGGGGAGTAAATCTAAAATCTACATACTTGTATTTTAATTCAAACTTTCACATAAGAGAAAACTGCGTATTAGACTTTAGATAGGCACCTAAAACAAGTAAAAAAATTTTGAATGTGTCTACTAATCACTATACATTTAAGAATTGAGGTACCTATAAATTTACTTTGGTACCTACTAATAATAGAAAACATTACCTATATACTTAATGACTCATTAAGAAATAACCACCCGAATAATTAACTTTTAAAAAAAATTGTTGTTGCGTACTACACTCCCTATGCACTATACAGCAGTTAGATTAGGCGTTATAAAAATACAAAGCAAAAAAAAATGTCAAAGATAAACATCATAGGACGTATAAAAAACTATCCACCTAATTGAAACACAAATTGTACCTATAATTACACATTTTTCAACTACCTAGAGTCAATGCAAATGAACTAAATCTGAATCGTAGACACAACACACGAGTTTCGACAAAAGAAAATATTAGTTACAATCAGGATTGCTCATAATCCAAATAGTCGTGTTAAACGTAACAGAGTTATTTAGATACATACAACTTGAAGATGGAAGTGGACTGGTCGATAATCGGAAAATAACTCACAAATTCACAAACGATTTTTTTTTTTTTTAATGGGTATCATCACAAATGGACAGTTAAATACAGCGAGAAGCTTAACGTGTACGTTTCGGTCGAACCCGACGGTTGTTTAAATGGCGTGTATCTGGCAAGTCACCTGTACTGATGAAATCTTGCTGTTACAACGACCGCTGTGTTACAACTCTCGCGCGTTCAAATCGTAGCGGTGTAACAGGGACGACGCGGTAAAAACGAGATCGTAACGAAATGGCCGACAGAAAGGCAGAAAAACAGAAAAAAAAAAATTTTGCGATCGCTTGACCGCGAAAAAAAGCACTCGTACCGGCCCCGTTGGGCGTTATTATTATTATTACTGTTGTGGCACTGTACGCACCCTCGGCGGAGAAGTCCCGGCGGCGTCCGAATCGTCGAAAAACATGCCACTCCCGGCGGCGTTGTTCCCGAATTCCCGTTTGATCTCTTCGAGTATCTCGTCGGTGGACTTGCCGCGAAGACGCTCGCTCAACTTGGACTTGTCACCACGATCCCGGCGACCACCAAACGGCATATTATTATTTCTCGCACGACGACAGCATCGATCGACCGCGCAAACGGTTCGGGGGCAGCAAAAAAAAAAAAAAAAACGAAAACTATAATAAAAATTCGCTAAAAAACAGCCGGTTGGGGGCTAAATAAAAAAAAAAAAAACGGCTCGTTATATTAATCTCGTTCGCCCACACGCGTTCGGGGGGACACAAACGATTAATACGAGACGGACAACGCACGGACGTTAACAGTTTACAGCGCGGCCGCGGTGTGATAGGGGGCTGGCTGGCTGGCTGGCTAGCTACACGAAGAGTCTAGAAGAATCTCGAGTGATTTGAAACGCGAAAATGGCGAATGGGACGGCCGCGTTGGTGTCCCCACTTACGAACGAATTTATTTGTTTTACTTTTTTTTTTGTACTGGCATCGCCATGATCACTATAATACAGTCTTCGTGGCCACATGATATCATTATTATCGATAACGGTGGTCTTTAATTAGAATACTCGATCGTTTTTTATATACGGTTTTTATACCACCGTAGTGGCCGTTGAAACTTCCGTCGTCGAGCCGTTTAATTCGGGACAGATCGATTGTATTCGAGACGCGGTTTTTTTTTGGTCATTAGTTACCTATAGTAGTGGATTGTTTTCTCGAATCAATTTTTTCCATGAAGTCGTTTAGTGCAGCGATAAGATGCGTCGTCAAAAACAAATTGTTATTCGCCAAACGCGCATTTGACCTCTCAGTTCTCATACGTTCCTGGTACAAATTTCGGACCGCCGACTACGAAAGCGCCGTTCCCGTCACGTCGCGGCGACGTATCCGCAACGGTTCAGCTCGTTGATGCTCGGCCCGAAATTAACGTTTTTAGAATTTCAATAAAATGCTCTGGCGATTTATATACTATGCTACTTACCAACTATTTTCTAATAAATCTGCAGGTTTTACCAGTTGGTACGTTTTCATGTGTACAAAATTCTCAGTATTTTTTTCATTTTTTACAAAGGAGTAAATAACGATGTAAAACGAGAAAAAAACCGTGCAAAACGTTTTTAAAAGTTATAGCCAAAGTCGGCCGTTGGGGTTAAACAAAGATTTTTAAATCGTACCTTGGTACATAGTAAGACCGTTAAGACTCTAAAGTCTGAACAAGAAATAAAATTTTTGAAAACGTTAGAAGGGTTAAAATAGAGAAATCTCAAATTTTCAATGCAAATCGTTTAAAATTTGTAAAAATTCGTTTTTAACACGATTCCTTTTTTACACATGCGACAATTGAAGGCCATTTGGAACAACTTTGACTATTTTAATCAATAACTCGAAAAATAATTAATAATCTAAAATTTTTTTGTAAAACACATCATGTGAAAACCATTACGTTCTTCGCTACGCTCAGAATATGAAAAAAAGGATGACAAATAAAACAGTCATTGTATACAAACTTTATATGAACACATTCCTTGTTAGGTGACGCTCAGAATTTAAAATAACTATTTGTAATTTGGCCATTTTTTTCAAAGTTATTCTTTAAAACCTGCAAGTACCTCTAATTATCAAGGCTGAGAGTATTAGAAAATTAAAAGTTTAGTCGGACGAATTATTATTATTTAAATACGCTACCGAGCTACACCGTTTATGTAAAAATCCTGAATGTATTTTGAAAAAAAAATTACAAAATCCATTTTGGTTTAGTTGTAAATAGGTACGAACATTTTCATCGCAAACTCATGACGACAGCACTTTATTTATTGTTAAAATAGGTAGAAATAATATCACGTTGTAGGTAAAATGTATTTTTCATATACATCGTAGTAATAACTAGCATGACCATTTAGTATTTTAGTATGACGTTTTAGTTTTATTTAGACGAGATATTTTTAATTTTTTTCAATTTTTGGCACCTTATCTTGCAACTTATGCTAAGAAATTTAATAAAATATAGTCATTGATAATAAATATAATAAATGATAATGATTAATGATAAAAATTAAATTTCAAAAATATTGAACTTTGTGCCGCCTTCTTTTGACTTTTATAATTTTAATTTTTTTTTCACAATGTAATTTATAAACGAAATTCACAATTCGGTAGGTGATACAACTGAAAATTATCCAACCACAATAAATTTTGATCCGTAGCTTTATCAATTTATGTACAAAACTATTACATTGGTACAATCATTGTCTACACTTAATTTTCAACTTTTAAAGTGGAGTCGTTGGTCTGGGTTGACCATTGTAATTTTTTAGTTTTAACTATGAAGAAGTTCCTTTAAAATTAGTAGTTAACCATGACCGGCAATAGTTTGCCAGGATTAACGACAACAGAAGCGTTAAACACGTTGTACAATGAAATATCATTGCTCAGAAGCCACATTAAAGAGCAACAAACATTGCAGTAATTTTCTATTTATTTTAATTGTAATCTTGTTCAAATATTAAAAACTATTCTTCAACAGGGGCAAAAACAAGTTGTGGATTCAAGATGCGCTTACACCAAACAGTCCATTTACAAGTATATGCTGGATTACTGCGGTGGTGATCTTTGTTTGTGGTTTTTTGTTGGTCCTCATTGGTTTGGTGTGTGACGAGACATGGTATCTATTTGACGACGGCATAACAATTTTTATATTGTTGTTCATCAATCTCGCTACAGTATTATGGGACAACAAATTAAGACACGAAGAAATGTACACCAAACTTGACTATGTGATGAAAAAACTTAGTTGTAAGAAAAACATAATTCACTATTAAATGTTGTAGGTATTTGTTTTTAAACATAACTTAAAACATTGATTTTAATTTGTTAATTCAGCCTATAAAAACAAATGCCAATGGAAAAAGGAAAATTATCCACATTTGTGTATGCCATATTCTCCATCTGTTACTCTGCAGTGGACTAAACGTGATGGTATACTAGTAAATCTACCGTGGGCTTTACTGGTAAAAGGTGATATAGTACTGCTTAAACCGGGGCAAACTTCTCCGTGTCAAGTTTCCAGACTAAGAGTTAGTATAGTATTTGTAATTGATGAACGTATATAGATTTTCTTACTGTTGTTTGGTTCAATACATACTGAGTTATATTTTTAATGTCAACAGGAAAAAGATGATTGGGCCCCAGCAGAGTTAACTAGATGGGAAATTTTCAATCCAGATATTTCTTCTTCTATGACAAACAAAACTAATGTACCTTCTATGGTATCTCGCAAACCTTTGAAAAATGTTGCATACATTTTAAAGGAAACGCCATACTTGAATAATTTGAAACTTGCATTGGAGTTGGCACAAAATCGACCTTGTAGTTTCTATACAAAATGTTTGTACTTATTGCAAATAATATTCATACAAAAATTTACTGCATTTTCATTTCTGGTAAGATGTATGATACTTTGCATTAATTGTCAATCAATTTGATTCAAAATAAGTATTTTGTTATTTAGGGAAGTGCTATTTTAACTGTCTGGTGGCGTTGGTCTTATGTTACTCTTTGGTTGAAATCTGGTTCTTGGGAATCAATGTTTATTGTAATTCCAATTTCTATACTTATTCCTCTTATGCCACTGATGTTACCTATTGCATGGACACTCTTGACGTGTTATGGAAATGCAGTCTTACAGTCATCTTCCATTGTACAGGTAATCAAAATTTAAAACTCATTTTTTATCAATATTTTTATAATTTAACATTATGCATTTATGCTGTATGTTTTTGGTGAAGCTAAAACAGTATAATATTAAAAAATCAATAGATTAAGTGTAGTACTAAATAATACCCTATGGTAATACAAATAATTCTCATTGGTTTTCTAAAGGTGGAAAAAATCTGCTTGTATTTTTTACATAATTGAGAAACATTCTATTAAACAAAAATTCTTTGAAGAAAAATATCCTTAAATTAGTTTTATTTATATCGTATATAATTTAAAGATTGTACAATAGAGTGTAGTGTGTACTCACACACATATAATTAAGCAATTAATACAAATTTACCCCGGTTGTATAGTTTGGAGGGTTTTGTGAAATTAGTATATAACCAAACCTAGAACATTGGGTAACAATAACTAGTTATTTATATTTATATTTTGAATTTAATAAATGGTTAGTGTTGTGGCATACCATACATACATGCTCAAAAATGTAATTAAAATTTTGTTTGGGACTATATTTTAAACCAAATAATGGAAATAAAAACTAGTATTTTTATTAAATTTGTGCCTCACCAACTTTATTCGTGTTTTAGAAAGATAAAGATCTCTTTGAAGAAACTGAAACTGAAGTGAAAAACAACACTTTAGAATTTTCTTATAAGTATATATGGAAAAATTTTTACTCTTGCATGCTGGGAAGTGCTAATTTCTTACATAGGTCTACCAATTTATTGCACGTTATGGGATCTGTTACGGTAATTTCTGCAAATTATTTTTCTTAACAGAAATAACTATTATTTAAATATCAATGAATACATAATTTGTTGAAGGCATTGTGTTGTGTGGATAAAAAAGGTATATTATCTTGGCCAAATCCAACTGCTGAAAAAGTTTTTTTTCTACAAAATCCTAACAAATCATCAAGATCTAGTTTTGTAAATCATCCTACTAGTAAAGAGACCCAAAGAAAAAGTTATGACACTACTATGCATCATCAAGGTTTGTGTAAGTTAAGAGGGAGTTAAAAATTAAAATACTCAAATATTTATGTTTTTTAAACAGAGAATTATGCAGTTGAAGTACTTGACCTAACTCACGATCGAGGTTCTGCATGGAGATTACAGTTTGATGATGTAAGTTGGTCAAAACATTTATCTTCTTTGAAACCCTTAGGTTTAGCAGTACTTTTAAATACTTGCAATCCATCAACCCATGCACATTACGCTCAATTTTGTGCCCATGTATCTTGCCAAGCTTTGTATAGTGAAGTGCTTGTCCCTGTTACTAATCGAAGGTAAATCATTATTTATTATTTACATAGTATTTTTAAAAAAAGTTATTTATTTATTTTCTTGTCTTCAACTGCTGTTAGATGTCTATGTGAATTAGCTCGACAAATAGGATTTTCAGAATCTGCTGATGATATATTTGAACTTCAGTTACAACTATCCACGTATAGACATGTTGTAAGTTGGGTTGATTTATAAGCTAAGCATTATATTTAAAGTATTCAACTATTGATTAATAACTAAAGAAAGCTGATGCTGTGCGAAGAGATATTAAGTTTGCCAGATCATTACCAATTACTACTAAGTTAAAATTTCCATTTCCTCACATGGTTTGTATTGGATTGAGAGAACGAAGTGTTGGTAAAGCTGCAACAAGTTTGCAGTTATTCAGCCAAGGAACAGCCGACATAATATTGGATGCTTGCATAGATTTTTGGGATGGCCATGACCTTAGTCCTGTTTCTCCTTCTGTTAGGTAATTATAAAAAACATTCCCACATTTATAGTATATTTATGCTTTAGTTGTTATGCACATAGGCGCAAATAGGATGAGGCTTGGGAAACTTGCCCACCAAAGTTCTGAATAGACTCCAAAAGTTTTTAAAATATTCACAATCCGGCCAAAAGTAGTATATAATTATAAATTCTTTTTGGCCAAGCCTTCCAAACCTTTGACTCTATTTACGCTTATGGTTATATGTCGTTATTAATTTGAAATTAGAATAATAATTATACTAAAATGAATTATTTTTTTATAGGAAAAAAGTACTAGATTTTTACCAAAGAACTAGTTTAACTGCTTACTGTACTGCATTCTCTTATCGTCCACTTCCATTACCACCAGATAAAAGTTTTTCAGAAATTTATTTAGAACTTCCTGCAGATTGTCGTCAGTTGTACTCAAAAATGTGTCGGAGTCCTACACCAAATCCGTGGACATCAACAACACATTCTATTAAACAACCACAATTTCATTCTTCTGGTAAAGTATTTATATTATAATTATTAGATAATCATATTTTTGTTTTAATTATAGATTTGTAGTAAATGTTTGTACAAATTTAACATAGGGTGGACATTTGACTACATAGATATACCTAACTATTATTTTAATGAATTACATTTTGAGTCTTCTAAGCATTTATGACATAAAATCATATTTCAGATTCATTATTGTTTGGCGACTTCCATGATTTTAACTCTAAAGATGTAAATTGTTGTTTTGAAACGCAATGTAACCAGATATTTTTAGGAATGGTTACCATGCAGTACCAACCTCAATATGATATGGTAAAAACTAAAAACATTGAACATTGTTTTGTAATGATGTGTGAAAGTGATTAATCTTTTTTTTTGCAGGTTCAATTGATCGAACTTTTAGAAAGAGCTTGTATTCGATTTGTTCATTTTAGCAAAGAAAATGAACTTCGGTCAAGAGTGTTTTCTGAAAAAATGGGCTTAGAAAGTGGATGGAACTGTCACATTTCATTACTAGGCGATACTCAAACAAGAACTCGTCTTGATCCTAGGTACTAATGTTTTTAACAATTTGAAATCATGTTTTAGAAATGTTTCGATTAGAATTTGACACTAACCAGTCTAACTGTTGTTTAAAATGCACTATTTGATTTTTATAATTATTAGCACGTAAATTTGAGTGTTTGTATTTTGTATTTGAATCGAGTGAGGGTGCAGCTACTTGTGATGATGAAACTAGCTTTTTGATACCACTAACATCAACCAGTCAGTCGAAGAAAAAATTGGCTGGACTTGAACATAATTTGTCAGCTGATTGTTTTCCTCCCCTGAACATAAATTGGTAATCTTTATATAAACATTGAGTAAATAAAAATTAAAAAATAATGTTTTAAATCTTGTCTTTTGTTAGTAACGCTCTCAACATGTCGCGTACAATTAGTATGTCTGCACCAACTGCTTTGAATATGGATTACGCCCAAGTTACTATTGAACATGATGGAGAACAAATTATAAAACCAATGCTTGTTCAAAAGTGAGTTTTCATTTTATAAATGCTATTCTCAGCTACATTATGCTTATCAATTTATCATGAATGTTCAAGAGATACTCTTGAGAATGACAGCACAGTTATTGACATCGATAAAAATGGAGAAGAATGGAACTCATTAAGCTGCATGTCTGACAGTACTGACCAGAGTGTTCCTGTTAATTTTGATATGTATAACCGAGTAAGTTTGATTATTATCTAATTTCTACAAATGTAGGTGTAACTATTAATTTTTTTAATTGTTATAATTTTTTAGGCAAAACTTCCCCGTGGCATTGAAAATATACGACCTCATTTAGAATGCATTGATAATGTTCCACTTTTAGTTTCACTATTCACCGATTGCACACCAGAAGCCACTAAAGAAATGGTATCAATAATGCAACAATATGGAGAGGTAGTCTGTATGTTGGGATCGTCTCCCAATGCTGAAAATATTGGTATATTTATGCAGGCTGATGCAAGGTAATTTTAAAAATTGAATTTATTTAATTTTGCTGAACTGTGTGCACTGTAATTTAAAATCAAATTATACCTCACAATAAATATGTGGTATGTACATAATATCGTCTAATGTGTTGCACCGTTTTTAAAATTTTTTTGTTTATGAATTTATCAGATTTTAATTTTTAGTGTACACAATTTTTTATAGACTTTTCCTTCTGTTTTTCCACATTTTAAATATTTCTAAACTATTATTTTTCTTAAGAATGTTGATATTTAAACTATTAATTTTTAGTTTGTTTTAGTGATTTTCAATCAAACTTTGAAACTCTTAAAAAAAGAGACAATTCATAAATACTTCTTTATAGAAATAATTAATAATTCTAAATTTTTAAAATGGCAAAGGATTATCATGGCAAATACGTTTGTTCTAAAAAAATAAAAAATGGGGGTTTAAATTAAAATAAATAGGTAGTAATTTAAAATACCCATTTATAAAAATGTATATGAAAAAAGTATTAAGGGCTTTTTCATATTTAGTTTTTTATTTCTAAGTTATTTAAATAAATATATATTTTCCATTTTCTATCAAGTTTATTTTTCAATTTGTATAAAGTTATGCATTTTCAATCTATAGTTTTCCCAATTTAAATTTATCCTTGTTTAGCCTAACATAATGCTGTTAAAATTTTGTGAAAAAAAAAGTTTTTATTCTTTGTAACTAGTAAGTATAAGTTGTATCTAAAAAATCTTTTTTAATCAATTTTAATTGTGTTTCTTATTAGTTCTTATTTTTCTTATTATTATAAACTATTTTAAACTATTAATTTTATATTAATTTAAACATATTTATAAATGCTCAAACAAATCCAACTTACAGTCATACTCTATACAACTTATTTTTTAACTAAAAACTGTCAAGATGCTGACAATGTTTTCCGTTTTATAGTTGTATAAAATTTTTATTTTTACAATCATTTTATACCAAGTAGTAGTGTTTGGTGATTACTGTTTAACTTTTTTTTAACAAATATTATGACTGTTCAATCAATATAGATAGAAAATTGTTTGTTGAACATATTTAAATTTTTAAGTATAGAACAAACGTTTTACTTTTAAGATAGTCTGTGGACGTAGTGAGGATTTTTGTCGTTGCTTAATCCCATATATTGTACGCATATTTAAGTTAATGTTTTTGTCATATAAAATGTAATAAACCATATTTTTATGTGTGCTAGTCAACACAAAATATAAATTATCAACTTATTTTGTTATATTTTAACATTTTTAATTGTTATAATGTGAACTTTAACTTTAGTCTTGCTATTGAACCTATCTACCCACAAGTATGTCAGCGAGTTAGCATCATGCAACAGCCAAATAATATTGATGCACCTATATCTCCAGTTGAACTTTCTGAAATGTTAAACTCTCTCCCTTGTTGTCTATCACTTAAACGCCAAGATCCATTACCAGTTTACCATCTGATTATGGAAGTAAATTACTTTTAACTTATTGTTAAACTTTGTTTTGGATAGCAAACTGAGTATCCTAATATTATTTTACTCCACAGGGCAGATATCTTATGCAAGGGATTTGGAACTGTGTCCAATTTTGGACTGGTTGCATGGTCACTCTAAGTTTTCTTCAACTACTCACGATTGCTCTTGTTTTACCTCCTATTTTGTCAATTGGTTTGTAATGGTTTAGTTTCATTAATTTTCACTCCAAAAACTATTTGTTTTACATTTTAAATAGTGTGCATTTTTTTCTTTTATGAATTTTGGAGTAGACAGTTTTATTGTTTTAATTTAGCTTTTAAAAGTTTTTCATGTAAATTGAAAAAACTTGTGGCTGTTATCTTTCATTTACGTACATTTTAACGTAAATAAATAGTTGCTTATTGTAATGTGATGCAACACTCTGAAATAAAATGAGTTAAATAAACTCAAATTGCCCTTACTGTACCATCTAACCCTCTACAGACACATATGATTTTCCACAAGTCTTTTCAGTTGTCACAGTATGCATGTTTGAATCATACATATTTAATAAATATAAATACATATAATATATTATATAGTAAATAAAATTGTACTTGCATTTTGTAAGTAATTTGTTAAAAAGTCAAGCTTAACTAAATGTGAATTTTAGTGTTTTACAAGTGTATATCAATTAAATATTGTTATTTTATTTAGGTCAAGTAATATGGCTTGCATGTGTTGTTGTGCCACTTTTATCCGTGTCTTTGGTGGGAGGACCAACTGATCCTGAAGTAATGCAAAAACCAACTGGTAAAAATCAATGTGCAATTACAACTGAAGTAAATATAATTTTGTCTCTTGTATTTTTAATATTTTAGTTCATACATTCAGCATGAACCAGCTAATTTTTGAAAATTAGCCTTGAAGCTAATAAATTAAAGAGCTTCTTGACCAATTCATAAATTTCTGATTGATACTGACGTACAAAAATGAAAAAAAAAAATTATTTTTTATTTTAAACGTAACATATTATTTTAATTTTCTAGTTATCTTACTACGTCATGTGGTTTTATGGTCTGAAGTTCTTGCCCGTTGTAATGAACATGGTTCTCTTCTTTATGTGGTCGTTAAGCCAAGCGTGTGATATAGTTTTGAATCTTCCAAACGGTCATCATAATAATTTAACTACTGAAGTTCAAGAATGTTGGTATGTATACCCAGATCCCAAAAAAACTGAATGGGGTGGTTGGTCAAAATTTCAGCCATCTTTTATTCATATACAAAGACTAATGTTGCTGTTCCTTGTGATACACTACGGTAATTGTTTTGAATTAAAACTACTATAGTGACAATCATGAATTAATTAATCTGTTTTGAACTTCACTAGTTACTGTATCTCTAAGTTTTGTTCATCGGGACTATTTACTCTGGAAGCGGAAAATATTTTTAAACAAACCTTATGTTTTTACTTCATTGTTTGTGTAAGTATTGTGTACAAGTTGAATTGCTTTTAAAAACATACTAATGAACATTTGAAATCAGCATTATAGTTCAGTTGGTTTACACAACTCATTATGAATACTTTGGCAGTGTTGAAGATTACGTTAATATTTCCAAATTTTCTACTTCGACATTGATTATTGGATTTGTATCTCTAATCGTGATTTTTATCATCAATGAAATGGTTCACTGGCAAGAAATAAGGTATTGTAAATGATTATAATCATACCTAAGATAATGTATCAATTGAACATGTGTTATTTCTGTGATCAATTGGAAGTTACAAAAATGATTCGATTTTTTGAAATTTGTAATTTTTTTAATAAAAGATAGGAAAATGGACGCATGAAGTATAATCTATTCAACTGATCTTGGCCATCGCTTTTCTGTCTGTTTCTTGAATTATACAAACTTGGCTATAACCTATTGCTTAACATGTTAGCAATAAAAGTTGACTGTTGTATCTAACTTATAAATACACGTTTAAAACAATATTAACACTTCAGTAAATTTGTATGCTGCCATCCGCCTAGAGAAATTACACAAATGTAACAAATTATGTTACACTTTATTTGAAACTGTTTTTCGGAATATTGTTTAATTTAAGAAGTAAGAACTGTAAAAATATAGTTTCAGAAAAAACTGTAAAATTTTGTAAAGTACCTCTGTTAGTTTTTGTTTTTTATTTTGTCAACAACTTCTCTGAAAACCATATAGCTTCTTGAACTGTGCATACAATATTCGAATTGTTTATACTATGTACATGTAAAAAGATTTCAAACGGTTTTGACCATTTTACGTTTAACTGCACTCGCTCAGCATTGTTCTTTGTGTAAGGAATGGTCTATCATTGCTTTAAAATTTAATTTACACGTATTAGATCATCTAAAACAGTGACTCGCACCCACTTTTCACCATTTCTTGTTATTATTATGTTTTCATTGAATTTATACACTTTAAAAGATTATTATCAACTGTCAATAATTTTTTAATTACTTTTAGGGCAAATGTACGTTACCAAAAGAGAGCAAGATTAGACTTTGGAACTAAACTTGGCATGAACTCTCCATTCTAAACCAAGAATACTGCTGCCATATTAGTTGTTAATATAGAATACAAGTAGTCGATTATGTGATATGATGCTGTTAATAATTGCATTAGACTGAATGGTGTAGTGTTTTAACCATAATTTTTATAAATGTTTTGATTGATTTGTACTTATTAATAGTTATGCTTTCTTTAGTGCTTATGAAAACAATTAATGTTACTATGGATAATTAATTAATTGTTATGTAATTATCAAATGTATAATATATGTGTGGCCACAAACGCTACGGGTCGGTCAGAAAGGCATCTATCAAAATTTAACTAAAAAGCCGTTGCGGATTTCAAATACGAACATGGGCCCCATGTGTTGTGGGTCATTGCAAACTGACAGAACATTTCCAATACTTTCCCAAGTAGACAGCTGTCAGTGACACGGTGTCCCAATTGAGAAGACATACGTAACAATAGGGACAATTATTTTTGTTTGAGGAGCAAATTTTTGAGATCACAAAAGATGTGGTTGGTTAGAAAAGTATAAAAATATTTACCTAAAAAATTGTAACAGAGGTTTTGCATTTGAACCTAGGACGCATTTTTTTTTTTTACAAAAATGTTCATACAAATTTACTTTAGTATTATTTGAAAAATAAATACATGTATTTTAGTGTTAACCTTGTAAAAAACACTAGTAACTAATAACAATACTTTTTAATTAAGCTTAGTTGTATGGTGTTATTTCTTATAGTCAAACATCCAAGTTATGCTATAATGTTCATACTTAAAATAAAGAACTCAAATAAATTGTTACTAAGATTAATTTATTTCCTTTCAATTAAACAAATAAAAAATATAATTAATTAATTTATCACCAACTACTCATCACTGTCTTCTAACATGGAATCGAGCCAATGACTTGAGTCTTGCTTTGTTGTTTCTATTTCAGAATCAACACTGATTGAGGGTGTTTGATGTTCATTTACTTTACAGTCAATGTCACTAATACCTGTAATTCGTTAACACGTCAATACACATTACACAAATTGTTGCACAAGAAAACATTATTTGACAAATTTATATTCAATTTTATCCAATCGTCCACACATAATATTATGAATAATGGAATATTTTGAACAAAAATGTTTTTTGACTGAGTTTTTAAGTCTTGACTTTTTACCTATAATACAATCACTTATATTAGTTTCTTCTTTTAGTGCATCTATTAACGGTTTTGTATTGCCCAATATTGCGTCTAACTGTCCACTAGATTGAATTGCGTTGTCGTTTAGATCACCTTCTTCTAAAACATTTAAAATTGTATTAAAAACATTGTTTTTACCTTATAGTTATACACTATATTTTCACATTAATGCCAGTATAAATAAAACGTTTGAATGTTATAATGTTAATTAAAAATACATATATTAAAATATTATTAAATATGTGATTTAAAAAAAAAAAAGCACATAAATAGTATTATTTAAAATACGTCATATCATATAAAATCGTATTTATAAAATAAAATAAGTTATTGTAAGGTAATTCTAAAGAACACAAACAACATGAAAAAAATCTATAAAATATGAATAATGTTATAATAAAATCCTTATAACAGAAAATGTTAACAATCATATTAAAACAATAGTTTTGTTTATTATTTCATAATATTTAGGTGCTACATTAAATATTAATAGCATATTATATAAATAATTTATTCATACCAAGACAAGAGTTGTTTAAAATGAGTTTCATTAGTTTATCAGTTTCTGGTGCTAATTTAGGTACAACAGTAGTTGGCGCATCAGTTTTAATTTTTGATTTTGAATTACATTGAACTAAAAATAATACTTAGAGTTATTATCAAGTTCTAAATATAATTGTGTTACGGCGTAATTGAAAAAAGTACAGAGTATTATAGAATTAATATTATGTTTCCAATGGTTATCTTATTGTACCTATGGTGGGCGGGTTAACTCCACGGAATAATAGAAGTTCTATATTAGTCTATGGTTAACTCTAAAACCACCTACCTTTTTGTAATACATAGGTATTACAAAAACTTGCTGATTTTGGGTATATAGACGACCAGCTGAGCGATTGCTTAAGCCAAAATTCTCGATGCTTATTTGCCCAAATCCTGATTGTTATTTTTGGATGATTTTGGAGGGGTTAATCGTAAACAATTACTTAGCCGTCAGTCCGAGCCCAAAATTGGAGTGTTTCTCACTGGATTGAGTATAGTAATGACCAGAGACGGAAAAATACGCTTATTTAATTTCAGTATTTCAATAGAGTTCTTAAGGATTTGGGAGATGAGACAAATTTCAACAGAGAAATACTTAAAACTATCACTGACTACAAGAATTATGACCGAGAAGAAAAACGTTCTATGATTTATTTAAATTTTTAAAGTAAGAAATACCACACCCTCCTTTCGAAGAGTACAAAAATATAAAACCTACATTTTTAGCACATAAAACAAATCGAGAATATTACGGTGAATGTTGTCTAATAGTTAAAAATAAATTTATTTATATTCGGTATTGAATTAACATAAGGTATTTAAATCAAATGTGTACCAAAAAATACATACACGTATGTCGACTCTGTGCAAGAGAAGCTTCTACTTCAAATTCTTCCAACTGCTCGACCTGAAATAAAGTTATTTGGTAATAAGTACAAATAGTGTGTGCAAGTTCAAATCTAGCTTCTAAAATGTTAGCGGTCGGAAAAGGCTCAAAAATCTGTTTGTGGGGTCGGGACTCAAACCCGAACCTCTTGTACGCTGGCAGCAGCGCTTTCCCATTCTGTTTGACATTTTTTATCACCAATTTCCGACGCTATTAGACTAATATAGTTGCTAACAGTATATTATGTAAATTAAACGTATAACATAAATTTGTAGTAGTCAGAACATGGTCAGTCACCTATTTGCGGCACGTCAAACATTCTGTCTAACACATACGATTTATTTCATTATACAGAATCTACGTGTAAATAAATCACGTACGGTGAATAATTCAGCAGGTATATTATGTCGAACATTAAATGGTACGCTAGCCACACTGTCGGCAAGATGTGTCATGTCGATGGAATCGAATATTTTACAGTCATCTTGTTCGACGCCCCAATTTTTTTCGGAGGAAAACTCAAAATGTCCACCACCTAGAAAATTTTTTTAAAATTATCCGATTGTATAGCAAAGTGCATTAAAAGTTCGACGGATTCAAAGGTGATTGATCGGCTACGTAGAATGTTTCTCTTAAATTATATCAGATCATACATTTAGTTAGTTACCCTGAAAAGTATTCAAGTTTGAGCTCCGAGGTTCCGTCATGTTCTCGCGTTTGTAATCCGTTGTTTCTATAATAAAGTCGTTCGAATGTCAGTTATAGGTACCTCGCGGTGTGTTTTAATTGCAATCAACATACGACGCTCGTGGGAATCAAGGACAGGCAGATTTCGTATCGACTCGCGAGCAAACCCGTTTTCGCAATTGATTCGAATTTTAAAAATGCGCTGATTACGCACCGTTTGTGATATCAGAAAAAATGTACAGCAGGGGACGCCGGCAGCGGCAGAAGCAGCTGATTGACGGCTGCTATAAAAACGGTGTTTATACGCCAGTTTGTACCGAAACGACTGTACACATATTCAGCGGAGGGGAAAAAAATGGAATAAATGTAATAAAAACAAAAAAAAAACAATAATACGGTAAAACATATGCGGCCGCTGTATGATACTGCTACAGATACCACGACGGCGTCTGGCCGTAGCTTTGGCAGCAGCAGCGGTACGTGTGAAATAAAAATTGACGTTTAATAAAAAGTCACTTTTTCGTTGGGGGCGAATCGCCGCCGTCGTAACGGACCCGTTGAATTGTTTTTCGCCGGCACCGATCGATCGAATCGTTTTTTTACGCAATGTTTTACCGAGTTCCGCGGGCGTAGTGCTCTATATACACGCGAATTTCACCGGTCTCGCGTTAATATACGTATAATACGTACAAACGAATAAAATCAATCACTATTATTATTATTATTTATATTATATTCGTATCGCATAACACGCTGCTGGTCTCCGCGAGAACGACAAAATTACGTTTGTGTCGTCGTCGATGGCTTTTTCCGTAGCGCGACCGCGGTGACGTGCGCGACCCGCAGCGTCGTCGTCCGGGCAAACGGCGGCGGTGAAACAGAGCCATGTCCCGTTGTCAACGCTGCAGTCCGCCGCCACGACGCCACGACGTCCGGTCGACGATGGTCGTCTGTTGATCGCGTGAAGAAATTAATAGTTAGTTTTTTTGTCTTGTCATGGTTGAGCGTTG
Organism: Hormaphis cornu; assembly: GCA_017140985.1. Classification (NCBI taxonomy): domain Eukaryota; kingdom Metazoa; phylum Arthropoda; class Insecta; order Hemiptera; family Hormaphididae; genus Hormaphis; species Hormaphis cornu. The sequence continues at coordinate 12,589,247 of CM029362.1, forward strand.
ACGGGAACGCGCCCGTGTCCCGGAAGAATCTAAAATCTCGCTCACGATATGGACGGACCGAAGGTGTACAGGAAAAAGTTCAGAAAACGGAAAGCCGCGTCCAACATCACGTTGTACATGAAGAGCGAACGGAACGCGTCGAATAAAAAAGTGAGAGCGATTCTTATGACGCGAATTTCACGTTTTTTTTTGTCGTCGGACAACGGCCGTTTTATAGAGCGTAATAAAGATTTCCGACTTTCGTTTAAAATATTTTCGGGGAGGGTGTTACCCACTGTGGACTTGTAGATATAAACCCGTGGTTTTGGGTTAGGGGCCACGCTATTTGTACTACCCCTCACCGTCCTGTGTGTGCGCCACTGCCGCTTGGCGTTATTCTTGTCCACGATGCGGCGGACGATTATTGGAATCCAAGCTACCGGGGGGGGCGGTCTCTTCCCAAGTTTTCCCTTCATTGGACGACCCGGACCACCGTCCATTCCGTCCCGGCCAATGTTGGGGGATTTTTTTAAAAAAAACTTTCAGTAGCTTTTATACCGGTCGCCAGGTTGCCGGCATTCCGCACGGCGTAGACTGTAGAAGAAACCTATGTACTTAAGTATAATTAAAAAAAAAATCGATTTTTTTTGGTTTAACTTTTGTCTATTGTCAATAGTTACTACTTTTATGTTTAACATTACTTAAACGTTATAAACGTATGCAAAAGTCATACACTTGTTTGTTAATGCATTCAAGTCGATCAACTTAAAGACCATAGGTACCTTTCTTACATTATACTTTTTGATATACAATGACTTGTTTGTATATTTTTAGATTTTGGAAATTATTCAAAAACCTCTGTCCGAAAGAACTCTAGATGATGAAGAAATTCTTAACACGTGTAAGGATACAGTACAGAAGATTTCTCAAAGGTAGTTATATACCTACTTTAAATTGTAACGTATGAGAATATCTGTTTTTATTTTATGTTTGCGTTGCTAATAATTTACGTATAAATATTTAAATTCAAAATTTATTTTTTACTCTACGTTTAGAATTGGCAGTTTTTTTCTTGTTAAAATTTTTTTTTTTTTTATCACTAGTTTCTAAAAAAAATTAGAAATTTCTAGATTTTGTGACTTGAGTAACACTGTCTATATGTTATTACTTATTTCCTACTGTACATTATAACGTTTTTTAAATGCATTCCTTTTTTGTATACCATAAAGAAACTAGTATACAGAAAACACCTTAATAGTTTTAGTTATTGTTTAGTAGGTACCTTTAAATGTATATTTGTTTATTAGATTATAAAAAGCTTTAATTTGTTTTTAGGTTGGATAGACAAAAAAAGATAAAAGAACGTTTACAAGAGTTTGAAGATCCAGTTGAAGTATTAGATTTAAAATGTGAAAAATTAGCCAAAGCAATTTCATCTGCATCCAGTTTAGTAGTTTATACTGGTGCAGGAATCAGCACAGCTGCTAAAATACCTGATTATAGAGGCTCAAATGGAATATGGACACTACTAGATCAAGGAAAAGATATTGGGTATGATATTATAGTACTAATTATGACAATAATTAGTGAGTGTTATTGTAACTGAGTTGTGTTTTTATGATCGAATTAAATGTAATCCCAAAAGTTTGTTGATTCATAATGATAATTAGAAAGCTAATGTTTTCAAAAAATTTTTTGGTAAAAAAAAATATAATGTATTTTACTATAATTTTTTGAAATTCCCAGTTACGACTTATTCTGACAGAAATTATTATTTTTACCTGTTTTTCATCTATATTTTATTTTTTAAAATTTTTAACATTTTAACCTAGAACCATTCTATCTACAACTGTGGTTTTGGAAAAGAATCAATTTCCCATAAAACACATTATATCTTGTGTAGATTATGTTTCAGTGTAATCCAAATTTGAATGAAATTTGTTCTAAAATTAAAAGTATTTTAATTTTTTTAAAAATATCATTTTAAAATAGTGGTTTCTTAAAAAAAAAAAAATTAAAAACTGGAACTATTATTGCAATAAAAAACATTTAATTTAATAAGTTAATAACTGTACATTAATTAATGAATGTGTGAATATTGTGTTTTCTAAACTCCCTAGTTTAGTTATGAAACAAGAAAATAAGTCTTGTTAAACGAAAAACTTGTATTTATAAAAAATTATTTTTTCGTGTATTTTAAAATAATCTATTCTGTTCTATTACCTATGTGTTTTTATTTAAATTATAATTTGCATTAAGTATTCATTTTTATGAATTGTGTATATACTTAGATGTCATGATTTAAGTCAAGCTGAACCAACATTAACACACATGGCATTATATCGGTTGTATCGGGAAGGATTACTTGAACATGTTGTTTCTCAAAATTGTGATGGATTACATTTGAGAAGTGGTCTACCAAGACCAGCGTTGTCTGAAGTTCATGGAAATATGTTTATAGAGGTATTCATTATTTATTCTCATTGTTTATTTATAAAAGAATTAACACATTAATCATCGTGTGACTGCCACTGGTCATAATTTATCTTGGAAACTAAAAACCCTTGACAGATTCTGCTCAAATTCTTACAAAACTTTCTATCACTCTATAATCTGTTAAATTGTGAGTCCTGCTGTACCACAAAAATTAGTGTTATAGAAATTAAATATCAGTGGCACACTCTATGATAGCTTTTTGATAGTAAAAAAGTACGATTTCAAGCAGTTTTCATACTGCAATATGAATAATGGCGACTATATAGCAGTTAAAGTGTTAAGTTTGAATAAGGTAGTAGATATTTTAGGTCTTCAAAAATCATCAAATTAAACAAAAATTGTTTATTAAACTATATTTCCTCGTTTCCAAAAATTGTTAAAACAAATTGTATTCTGTAATAATTGTGGTTATATAGACTGTTTTAAATTTCTTAGGTATGCCTTAACTGTAAACCAAATCGACACTATTTACGAATGTTTGACGTAACTGAACATACAGCAAGATTTAATCATCAAACTTTGAGGTTATGTTATGCTTGTCACAAACCACTGAAAGATACAATTGTTCATTTTGGTGAAAGAGGTAAACTTCAATGGCCAATTAATTGGTCAACAGCTTGTAAACATGCAAAAAAAACTGATGTCATTTTGTGTTTAGGATCTAGCTTAAAGGTAATATTAGTATTTCATTAGTTATATTAAACTACATTTTTCTTAGTTTTCTACTACAATTTAATTTTTACTAAACATTTTACTTATAGGTTTTAAAAAAATATCCATGGCTTTGGTCTATGGATAGGCCTGTCAAAAAACGACCTAAGTTATACATAGTTAATCTTCAATGGACTCCTAAAGACGAACATTCTACTTTAAAAATAAATGGTTATTATTATTTTAGTACTAATTTTTATCTCATATTTAATAGTAAATAATATATGATTAATGTAATAAATAATAATACAAATGTTTTAGGTAAATGTGATGAAATTATGAAAAAAGTAATGTCGATTTTAAATTTGGACATACCAAAGTACCAACGGTGTCTTGATCCTATATTCCATCATTCAACAATGTTAGTTGCTGCTGAAGAACATACCACTGTTCATCCTGTTTTAGCTGTTCCAAATGATGATACCCAAAACAATGACTCCAAAGTTGTAGTAAATAGCGAAAAAGTAGATGAAATTAAACTAAATGTAAGCAATTGTAAAAACAATGCCAAAATGTGTTCAGAATCTAAAGACCTTAATCAACCAACTGATCTCAGTCCAGTAAAATTAGAAAATATTACCTCTATGATTGATCAAAATGAATTACTTAGTTCCCCATCATGTTCAAGTATGGATAGTGTTCCAAATATGAATAATTTTTTGAAACCTTTCATCGAAGGTTTGGAACAAAATTCTTTGGAAAAGAGCAATGTATTATCGTTAGTTGAACCAATCGTACCATATTTAAATCCATTTTTTATGAATAATATGGAAACCTTAGGATTGTCTCCAACTCCTGTTGACCAATTTTATAAGAATTTTGTGTATCAAGCGTGTATAGGACTGGCAGCAGTTGAAAAATTTCAAATAGAAAATAAGCTCACAAATAAATTAAGTAGAAAAAAGAAAGATACCAGTGAAGATAAAGACGACACCAAAAAAACAGATGTTTCCAACACTCGCTACTGTACATTTTGTCATCCAGTTTATGGTTCTACTAAATGCTTATTTTATCATCCATACGAATCTAAGTTTAAAGAAAATGTTGAAGTTTGTCTATGTTGTAATGATGATACTGATGAAGAAGATGAAGATGAACTTAAGACTGATGACATAGCTGATAAAAATGATGAAACAGAAGATAAAAATGACGAAGTTATAGAAAAAGCCAAAGTTACAGCTGGCTGGTTTGGAAAAGGATATAAAAAAAGAATAAAGAAAAAAAAGTAAGTTTTTAACAATCATTTTTGTTACATTGAGTTCAAATAACTTTCTCATTCTTTCATTGCCTTCCAGTATTTAAGTTAAATTGTATTATGAACTGAAAGGTTGTATAATTTTAAGAATACCTAGCTAATTGTACAGGTACATTCATTATTTGTATTAATTTAAATGTATTGACATTAATATTTTTTATTTTACTTTTTATTACCAATAAAAGAATATTTGTAGTTTATTATATTTGATATAAAATTCAAATGTGAGTGTAGTTTGACCATTTTAAGGGATTAATTTAAATTAAAATATTTAAAAAAATAATAAATTTGAAATGTTTTATCTATCTAACCATAATTCAAGTAAACAACAAATTTGGATAGTTTGAGATTTTTCATAATTAATTGAATTTGTTTTTCCTCTCATGATTTGATTAGACTTCCATTTTTTATTATTTTTAAGTACTTCAGTTGAGTTATAGAAGGGCCGTGGACAAGGGGAAGCAAACGGGGGCATTATATTACTTTGTTGCTCACCTCTAGGATTTTTAATTTTTGCAATACTAATGGAACCTATATTTGAATTATTTTCAATTGAGTACAATCATTATTATAGTATATAGTAAATTAAACTTGAGCACTTGTATACTATGTATACTAAAAATAAAATACCCAAATCACAAAATACACTTTTTAACTGCGTATGGGCCACTATTAGAAAACATAAAGGATAAAAGAGAGGAAGGTGGGAAATCAGGAATTTATAAAATTTAATGTGAGGAATGCGATAAATGCTATGTATGGTCAAACAAAAAGAAATATAGATATTAGGTTCAAAGAACATTTAAGAAACGTCAAAAATCAAGAAGATGACGAATCTCCTGTTGTGGAACATTTATTGAATACTAACCATAATATAAAATCAGCAAAACTTTTAAAATATGTAAATAATTATAGGGAATTAAATATAAGAGAAGCAATAGAAATGTCAAAAAATAACTTGTTAAACTGGGGCCATTACAAAATTCATTACTAAAATTAATTTAATGTAATATGAATGTAGCATAAACTTACAGTGGTCGTGGTTGATGACTTACGGCCAGATGCCGGCTCGCGGTGACGTCATCGGTTATTAACTGTGTATAAATACTGGTGTAAATAGCACCTAACGGTCAGTTGTAGATTTGCGCTGAAGATGACAACTTTGTTGTTGAAATACGTATTACATGTACACAATTAAAAAGCGTATTTTTTGTGATTTGGGTATTTTATTTTTAGTATAGTACATAGGTTTATATGACAATTTAAAAAAAAGGCAGGTGATGGTGACATTATAATATTGTCATTTAAATGGGTTACATATATAAATTAAAATAATTATAGTTTTTATCACCTTATTTTTTTTTTTTGACAGTATGTCTTAAATTAAATGTACATTTTGCCAGTCTTTAAAGCAAGTGTTTCTACTTTATTTTTATTAAGTATGATCATTGGACATTTGATCCATATAATTTATCTAGAAAAATTTGTTAAAAAAAAACTTTGAGTTGCCCCTCCTAACAATGTGGTCAGGCTACGGCCCTACTAATGTTCTATACTAAGTATAGAACATTTTCTACAATATTTTGTTCATAATGTGCAATAATAAGTTGTTATTTATTTATTATTATTTTTTTTTATGCTTATAAAATTTTTGTTTGTAATTATATTCAGTTAAGATAACACAATTATTTGTTTTTGAAACAGTTGTAATAATTTAATTTAATTAATACAAAAAAAAATTATATTATATTTGTTTAATATACATAACATGTATCTTTATGAATTACTTAGTTTTATAGACTAAATGCTGATTTTGTCTATACGACATTCTTTTTGATGCTATTATCATATTTAGTTCAATGTTCTTTAATCATCAATTATAAAGCTTGCAGTTTTGTTGTCTGAAGGGGAGAAGTTTGATAACCAAATAAAACTAAAAACTATAATGATGTTAAATTTATACGATATTAGCTCTCCTGATGTTGCGCTGCCAAAGTTAAATATTGAATTCATAGTCAAGCAAATTTTTGGAAAGTTAATTTGAGACCAAAAAAATTCATTTAAGTTTTCTATACAATCAAAAACTTCCCATTGTCATGACTTACAGATTTCTAGAAGTTCAAATATTCTACAAAAGCATAATATTATGTATTATAAGCTGTTATTACCTTTTGTTTTCAAGGATTAGTATTTTATGAAACCATAAAAAATGTTTTCACTTTTATCCCCTCAAGAGTTGAATTTTTAACTAAAAATTATATCTTATATTTTTATATTTTAAAGGGCTTTTTTTTACATATAATTCATAATAAAAATATCGAAAATAGTTTCTATTTATTGTGTAAAACCAACAAGTAACAAATGTTGACTGTAATGACATCCGTTATATGAACATATAAGTTTTGTAAACATAATTCTTTTGTGTTATGTGCAGTTGAATGGTATTTTTTTGATTCCAAATATATAGCCATGCATATTATTGCTTAGTTGTTTGGTAATAAATTTTGTCCAAAAACGTAAACATAACTGTCAATAATCGCTATGTAAAAATTGAAAAAAATTGGTTTTGTTGATTAATGCTGCCAAACAAAAAATTCGCGCTTCCCCTTTACACAATTTTATAAATAAAAATAAGAAACAGTGCCATTTAAAATAGTACCGTTTGGTTGTTTTTAAATTTTGAAAAGTAGTCTTAGCATTTAGGTACTGTCTTAGTTAAATTTCTTGTAATTAAGTAAATCATTTTTCAGACCATAATATAACTAGTAATAAAAAGTTTATGTAATTTTTAATAAAAAGTGGTTTCATTTTGTTTACTATAAATATAATTAATTAAATGTGTAAAAAATGGTCTTAAAATTTTGCAACTCTAAAGTTTTGGCGTTCTAAACAGCTTCTTACTTTTCATATTAAAATAAAAGTTGATATGAACTTGATTTTTATACAAATATTGATCTAAGTATTTTAAACGCATACCAAACTATGTGACGGTATCTGATGGTTTTAACAAAAGTGAACAAATACGGATAAAACATTTTGGTGTGATAGTTAATATCAGATATGCGCAACCATACATATGGTAAAATTTTTTGTCTCCCTGATACACATTCATGCAACAATGATAGTCCACAATTATATTGCATAACTGCACTCAAAATTTATGGTAATGAAAGTCCGATGACAAATTTACAAAGAAGAGTCTGAAAGCTGACATTAAAACTACTAAAAAGAAGAGACGTTGTACGTTAAAATTATGTATAGTACAAATTATATTATAGTATAGAATTGACTTTGAAGTTGAATATAAATCTTTATAACTTAAATTACTTGAAATGTTTTGACGCAACTTTTATGAGTATTCTTCATATTTGGTGAAAATTTCAGAACTTTATTTACCTTGCACTATAATATTATATTGATGGTTAGGTTATGCGTTGAGTGCAATTTTTTTTTAAAAAAAATATGTTAAGCCATTAAAATACATATTTTGAATGGAATTTTTTTTTGGCACAAGTATGATATAATAAAAAAATATATTAAAATAACTTCATATTATTATGTTGTCGTCAAATGTCGCATTTACTTTCTGTTTGTACACCAAGTGTGATGAAAGCATCAGTCATAATTTTTGTACAATTCATATGCCAATATTTGATATTCCTATAGGAGCACTTAACACATTTATATCGAAAATTGTTATGTTATTTGACGCATTTTGTCGTGTAACAAATGTGATGAATCAATACTGTCTGGGTTTGGTTTGTGATTTGTTATTATTCTTTAATAATAAAACCAAATTTAATTAATAAAATATGGCGTACTTTGTGACTACTGTGCTACTATTATATCCTATATTTTAAAACTGGTAAAAAATTTAATTAGACTTATTAATTTAATTTTTATTATTTATAATAATTACAATAATTTCACTAAGTCCTAACCTACAATACGTTTTAGACGTGAGCGAGTTTCTTGTAGAGGAGTCTCGCGCGCGTTAAACGGTGTAAGAGTTTTCGATTCAAAGTAAATAATAACACGCCCGAGGCTGGACGTTATCTCGTTACAAGTTAAATTAAGTTAATTATTAACTCGTCAACCTGTGTTTTCCTTTATCTTTTTGAAAAACTAATCAGTAACGATTAAAACGTTTTAACGTTTGAAAAAAAAAGTATCGGTAAATTGTTTTGAAAAAAAAAAAAGAAAATGCCACACTATATAGGTACAAGACCATGTGAACTAAAAATACGTCTTTTTAAATTTATTTCGTTAGTTAACTTTCGGTACTGTAAATTTTAAAATTGACCCTTTCGTGTTTTTTTTTTGTTTCAATTGACCTAGCAATTATTAATCCAAAAAAAAATTATACATATAAAGTAATTGTGGTGGTGGCGATGGGCGTCGGAACCATATATCCTTATTCTATGGTCGGAACGGTACTTCGGCGTAACCGGTAGATGTCGTCAACGTCTTTTTTTCGTTTTTGTTTTCAATAACTTTTCCCTCGACGTCTTTTTTCCGATTTTAAATCCCCGGCGGCAAAGACTCTTTACCACCCTCTCTGCCGTCACCGTCGTGGCGGTTTAAGCAGAACATAACAACGTTATAAATTATAATTATTATTGCGATGTTTTTTACTCTCGTGTACATAACGAAATACGGGTATTATTCGTTGTCGTACACCTCACCCCACCACCAATTACCGGACCGCCCTCGCGACGGCGCATGCGCTCAACCGCCGGCGTGAGTCCCCCCCCCCGCACTCCGCAGCCGCGCGCCCGGTACAAAAACGTTTACTGTACAACAACGTACGCGACCGTCGTCTTTTTATTATTATTATTATTATTATGATTTCGTTTGTTATCCGATCGCGTTATCCGAGTGCAGGTGCCCGTACGCGTTCGTACCACACGTCGGCCGAGTGTCCCGAGACGACGGCGCGCGCGAGATAATATATTACATTATTTTACATTCGGTGTGCACCCGAGGGCCCCCGTGGGCGTCGCACGTCTGCCCCGATCTACTGTGTAGTAAATAATAATAAAAAAAAATATTTTCGTTCGTCGGCCCTTTTGTTTTTTCGACGCGCGTTTTTTACGGGACGACGCGCCCGGGTGTGTTCGGCGGGCCCGCGGCGATTTTCGCCGGACGATGCCGCCCGCGGCGGCGGGTTCCACGACGAGGGACGGTGGATCCGGCGCGAGCGACCGAACGGCCGGCGGGTGAACGCGGTCGCGCCGCGGGGCTGTTCACCGGCGGGGCGAGCTTTCGTCGACGTCGCGATGAGGAAACTCAGCGGTAAGTGTCGTTCATTATTATTATTGTGTCACCTATTCGTTGTAGGTGTTTTTTATTTCGTTTTTCCATTCGTCTTTTGTGTCGATCGTATTTTTTTTTTGATTTACGAAATCGGCCCAGATCAAACGCAACAAAAAAAAAAAACGCCACCGAAAAAAATAACACAAAAATTTTTTTTTTTACTGCGACGTTTAGTTATTCCCGTTATGTATTGTCCCACGTGCCGTTTTCCCGTACAAGCATACGAAATTAAGTAAAATAATTTGTTAACCTCGATACGCGCATCGTGTACTACGAGGTCCCAGATTTTCGAGAACTGTAAGAACTCTCCCCTGTCGGCATTGGAAAAGTCCTGCCTAGTTCTTTTGTTTCGTTCCGTTTTCTGCGAGTTTGGGTGATTACTTTCTTTTTTTTTTCTTTACGTCTTCTATCGTTTGATTGGTTTGCTGCAGATCTCCAATTGTCCCTGTCCTTCCTTTCAGTTCCTTTAACTCTTCGTACCTAGCCTTCCTCGTGTCCGTCATGCTTTGTTTTATGTACTCCATCCTTGGTGTTCCTCTTCTGATAATATGACCTTCAACATCGCCCTCTATGACGCTTTTTGTTAGGCTTTCATGGCGTAGTAGATGTCCTATAATTTTGTCTCTTCCAACTTAAATGGTACGCCATAGTTCTTTTATTCTACCTAATAATTAAGCATTCTTCATTCGCGTTATTCTTTCAATCCATTTAATCTTAAGCATTTTACAATGTCACTACATTTCAAAGGCCTCTACCTGGTTTCCTTTTCTCTACTGTACCGATTGTCCAAGTTTCACAGGCGTATAAAGCAATATTCCAGACATGTATATTTTTAAGAACTTTTTCCTTGTCTCTAAAGGTCACACTACTATAGTGGTTAATAGGTGTTTTTGATAATAAAAAAAGCGAGCAAAAAAGGCCTCTTTGCTTGTGATATTCTAATTAGAGTGTTCTCTTTACTTTTTTGTTGTTTTACTTCCTAATTTAAAGTGATGCGTTTGTTCAATGCGTGCGTTATCTATTTTTACTTTCTTTATTACGTCAAAATGTATGTTAATCATTGGTACAAATATTGATAGGTAAATTGTTTTGTAGATTGAAAAGATAATATTTATGCAATACATTTTAATTATTGGAACTTGGATTGTAGGTATCTATAATAGATAGTTTTTTTTAACAGATTACTGAAGGTTTCATCCCTCAAATGATTACTTCTGATACCAATACACTTACCTTCCTATTAATGTAGGTACCTAGTTTAAATATGTTTAGATTCCGAGTTAGGTAAAAAAACTTACGAGTGAAATAAAAAATTCCAACAACCTTCCAAGTGAATTAAAATTATTAACAGCAAGTAGGTGATAGTTAGTTAAATAATTTTTTATTTTTACCAACAATGATAGTTTATGTGAAAACTGACAGAGCTTAGATGCAGTTACTATTCAAAAGAACAGATGTTAGACAGATGGCATATTTATGAAACAGTTTTTGTATTCTCTATTTTCATGGGCGCGAGTCCTATGACATATGTCGTTTAAATAAAAAAAAAAACAAAGGTCATCTTTTTTTCATTAGGTTTTATGTTAATTGTACCTACCGAGTACCTACCAATTAAACATTATATTTTTAATGATTGGTCAGTAAATAGTTTGGTTATAATTATGAAGAATCATCATTTAGATTTTAGAAGTGTATAACTTATAAATATTTTGGTGGGTAAATAAGTACCTACTTATTTAAAAATAAAAAAATAAAATAGCGTTTGGATTCTATTTTAAAAATATGCGCCCAGTTAATTTATTAAATGCTTTTCTACGGTTCTTAAATACTAATTAATTGTTTCAGATTTGTTTGTCTCAGTAGGTAGGAGGTACCTCACATGTTTATTTATTATGATTACTGATTTGTGACTATGTCTTAATCTCGGTCTTAATATTTAGTATTTACCAATATGTACTAATTGTACTAATATGTAATCATCACTTAAATAATACCTCAAAAAATATACATTCAGTTGCCTCGTAAAATACATTGGTAAACTTTAGGTGAACCAAAAATTTAATAATGTGTTAGAATGTTAAATGGTATGTGTTAGTAGTTTGATTGGAATTATTTATTATGTTTAAAATTTTTATTGCTTTTAACTTTTTAATCCCAATTACTTGCAACTGTAGATAGAAACACGTTTTGTTTTATTTTTTGAACATCAAGTTAGTTGTTAAAGTCTGCTGTAATAAACGTAAAAACAAGATTATTTTTTTTATGTTAGGTATGCAATAGATAATAATTATCTTTATTACTATTACCTAGGTACGCGTAGTTAGTTTCTTATTTTTTTTCCCCGACTTAAAATCTTGTCAAACAAAATAAGCTTGAAAATATGTTAGGTACTCGTTGTTAGGTACATTTGATAGCTAAAACATTTCAAAGTCATTGTATTTGAAGTGCTTTATTATTGGCGCATAGACCTTGATTAGTATTGATAAAATACTGGTACAATAGAAAATACTCGTAGCCCGTAGGTACATACGCTTTTTACACTAGTATAAACGTGTATGAAAAATTGACTATCAACGTTTATTTATTTGTTCATTAAAATGTTTCGAGTTGAGTGATTACTAAACACTATAATATTACTATAAAGTAAAAACGAGATCACACAGATGAAATTCTCTTCTAAATTATGCTACTTTGTTTACTATACTCGTAAACGGTTGGTTTGCTAGAAATCGCGTGACTGTGTAATAATTAATAATATTAGCGTGAAACTAGATTTAAATTTTATATGTTTTATCTACCTATTGTGTGTTTTAAATGTTCAAAATCCTTAAAACTTCGTGAAAATCCTCTAATCATAATCCCTCAAAAACAATTAACGTTAAATTTGTATCCATTGTGTTGTTACTTACATTTAATTTATTTAAATTAATTACTTAGATTAAGCTGATACACCCATATATGAGTATTGAGTAGGTAGTTACTTAGCAATATTTTACCATACAGTCGATACATGTACGTTTACATTCTGTGTATGATGTGGTGTTTATTGTTTGTTCTCGAAGAAAGTTGGTAACAGTGTGTGGATAATGGGTTGAAGTAGTCTACTGTCTAGTTGGACAAGTAGCCCTATATGGACTGTAGGTGTAAAGCGACGTTACCTGCCGATTGTTAAACTTTTTAACCCGTTATAACATTCTAATTAGATATTATAAATCATACTATCTAATTATTCTTTAACAATGTGTGTGTCGTGTGATATTTTTATTGAATATTATGCTAAGTTTACGTTTTTAAATTATAAATCTATAAATGGATCGATTACCTAGGTATCTACTTAGATTTTTTCTCTCTTAAACGTTGCTTAGATATTGTTAGAAATTTTGAATGAGCTTGATGTCGGTGTACTGTTATGTTATTATAATTAACTATCGGTAAGTATTATTCAGCTTCAGCTGTGCAGTGGTTTGTTTTTAATTAAATTATACGAATGTATGTAGCTAACTAAGTAACCCTGTATACGTGACATAAACATACTTCAATCTCATATTTTAAGTACTTAAATCAATAGGTAAACAGCATGCGTTGACTGTTAAGACTACACCAAGCCCCAAGGTTTTACACTCGTGTTTAGTGATAAAGCCTTGATTTTTTTTAATTACGATGTTAGCAGTTTAAGTCAAAAACAATATAATATCATGTTAACTCTTAAAATTTTTATGTGCAGTTGAAATAGTGAATTTAATTAAAAAAACTTGAAACATCCTATAGTATTATGTAGGGACAATATAATAATATGTAAGAAATATCCATACCAATAAAATTTTCGAAAAATAAAGTTAGAATAGTTATAAATGTACCTATGTTTGAAAAAACGTGTAAAATAATTAGTTTGGGGGGCTGGGGTTTGGAAATGACGATCTTCTTTCCATGTCTGTGTATAATTAACGCAAATTATACGAATTTTGACGTTTCCAATACGTATCGATGCTTTCTGCAATCAGGGAAAACAGCTGTGTTTATAAATTAACCAACTTAAATAATAATTGTATTGTTGTATCGAGTGCGTTAAAATACGTACAGGTACTATTACTATGACTTGTACTTGCTACAAGTAATTAAAACCTCGATGTTTTTCGTTGAAAACCGTGTTGTTTTTTTGGGTCATTTTAGAATGTAATATTTTTTTATACATATCATGTACGTTTTTTTTTTTTTTTTTTTATAACAGATTTTTATTCATACATATATATGTATATATATTGCGCCTATAAGATATGTCTACATAGTAAGACGCAGTATTGTGTGTAACTTACACTTTAAAAACATAAAGTATCACATTTTTAAGTAAAAATAAATGATTCCAATGTGTAAAAAAAAAGTTTTTAAACAATGCACAATTAATATTACTTAACGTGTAATCGTAGAAGCATAAAAATATTGTTTGACAATTTTTCTACGAATTCGAACTTAGTGGAACAGTCATTGATTAACAGATCGATTAAGATACGTTATAGTTTTAGCTACTGTTTCGGCCTCTCGGGAGTACTTGCGAGAAATATTATATGCGAACGCGTGAGTTGGTGAATTATTTTATGGCTTGGTCTCGAGAGGTACTGTTACTAATCCCGCGGAAGGTGCTGAAACGATTGCAATATTATTGTACCAGTACTTAATTTCTTATCCCCGTTCTCAATGTTATTTGATAACCAACCTAACTTCATGTTTTTATCATACCCGTAGTAATACTACTTTAATGACTTACACGTGCCTCTGTGCTTTATACAATGTATATATATATATATATATATATATATATATATATATTATGTATACCTACAACTGTCAATCGTCGTTGAGGTCTTTAACTGTATTTTTATGTTTTCGTGAGGCATGGTTTAGTAAAAAACTGAACGGAAAAATGCAGACGCGATGTAACTATTGTTTCATCGCAATATTAAATTTCTCCTGAATTAAATAAAATATAATAGTTACGTGTGGGTAATACTTGATTACGCGTTTGTGAAATGTCCGTGTGTGTCATTTCAATTACCTCATATTATATTGTGTGCGAGGGGTATATATTATATGCTTCATATTTTGTGTCACTGACCTTTGAACTTAGATTTTTTTATTTACGCCCATTAAAATACATCACAATATGTTTTATAGACATTTTTTTTTTCAACGATGATAATAATGTCTTTAGTTTTTCGTTGTAAATTGTACTCTAAAAAATACCCGTACTTATATGGGCGAAAAATATACTGTACTCTTTATTCTAATAACCGTTTAATTTCATTTAGATTTTGTACGTATAGACTTCGTTTGGTTCTTATTGGTTTGAAACTTCGATAGTAAACAGCTTATATACTGAAACTAACATTATCTGAATTAAACTTTCCGTTAATATTCAATAAAAATTGAAATCTGATCAGTTTACAAAGTTCGCAATGCACGAAATATTAACTTATACTTGCATATGCCAAAAAATTTAAAAAAATCTTGCTCCGAATGACTTGGATTTTATTTTATCTGTGATTACTTTTTCGGTTCACAAAATGTGTTCTGTTATTATGCGTTCTAGATTATTATGACGTTTGTAACGTATTATAGTTTTTTTTATTTTTAGTGGCCAAAAACATTTTTCTGTGTGGATTTGTAACATAAAAATGTTTAAAGTTTTTTAAAAAAAAAATCATCAAATCGTGGCATAATATTATACCTATCCATACACCTACATCACAAACAGTACTATTTTCGCACGCGCGCATACACCAGGTAATGCGCTGTTGTAGATAAGACTACTTTTCGTACTACATACATGCATACATACTATATAGCTGTTTCGTACATGGATTTAACGTTTTAATTATACGTAGGTACACAATGGCATAATTTATGAACTTAAAACCATTCTAAAGTTGAAGGTGTTTCCGTTGTAAATTGTCAAAACTCATAGTTATAAAAGTAAATGTACACAATAGATAGAAGAGTACTGCACCTTTGAGTGAAGTGAAACTTCACACTTCCCATTGAAATTTCAAAAATCTCGAATACTTACCTATGTACATTTTATCTAGTATAAACAAATTATTTCAAAAGTTACAATTGAATTTTGATTACAATATAGCTAATAAGGGGGTACAGAAACAGTTTTTATGTAAAATCGACTTAAAATATTTTTAGGTTGATAGTATTTTTTCTGACATGATTTCAGCGACATCTTGTACACAATAGTGATAAATATATTATTAAATAGTATTTATATAAAGTGTAATCTATACTGTTGGTAACAATACTAGTGACGACTAACAATAGTTTTCTAAAAGGAAAATCGATCATATTGTAGACGAGAGTCGTGGACCACGGTGATAAACAATACCAGAAACGTGAAAGTGAAACTAATCGGTAAAATAATTTTGATACCTATGTATATAAACCCATATATAATAATATAACGAATGTTATTTATACCTACCTGATTTTAATTTGAGAAATTTAAAATTATAATCGTATTATTTACAGTTTCTATGAATTACGTTGCAGCATATTTAATTTTCTATACTCAAAGTATGTATGTAACTTGACTTAAAATTAAATCCCATAAGGTACACCAAAACGGCGTATCATTTTTATTAGGTATGATCTTAAGTTTATCAACCATCAATTACGAACAATATTTAAAATACCTGTGTATAAAAGTCTATACTTTTTACGAATTGTGTTTTTCTAAGATCCGAGTAATATTTAGAGACGATTTTACGTATAACTATATGATAAATATAAACCTATTCAGTTTGACGTCCAATGTTTTTGTTTTTCAGTCAAACAACTACAGGTTTTCGTTTATGTGTCGAAACCATTTATATTGTTGTTAAAAACGTACCTATTACGTACTTAGGTACCTACCTAATTTCGTATTAAATATTTCAACTGTTTACTCGAAAGAATATCAATTATACACGTTTGTCATTTGACTGCAAGGTCGCCGTTTCGCCCAAAGTGTACACGACGCGTAAATCGTTGTTAAACCACAATATTATTTTGAACTCGAAGGAGGAGGAGAATGGAAAAATCCAGACGCCGACCATATGGCGTGTTGTGAAATTCCTAAGCTGCCCACATTTATTGTACCTGGCGCCGCTACATTGTCTGTATAACATACTTTCATCCGTTCTGCATTCGTGTGCACCGCAAATACAACAAAAATGTGATTGAATTTATAGCTTTTTGCAGGTACACTATCGCCTGAAAAAAAAAAAAAAAGAATATTATATATAAATCGATCGGTGAATTATGCAATATTAGCATCTTTTTTTTTTTTTTTCTGCTTTATACATCATTCTGTCTGACCATAATAATATTATGCCCTATACTCGGTGTTCTTTTTTTGCGACTTCTTATACTTCCGAGTGTATATAAGTGTACAGGTGTGCATTGATATAATATTATGTCCTCTTGTAATCAAAGTGTAGGTGCCTATCTACGAGCGTTGGTTTACTATAATACGTCGTTGTAAAGTATTTAAAATATTCGAATATTTATTATGAAACCTGTCATACTAGTCGTATAATAAGCCATATTTGAACTAGTTTAAACGTCAAACAATTTTTGTATATTATACTAGTATTTTAATTTTCCTATACGTACATCGTGCGGCGGTCAAACATTGAAACGATCTTTATATGGTTCTGGCTTTTTTTTGAACAGAACGCATTTCATAATGGTACCTATGTGTTACCTACTTAATGATGTCGTGTTTTGTCCGTACGTTTTTTTTTTTTTAATCAAAGTAGGTACCTGAAAAACTTAAAATAATCGTTTTAATAGCTTTACCTATACGTCATAACACGACTATCGCGTGATTTTTGTCTGACTGACTTATATAAGCGAGATATTTTTACTAAGTTATGGGTATACTATGCATATACTCTCAAGACTCAATTAATACACGAAAAGAGAAAAATTTTGGTTACTCTGCAGAATACGCTTCGAAAGTGAATTTAGTTTATTTTCGAAACTTGAAATGCCAAAATGTTATAGACAATAATGGTATTGTCATAATTGTCAAACACTCGGATAATCTTTTTGTCTATACTCACTATAGGTATAGGTTGAGGAAATACAGTATTTTATATTATTGAATGGGTACTTAAATCTTTTCCCAGAACTTTTTATTATAAATAATAATAAATAAAATAGGTGCATTGTTAAAAAAGCTATTTTTATAGAATCAAAACGATTGATTTTTTTTTGTCCGGCTTTTTAGGTCTAAATCACCAATGGGAAACATATGGGAGCTCTCAACCCGCCTTGAATGCTCTATAAATTGAATTTAACTTAAATGCTTTAATTTCCCTTAAACCGCACGCAAATGCGTTTGCAGGAACCAGCTGTGTATAGTAACAATATTACAACAAAATCTGGAGGGAATACAGATGTCGCTGGTCGTTGTTGGGTTGCCCGCGTGGGATTTGCGGTCCTGTCAGTCGAGACCAGAGACTGGTCGCCGTGTGTCCGTCCGTAGGTTGTTGTCCGTCTGCGGTCAGGTCGTGCTTACCTTTGTTTTTCCGGCGTTTTTGATCCTGGAAAGTGTTAAGTTCGCGTCAGTGTGTTCAATACGGGCCGTGTTTTGGTAATTTTTAAATTTTAAACGATTTCTGTTGTTTTATAACGAGTTCAATCGTAAGTCATGACGTACAATTTATTGATAACTGTAGTATTTTGCTACTTTGTTTTTATTTAATTATAATTTTTATTAACAATCGGCGTTATTTTATGACATTCCCTCATAACTGTTAAAATACGCGTTTCAAGGCGCTGCGTGCAAATTTCTGCATTACTTTATGCTTTTTTTTTTTTTCGATTGTTCGAACGTATAGGTTATCACCTCCCTCGTAGTTTTTTAATAGTATTTCATAAAAGTTGTGTTATCCGTTTATATCTTTTGATGCGTATATTCCGATTACTTACAAAACCGTCTTCGCTCATCCGATCTATCCGATGCGGATTCGTGGACTTATTTCAAATGTTCAGGCGCTATTATTGTATAGATTTTTGGATACTAAGTTTCTTTGTGTGGATATCGCAATGCATACCCCTAACCGATTCCGTTAACATCTGGTTTGGCTCAATGGTATACATGTATATACTATGTACAGTGCAATATAACCAACAACAAAACGTTTTCAGCGCGCACATAAAGGCGGGAAAATCGTGTCCCTTTTGATTTGGTCATTTTTCTCCCCAGAAATACGACCCCTCGAAACGTCCCGCGGACTCAAAACATTCTATATAGGTATAACAAATGCAGTGTAAATGTTCCGTAAACAAATGTGGGTGGCTTAATAGCTGATCATGTGCGACTCGTATTTTATACTTGTATACGAGTTACTCGCAAAATCGTCGTATAGATATAATGTTTCGATATGATTTAATACTACGTCATGCAACCAGTTTTCGCTGTACTAATTATCTTATTAATTTTAATCGTACGTTATAAAATCTGCATACGTTTTTTCAAGTTTAACTTAATTCCTTCGTATCGCCAAGTATTTAACTTTAAAAAATTGTATATCGTGTTATAGTGCGGTGCCGTCTCGTCATTATAGTGTTTTGTTCATTTAGTTGTTACAAGTACATTTTTCAATCGCGTTTTTAACCGTTTTTATTTTTAATGCGCGGGATCACCGGCATTCGATGAATTAAAATATAGGAAAAAAAAAAAATAACGAAATTTTACGTATGTAGTGAGTATAAATTAATTTTTTAATTAAACGCGACCCAATATGGTATAATCGTACGCAATTTTAATTGAGGCCCCCGTATATCTTGATGTTCTTCTCTATTAATGAGTTGTAATACGATGCGTGTTTGCAAATTTCCATCAATCGTACCAATAAAATACACTCTGAATCCCGTTAGGTTTTTCAAAGTATAATTTTTACTATCGTTTAAAAAAAAAAAAATACTTTACGGACTATTATTGAGTCGCCTAAGACCCGATAACAATAATAATTGTCGTGTATCACTAATACAGAGGTACACGCGGGTGTTCCCGAGAGAGCGTGTGTAGTAGTAATAATACGTGATTTCGTGTCAAAACAATCGGTTCTGCAATGCAGGCAATAGGAATGTGTGGACGTCAAGAAAACCAGTACAACAAATGCGTTAACGACGTTTTACATCTGTTTAATCTTTACCGTGTTCATCTCTAGCTCGCACGTAATAATATACAGTCGTTCAATCTGGTTTCGAAGAAAAATCGTTTCAAGTTCGATGTTACGCGGTGTTACGATATAATGTTGCTCGAGAAAGGTTATGAGACTTTAAGTAGGTAGGTAACATGATTTTTTTTTCTCATTCCGCGACACCACCCCAGCTGCAGACGTTATATTTTTACCGTTTTGTATAATTTTCGTCGCCAAACCTCTGCACGCGGTTCTTGCAATCGATTTCGTTTATAATATAATATACAAGATTGAGCGTACTTACTTGTATTCGATATTATTGTTATTATATTTTGACACCGTAGATGATTGTACAGCACGCTGTTTTATAGCGATGTAATTTTCATTTTTAATCTTTATTGAAAACTCAAGACAATAAAAAATGTCGGAAAGCAGACCGCCGTAATAACGAATTCAAATCAGTTTTCAGATTTTATACCGCGTCGATAGGAAATGATAACCAACCGCCTCCTCTGTATAATAATTTGCGTGCGACGAACGGAGAAAAAATAATAAATCGACGCTACCAATAACCTTTTTTTTTTTTTTTCTATTTATTCCGAACAGTAAACAATATTCGTTGTGTACTTCGTGCTCTTAACGTGTAAACATGCGCATAAAAACGATCGATTTCACAAGGCGCGTGTAATCGTTATAACGTTTTTTTACGTCTCCCCGTTCGCTGTTCCATCGAAAAATTGACTCGAATACTGCGGCGGTAAATTTAAAATTGCAGATTAAGTATTATGTGGCCTCTGTGTTGGCGGGAGCTTTACGAACGAATCAGTCAACGACCTCGGGATAAAAGGTTCGACAAAAAATAGGTCTTAATTTTATTTTCCTGACGAGTCGCTCGCGATTTGCACAATGTATCACGTACGTGTTTGATTGGAATCTCCGTTCAAAGTACTGCATCGCTTTTTTTCGTTATCTGCGCGTACACCTTGGTAATAATACACGTGATAACCACGTGCATAATCAATAACCGCCGATTGTTGTTAATGACATCCTTAAAAGGTGATATTTTTAAAAAAAAAATTTTGTTTTTCGTTTTCCGGAGGTCACGAAATCGCCCTCGTGTGTATTAAATACTACATTGTTACAGCACAATGTTTTTACCGAGACTTTTCAATACGCGGGCAGACATGTTACTTAATATACTGTAGACGCATTATGTATAATGTACACTTCTCATTTTGTCCTCGCGTTTATTATAGTTACACGTTTATCCCGCAGGGTCCCGACGTAAAAGTCTACGGACCGCATATGAACTTGAAATTTCTCAATTTTCTAACTCAGACAGCGTTTAATCGCATTTAATCGTATACCGTATATTTTGGCACTCGCTTCGCCAACCCGATCAGCCTATCTCTATTTAATACCGTGAATATCGGACCGATGGAACCGAGAACATTATTTCCGGTGAAAAATAACAAAATTAAAATACTCGAAATTTAAAATTCCAGAATTTTACGGATTTTCAAATTTTGAATTCCATCTCGACTTAACTTACTTATCCTCGTTATATATCGTATCATACAATATATATATATATATAGACGGCTGTAATTTTAAAAGCCGACCTCCGGGGACGCGCGTTTTCGTCGTTTGCGTCATGCCGAACGCGGGTTTGTGGGCGCATCCGCCCTTGCCGCCCGGAAAAAAAATCGCGGGTCGGCCCGACCCCTCGGAGCGGCGGTCGTCGTCGGCGTTCGCGGGGTTCGCGCGGAGGTTCCCGTCCGTGCGGCGCAACGGAAAAAAGACGGCGGCAGCGGCAGCGGCGGCCGACGCGTTCTCGTGCACTTACGAAAGTTTCGACAGTCTGTTCGACGACGACGACGTTGCGACGGCGGCGGTGGTTCCGGCGGCAGTCGAAGATTTCGCCAAAGACGACCGTAGACGGCCGTTCGGGACGATGTTCCGGAGCAGGTCCGACGGAAATCTGACGACGGGGTTTCCTCGGGCCGGCGGACGCTCCGGGGAGACCGCCGCGACGGCGGAACCGAGAGGATTCGCGAAATATTTGAGAGCGCTGAGCGGAAGTTGGAAAAATCTGTTGAACAGTAAGCATGTTAAAAAAAAAAAAATCGCGGTTTTGAAAGTAACACGATACTCTTGTATTAACAACAATATTATTGTATTATCCGCGGTAAAAATCCGTTCGAAATCGAATCTTTCTCGAGTTTTTTTTTTAAACGGATAAACAAACATACGACTTTTATAGTAACAAAATAATATATTTAACACGTTTCAATAAAAAGTTGATTTTTAAAAATATGTATGTCTTCGTTCTTGGATGATTCCGAAAACGATCTATTGAAACGTCAATCGTAAAAAAAAATAACCAATAATATAGGCAAGAATATTTCGTTCGCGGCAAATTTTTTTCGTAAACGTTTTGGAACTGCTATCGAAAAACGCTTTAAGTACTTACAGGAGGGTATATGATATTCAATATCTCTCGTATACACCAGATTTCTGATTTACTAGCAGGAAACTGTCCTAAAATATGTTGTTTACACCGACTACTTACTTCGCGAAAATAACCCTCCGCTTCAGATTTTACCATTTTTTTTGCACTGGTGTCGTGTCGTTATGTCAATCCAATGTCCTTACACCGAAAAAAGTGTTCTGCAGACGGAGAGAAAAAAATGTAAAATCATAAAAATTGTGTTACGTTCAGAATCTAAAAAACAAAAACCCTCAACAAAGTCGAGGTATATACTACTGGTACGCCCGTTGCATCTATACTGCACGTTAAGTATAGGTTGTATCACCACTCGAATAAAGTACGATTACACGTCTTTAGGTGGTACATTATTCTTATTGTTATTGTTCCGCGTGATTTAAATAATTTAACCGAACTCGTATATTATTGTAATCCAACGAATATTAAACTGCGTATAGAAAAACCTTCACGTTGTACAATATAGTTCTGTAAAACAAAAAAATTATATCGTTTTCGATCACAATGTTATACTATAATAATAAGCCATATCACACGAATTCATATTATCGTATATTATACTTTTCTATTTTATAGCTGCATAGTGGTTGGTTCGCGCTCATTGTCGCCGTACGCATTTTGTGTTACCGTCTTTTCTGTTCCCCTCTATTGTATAATATCGACATTATTATTATTATGAGCAATCATTTTAATTATTGTTGGTAGTGCGCCTATATACGTGTGTATTGTTCGAAACGTAAACAATACGATTTCCAGCACAGCTGTTGTGTTGTATCGTTTACACGACTTACAGACCGCGGCGTGAACTCGTGATACGACCGAATCGAGGTAACGTCGTATTGTGTTTTGTCATTTCGAAATTCGGTGAACGGATTTGCCGCAAACCAGCTATATCTGTAACTTTGTTAAAATGTTTAACAAAAATAAATTATTGGGCACCTAATCAGTATAACGCCAAATGACGTATAGAGTAACAAATGTGTTTATACGATTTCTGAACACGTATACAATGTATAAAAAATTATAATCTTAACGCTTAAGCAACAGGTGATCAAATATTCGAACGTTGCTGTGCAGACTGCTATGTATCATTTATATAATAAGTGTATCGCGACGAGGTCCAACCAAACGCGACAGTTTTGTTTTTAATATCGTCAGCCGTGTTGCTGCGTGTAATCCCTAAAGAATAGGATTTTGTCCGTCAAATTGGATTTATCGCGGCAGGTTGTTGCTCTTGAAGCAGTAGCATCATCATCGATCTCGTCTAATACTCTGTGTTTCGTATGTGTTCGCTCGAGTATAATAATATTTTATACGTTTTCAGCGAATTTCATATTCCGCGTTTACAACCGAATCGATCTCGTTGATTACATACAAATCGCGTGTAGTGTATACACTTTTATTACAATTAAATGTCATCGAATTTATTTCACTTGTCTTCAACAGCTGTGCGACAGTGTTATTAAACGGTTCTTTTTTTGTTTTTTTGTCACTGCCAGTGCAAATGCAATTCGCTTAGTAACTAAGCAGTTAGTAGTATAGTAACAATGAACCGTATAAACTAAGCCTTAGTTTATACGGTTCATTGGCTCTCCACATATTATGTTCGCCTATTATGTATAATATTATAGTTTACCGTATTTTGGAAAAGGGCCAAATTTTAACGGTACAGGTTGAAGTGATGTATTTTTTCTTTGAAACGATAAAACTTTGTTGATGGTATAAATTATTATTGTTCAACACTTTTTTTTTTTTGTAATGTGTATACTCAGCTATAATTGGTTTCAATTTAGCTATCAGCTGTGCGAGTGTAAATAATAATAACTTGTATTCATACATTATGTATGTATAGTCTATTATTTATTCTGGCTTATCGAAAAAATGTAATTTACCCCCCGGCCCAGAAATGCGTAGTTAAAATTGTTTATAATCGAGAGACGTGCCGAGTAAAACTCCTTTGTGATTGATAGTATTTACAGATACTTCACGGTATATTTATCCCGATCTTTGGAATTTTTTTTATTTATACATCAATATCGTATAGGTACGTACGATTAACCATAATGTAATGTCAACGCAGGAGTACAACGTAGCGATGATTTTTAAACAATAATATTTTTTCACGGAATTAAATTCCGATTACCATAAAATAAAAAGCGTAATATAGTAAACGTAATACTATATAGCTTTGGAGTACAGCTGATTACAATAAGTGTAGTAAAAGTATAGTGTAGTACCGCGTGATTTGTTTTGTAATTACTACGTTTTACACGGTACAACCTTCAAAAAAAAAAACGATAACGTTTAGTGATTATGTAGGTAATTAAATTATAAAAATATACGGTTGCCACCTTAAATTTTTGTTTACTATCGCGTGTGCCATTTAGATACGTTACAGATTTATATATCCAAATAACGATTTGTTCAACAGATCAATAATAATTATTTATCGTGTCGAAGTGCTGCCTATAAAAATTTATGATTTACGTGTTCGCGAGTAACAAGATGAACAAATTTTCACATTTACTCATAGGTACTTTTGTCGGTTTTACAAAGTAAAGTGCATCGCAACTCACCCACGGGCCGTTCGCAGCCCCCCAGTTTTAAAACAAAAATCAACATCTGTTTCGTATAACATACTGCGGCTAAAATAGGTGTATTTAAATTTTAATATCTTGTCTCCATCAAGAATTCATGTAGTCCTCGAAAACGCGCATTAAATAATATTTATAGGTTTTTCTATACGCGCAATAAATACATAAAATAATCATTGATTGGCATTTTTAAAACACCGTATGGTGCAGTAGCTGTATATCGCTCGTTACTCGAAGTTTCTTTCTTTTTTTTTTTTTTTTTTTTTTTTCTTTTTTAACGCGTTTTTCTTCGATTTTTCTTGACGTCTCTTTGTTTTTCGAATAATAACGCATATAATATAATATATAATACCTACATCACAATAATTCAACGTTCTTCATTAAGTTAAAAAAATATATTGACGTTGTATATATGTACTACTTCCCACAAACGTTTTTTCAACAAAGGTGCAACACCTACTCTTTAGTTGTATTCGCAACCACGCAAATTTCCAATTTAAGAAAACAGGTTATTGCGGTGTTGTATTATTAACTTGCGTATTATTTTCTAATCTCTTCAGTGTAAGACAGATCAAGTGTTATTATACCGCGTGTATAATAATCTACAAGTGTATGGAATATTGCTGAGAAGTATACAATATGCTGATTGTCGTTCCATAATTTCCATTTTCGATTGCATTTCAGCACGTACAAATTTATTGCGAATTGTAGTTAGATAGATTTGTACCGTTTTTTTAAATCGTTTCGACCTAAAATTTGTTTCAGTGTGTACGAGTTATTTTTTTTACAAGTGGATTATGTTAATTTAAGTTAAGAATTTACTAACGAATCTATTGAAAGGTCAGAAAGGAACACACAAATGGCGAGACATATACTAATCACTACGTATGTAGAACTTGGATTGTTGAAACAAATCGTTTTAATAAGTAAATAATACTATCTGAGAAACTATACGTTTTAAGATTCCTTTGTGTATTAGCCATCAAACGCGAGCTATTAAACATTTTACACGATGATGATCGTACAGTTATTGGTTTTAAAAAACAAAACTTATTATTTTATAAGACCAATAAATTATAGGTACTCTCATCAGCAGAAGCACCGCAGAAGTCCCTTGAATTTTCTTGTATAATATGTATTCCAGAAAATTTTTGGATTCTCAGAAAAGCAAATAATTGCAGGTCCCGGAGGTTATCCAGAATCGTCATAACGTATTCACGGGTAAACAAATCGGGATAGTGCCCCTAACCCTACACAGTTTTTGCACATTTTGCGTGCCATCGTGATTGAGTTATTCAATGCCATATGGTCAAGCTGTACACGGATCTGCCGCAGTATTGTTGTACAACTAGAATAAACGTGTTCTTGAACTTAAAAGTAATTTAATATTCTGTACATTTTCCTCGACAGTAATAATAACAGTATCGTTGGCCGCACGTTGTGTGCTACGTATCGATTGCGAAATGCGTTTAAGAAACCGTTTTGCGCGTAGCAAAGAATCCCGAAGGCTACCGATCGTCTTATGTATGGTTTACCCCCCGCGTTCTTCGCTCGTGTGCAGATATTATACGACGACCTTACATTATTATCATTAAACGAAACACGATATAGGCACTTCAAGTTCAACCTACGTATAGATTAAAAAAAAAAAAAAAAAAAATCTTGTTTATAATGACGAAGATCTTACAGTTTTGTTTGGCATTCAGGAAACCACGCGCGGAACATCCTCCGTTCTAAGATAGATCCTGTGGGATTAAACGCCTGATGAGCGGATTTTTTTCATAAAAAATAAGTAAATTGGATTAAACGCCGTCTTAGAAATTTAGGTTTTGAATAATCCTCTTTTTCCTAACTCGCTCCCCGTGACAGACCCTCGGTCAATCCCCGCGCCTGTAATATGGTGGTCGTCCACCGCGAGAGGCCATCCATCGCACGATACCGTGATGAACATTTTACGAGCAATATTCGGGTCTCGGCTCAAAGAAAATGTGTTTATTTATAAATGTTAATGGTGTGTTTAGAAAACGTGTACCCTAAATGGCTCAGAAGTCGGACTTTTACTCGTAAGAAGCGCGCAGACATGCTGCACACATGTGTTTGTCTCGTGAAATTATTACCTATTATAGGCCATAACCATTAAATACTACTACTACACTTGCGTCTGCTGTACAGTACGTTTAGTAGTAGTACTCGTGTGAGTATATAATAGTAGTTTAAATAAACCGTTGTATGCATGTTACATGTATATAATATACATAATACATGTTTAAATACACCGCGGAGTAATTGAATGTTCTCTGTTTTTAGAATTTTCCTAAAAATGTCGTTTCTACCCGGCGATTACTCTCGCGCAGCGAATTTTATTTTGCAGTCTATATAGTATTTTATAATCAATGCTATTACTGTTTTACATTTTATACTGTTCATTTGCCCTGTTAGGAAATCGTGGTTTCGTGCAAATAGTGATTTTTTTTTCTCGTATATATTTACATATCCACTTCAACAACCCCCCGAACGCTTTTGGCCTCGGCTCTTGACACTCGAGAAACCCCAGTGCAGCAGCGCTCGACGGTTGTGTGTTGCGTAGTAGTACTTAGTATAGTTGTTCTTTGAAGAGTCTGCCACTGGAACGATATCGCACATTTTTCCTTTTTTTCTTTTTATACTATACCGCGTAGGAAACGTACAGTTTATTGCCCCATAAGAAATAAATTATGCCGGTCTATACTCATGTTACCGTGTGTTTGCGTGTTACAGTTAGCAGCATGAACAAAGCCCAGAAGAACGTTCCTCAAGTCAAGAAAGTACCGCCGCCCGCCATCCCGGATTCGGTGGCGTGCCGACACTCTGGCAGCAGTTTTGGATCCACCGGGTACAGTAGCTCCAGCGACGATGCGTTTCTCGACCCGAACAACTGCATCAAACCAGGTATAAAGAAATATAAAGTAACTTTCAACAGACATTATTAAAATATTACGGTTGTCATTGTGTGCCCCATCAACGTTTTTTCTATGGATAACAGCCCGTGATTAACCCTAAGGCCAAAAGTTAAAAAAGGCCCCTGCCACAGTCTTTTCAAAGGAAATTTGAAAACTGCGCACAATCTACCTACTTACTTTTCAAAAGTCCAAAAAATTTGACCTAATACTTGTTAAATATCTTATTAAATAGAGTTTTATTGCACATTTTTGTAATATTTCTACTTATTTTTAGTTAGTTTTTTAATTTTTAAAAAAAGAGAGTTATTAAAGTTTAATGCATTAAGTTCGATTACAACTCACTAGGTTATAAAGTGTAGAGTAATAACTACACTAGGTGCATAAAGTAATTTTTTAAATACCCGTTATTTTTAGTATTCATAAAAAACTTGTTTACAAAAATTGTTTAGTGTAGAAAAAAAATGCTGTCCGTCTAGAATCAAGTTCATTTTAATTTTGAAATAATATTTGATCTTATTAGTGTGAAGATTGTAAATACGAGATTGTATTCGAGTTATTATAGTTGATGGCATATGCTAGTAATATTTCTTTCAATGCTTGATTTTTCCGTTAACTGAAAATAGTTAAAATTTGTTTTTTTTTTTTAGATATCTATGATGCTGCTGATACTTACTGTCCAATAGGAAACAAATCACCTTCATCTCAGTTTAATAACCATCCAGCTTTCACATTTCCAGGATCAACTTCTGTAAGCAAAATAAACTTTTCAGTTGTTTATATGGATATTTTAAAACATTTTATTTTGTTTTTAGTACCCTCATTCCAGTGGAAATATGAAAATGTATTATCACCAACTTTCACTCCAGGAAGATCAAGGAATCGATATGACACAGAGTCCTGGTCGTGATAGCCCGGGTTCGTCTGGTTCTGGTTCAGGATCTCGTCACTCGACTGCTAGTTTAGATAGTGGCCGAGCTTCCGGTTGTCACCTTCGAGGAAACTCTCATTGGCATCCAGAACTTAGTCCATCGACTAGAGTGGAAAGACTTCTTAATCAAGGAGTTCCCGTATGTTTGTTTTTATCTCTGTACCATAGTACTATTATTTAAATTTTTTTATCTCGTTTGTAGGATAAAGACATTATGTACAGCTGGTTAGTTGATCTCCATCTAGAAGAATACTTGCCATTGTTTTTAAATGCTGGATACGATATGAGAACAGTTTCGAAAATGACACCAGAAGTAAGTTATTATTACTTATTATTTGTTAATAATTGTCATTACTCAATAAGCTCTTCTTTGATGTTTATTGGTCCCGATTTAAGAAAAATCAACCTTAGGGGACTAGGTACTTTGGTGGACTATGTACAAAATGACAATTTTTGTAGAATTTTAAATTTCTTGTTCAAAATAATAATCATTAGTTTTAAGCTTTTTTTTTTTTTACTTTCAAAATAATTTCTAGATTATAATTAATTAAAATTACCTTATAATTCATTAATAGTTTATCGTCAAATTCATGTTTTAATTTGTTTTTTTTTTATGTAATTAATTATAGGATTTAACAGCCGTCGGCGTAAAAAAACCAAATCACAGAAAGAAGTTAAAAGCAGAAATTGGCTTATTGAATATATCAGATGGGCTGTTAGATTATATTCCTGTAAGTATTATTTATTTCTAATGGTTGATTTAATGTAAAGTAAATATTTTATAAACGTGACTGTTTTTAGGGGTCACTAGAAGAATGGCTCAGACTGCTTCGACTTGAAGAATATGCGTCGGCATTAGAAGCTCAAGGGTATTCTACAATTGACAATGTAACTCAGTTAACATGGGAAGATTTCGAAGATATAGGAATAGTAAAATTAGGACATCAAAAACGATTAGCACTTGCAATAAAGCGAGTTAAAGATATTAAGGCTGGAAAATCATTTATACCTCATTCTCCTTTTCTCATTCAAACTCAAGTGAGTAAAAGTTATAATTAGTAGCTTATGAATTCTAGAAAACCGGTTTATTAATATAAAAACGTAAACATCAAATACCTATCACACAATTATTAAAACTAAAAAATAATTTTAACCTCTATTTATTATAAAATTTCAAATTATAATTATGCATAATCAAATTCAGTAAATGTTATAGTTAAACAAAGTTTCTGAAAATTAGAACTTAATACTCATATTAAATATCTAAATTAAATGTTTGTATTTTATAGCTTTTTTCTGAATTAAGTTAGTAAACAAACATTTTGTATCCATGTTTTTTTAATTTAATTTAAGACAATATTCTATTACTGTTCTAACAGTGAATATTTGTTAATTTAAAAGCATAATATTATAGATTTTTTACTGATATTTGTATGTATTGTAATTTATTCGATTGTGACTTTGAGTTTGTGGGGTAGCACTGTGTAGTACATCTGCACTTCAATTCAATTATTGAATAATAATATAATAGACTTTTCTGTTCATATTTTAATCTTATTAAAAATAATTAAGGGACAAAACTAATGTATTTTAAATTACTCGTTTTTAAATACAAATAATTGAGCTCTAACTAGTTTTATTGAAAATAATAATTAACGCACTGCAACTTCTCCTTTGTTTTTACTTTTTATTTATTTATATTAGTCCATTATTTGGCAATAAACAATTGCTTGCCATTTTATTTTGTTTCTTTATCAATGCATGGCGTGCATTTTTATTTTGAATGCTAATTTGTTTGTGATTATGATTTGCATACATTTTTTATTTAAACCGTATATTGCATCCAAAAGGCCTGCATCGAGTCGCCATTAAGCATTGTAAGCAGCAGTTCTGGATGCGGAACGAGTATTACAAACATAAGTTGCGGTACAGGCAGTGTTGAACTTGATTTGCCACGCGTGCACGCAACATATCACAGCTTTCATCAACCTTGGGAATTAGAGAGTAGCAAACAACTGTATTGTCAAACAGATATTGTCCCCATCAAGGTATACATCTATTTTATAAATTATATTTTGCCATCATTATGTCTTGTTGCTTTTATAAATTTCTGAGCTTTTGTCAATTTATTAAGTCCTTCAGACCTACTCCGGATTCGAACTGGACACTCGAATTTCAGGAATCGGTAAAACTTTATTATTTCCCCCGTAGATGTTTTCATACTTTCATACCTACTTTTAGTGAGAATTCCCATTATTACAAATATTAATGGTAAACACCATTTTAGCTTAGGGGACCACATCGCGGTCAATCGTTGGAAAGTCTACACGAAAGTAGCAACACATCACTGGGAGGAACGAGTAGTTTTGTTGGCCCTCCTCAATGGAGACATCAGCAAAAAAGTTTTGAAGATGGCGATCTAACTCCTACAAATGAAACTGCTGTTCTTCACGAATGTGGCGGTACATTACCTAGACCTAGAGGATTAGTCAAGCCAAGACTTGTAGCTAAAGTTCCCGCATTACTCACTCAACCCAATAATATGTAAGATCATAACATTATGTGTAATATCTTTTTTGTATTTATAAAAGTATTAATATTGAATTTTGTGCGTTTTATGTTTTTAGAGAAGATTGTTCAGGTTTAAATACGTTGAAGCGCAGGCCTCCATCGCCTCCTAAACGTCAACAGTCTTGTGAAGACAATTCAAAATGTCATCAAGTGACCGTTGTCGCTGATATGCATTGCGTTCCAAATGTGCAGCAACCCAAGTATTTAGGCAAATGGACAACAGACCATAGTATGTCTTCTAAACACAATTTAGAAGATAATGTTGGGTCAAATGCCAGCTTTAAAGTAAACTACTTATTTTTGTTATAAATTTTTTATTTTCTTACAATTTGCTATGTTTTGGGGTCAGTTTAAATGTTAAACTAAACAAATATTTTAAACTATGTTTCATAGTCAAATTCAAGTACTGAATCTGATACTATTCCATTCGCCAATGAAAATGCTGGTACCATTAAACAGAGAACAATCAGATCTTCGAATGGTAATTCAATCTTTTTGCTGGTTTATTTAAAAATAAAATAATATTTACATATTTTGCTATTAAAGATCTGATTCAACCTGTGCTCGCTGAAGGATCTCACTCTATGCATTCAAATTCAAGTTATTCAATGCATTCCTCAACAGCTAGTCAGTTTTCTCTAATGCCGCCAAGGTAAACATAATAGTAACGTAATTATTACGTGTGTAGTAACTGTTTATTTTGTTGTGTGTAATCAACGTGATTTGTATTTGTGACAGTGGGAAAAAAGAGCCAGCCGATGTACTTAACGACATTGGAAATATGTTAGCCAATTTAACTGATGAACTAGACGCCATGTTAGAAGAAGAAAAGAGACAAGGCCTTAATGATTAAACTACCATTTTTTTGCGATTAAGTTCATTTCAATTGGCCCAGCTTTGGCTGTTTTATTTTTAAGTTGTCAAAGAAAAAAAAATGAAAAAGAGACGTCTTGATGTTCCTTTTTTTATTTTGCGAGTTTTATGTTAAAAACACAGATACAATTTTTATTATTATTATTTGTCTTATTTAAACTATCCATGTATCCATTTGTAAAAATTTGATGTTTAAAATGAAAACACTTTTTTAGTTGAATACACTTGCTCTTCTGATTTTTTTTTTTTTTTTAAGTAGAAGACTTCTCGCCCTAAATTTTATTATATATTTGTAGTTGATAATTAATTTGAATTCAACTTATTTGTACTGTGTAACGTGTTAAAACTTTTATTTTTATTACACGTAACTTACCTATAAGTGATCTTATTATATATTTTTTGCCATTTCCAGAACTTTA
Organism: Hormaphis cornu; assembly: GCA_017140985.1. Lineage (NCBI taxonomy): Eukaryota > Metazoa > Arthropoda > Insecta > Hemiptera > Hormaphididae > Hormaphis > Hormaphis cornu. Next base: position 12,622,024 of record CM029362.1, read on the forward strand.
CCGAAGTCGTACGAAGACATATTCTATAGGTGATAAGAATTTTTAGTTAATTGAAATAGTATTATAGGATTTCTGTGCAGCTATTATTATTATTATTTTTTTTATTTTATAATAATGGTTTGCTGTAAGTGTAGACATATCGCCTTAAACGTCTTCCTGTTGTATAGTATTAGTAAAAAATATAATTTGTTTTTTTGCCATTTCCAGAACTTTACCGAAGTTGTACGAAGACATATTCTATAGGTGATAAGAATTTTTAGTTAGTTTTTTTTGAAAAGAACACTAATAATTTACTACAGTGTTTTACTTTATCTTCAGATAGAATAGTGTATAAACCTTACTTGGGACAAAACATTTGACTGATTAGAGACGGGTGCCGAGTTATCAATATTCAAACTCAGCATTTTTTATTGTTTGAATAGCGTTTTAAAATATCAAAGTGTATTATTATTATTCACGCCATATTTTTCTATTCATAAATCATATACTAATAAAACTGATTTTACTACTCAAACGAGGTACTTGTCTACGTGTTTCGATTAAAAGTCGATTTTTTATTACTAAAATCTAGTATGTCACACTACTTTTGAATACAAAAATTTTGTTTTGATAAATTCTTTATGGGCATTTCCTCTCCCTTGCAATAATAAAATAATACATTTTTTTTAACTATAGTTGTTATTAACCATTTATACGATACATTATGTTAAATAATGTTTAATGTGAAAACATGGCATTTGTAAAATGTTAATGAATGACTAAAAATTAAAATTGTACTTAGTATCTAAACATTTGTATATTACTACGGTAGTAAGTTTATAATATAAACCGAGAATAACAATTTTATTATATTTATACACATATATATATACACATCTGTAGATTTTTATACTACAAAATAATTGTGTATATTAATAAATAATCTTGAATAATATCATGTGTTTGAGTATATCATTTGAATAAAATCCTGCCGTCCGGGTGATAATTTTTACCGCTGTCATTTCAACGTACAGCATAATAATATTGAGTTGAATTAAATTAGCGCGGCATTGTGATGTGCCAATAAATATTTCAACTCGCTCATAAATTTGTGTTTATTAACCATACGAGTGCTGAATTGTACGTTTATTTGCATGCAACGCAGGAAATATGTTTTACCAGAAATTAAAGTTGTCGAATTAACTCGTGAACAAAATGATCAAGAAAAATATTGAACGCGAGGAATAAAACACAGCAATGTGTTTAACAACATAGGAAATAATAATTTTGGAAACTATAACAATATTGGAGAAATATTTTATGGGAGGAAAAAAATATATTTTGTGGGAAAGTATTATTCGGAAATGTAAAAGTTGGGACAAAATATGAGTTTGAATAAACATTGTCCAACGTAAACCAAAAAAGTGACAACAAATACCATTTATTTGAATTCTAACTATAATAGCACAAAGCAGTGGCGTGGTAATCAGGTGTGAAGGCTGAAAAGGCTGGATGCCATTCCTTAAACACAAGCACACCTGTTCCAGAAGTCTTACAAAGATTTATCGTTTTCCCGGCTTTTTTTTTATCAATACCCATGTTGAAATTGCCGTCGCCAACCATACGATAAAAAAAAAAAGACGGAGTAGTGCCATCGGTGGATCATTGGTTTGTGTTTTACAGGTATTGTTAGTAAAATTTGGCCGTAACATTATGGAATATTATATTATCGTAATCTTATTATTAGGCACTCGAATTGAAAACTGTTTGGAATCATTAGTTTTATCGTCATGAGAAAATGATTTTAAAACTACGAAAAAACACCACGGAGAGCAATATTGAACGTTCTATCCTAGAGTTTTCTAGAAGAGAAAACGTTTGAAAAATATTAATTTAAATAAAAAACCCAAATCTGTACGCCCATTTGATATTCCGGTGTAAAATTTTCTTGCGCTGTGGAATATTTTTCTGCGTGATACTTTACCGTTTTTTTTTTTTTCCAAAAAATGTTTTATTTAAACTTACGTTCCAACGTAACTCTTCTTAAGATTGCATTCCTTGATTTTTATTCCTAATTTTTCCCGGTTTCCCTACGGGTTTCATCTTGTCGACGCTAGACGTCGCCGCACGACGGACGCGAGCCCCCCCCCCCC
>CM029362.1:12624255-12649138 GCA_017140985.1 Hormaphis cornu
CGTACGTACGGGGTTCGGATCGTTTTCGCGACCGGTAAATTTAATTTCTCACACGACACATCGTGCGGGGGCGTTTTAATATTTTTTTTTCACCGTTTTTTTAAATCATAAACGATATCTTTTAAAATACGAACTATTGAATTCCATACAGTGAATCGTTTGTGGTGTACAAAGTACGTGAAACTCTCCCGTCCGACGGCCGCGTAGATAATAAATAGGAGTTCAACAGGTTGTCGCGGCGGGATCGGCAACGGCGTCATAACAACAGCGTAGTATCACGTGACGCGCGGCGGCGGCGCGGTCGGGGATCCGCGCTTATCGCGGGTTTTTTCAAACCGATCCGTTTCCTCGGCGGAAAAATCAAAAACTCTAAAAATGTCCGAACCGTGATTATTATGCTCGCGGTGTATCCCCGTCTGCTGTGCGCGATCTACGCTCTGCTGGTCAACGTTTTCGCGGCGTACATGCTGGCCGATTATTATCTACACGTCGTCCTGGACGGGTGGTGCGAGGACGTGGAAAACCGATACTTCGATCACATCGTCGGTAAATATCGTGTAGTTTGTTGGGAAAAAAACGAAATTCAGACGGATCCAGCTGCGGTCGCCGACGTCTTAGAAAGAAAAAAAACCCCCCGAAAAAGCCAAAGAACATCCGGTAATCTTGGGCGAAATCGTTCTTGGACCTTCCTATAAATCATTCAAAAGAAGTGTACGTGTCGTGTAGGTGCCCCGCGAAATTGATCATTGTATCGGTCGTCAGACCTGGTCGGCTGTTTCTAAAATTAAACCGGTGTTGTTAGACAGTGGACTGTTTTAAAAATGTCTGCTTTTAAAATATCCGTACAGGAAATACGTACTGAAGGAGCGCTAAAACCGAACGGGCTTTAAAATTCGATTTTTAGCATACTAATTACGTACCCCCCAACGAGTGGGCTCGTTAGCAGCATAAACTGGAGATTTCGGGCACGGTTGCGCAGTCAGTCCATCAGGAAATGTTTATTCGACGGGCTTCGTACGCGGGGCGTCTCGTCATGGTTCGAACTCGTCTTTCTCCCCAAAAAAAAAAAAAATTACTAATTTGCAATGTGGGGGAAATAAGAGATTTCACTGTATGTATATTATAGACGTACATTATCGCGATTATTCTAAAACTTTATTATTTTTCATCGTGTTATTCAAACTGCGATTTTTCCGACCGACCGGTGGTGCGTGCGGCGAGGACAAACGCGGGGGGAAAAATATTAAAAAACTGACGTGTTCGAATATGCGAACGTTTGAAAAACCGAAACACGACGAAGATAACGACGATTCGCCCCCGCGAGTTCTCGCGTAGGTGATACAAACGCGAACAGACTTTTTTCCGCGGTTCACCGTGACGTGTTAAAAAACCACTCGTCGCGTGCCGGATTGTATCGCACGTTTTTTTAATGAAAAATACGAACGGAAATAATTGTTTTCATTTTTTTAAACCGTCCCGCGCTCTTATCGTCCCGGCGCGCTAGTAGTAGTTGGTGGCCCCCGACGTTCGCGGGCTGTCGGTGCGATGCGCGCGGAAGAGTAACACAGCAGTGGCGGCGGCCGCGGCGGCGAGCAGCCTGCTCTCGGGAATCGACGTAATGACGTCGGTATAATTATTATTATTATTTTTGAATTATACTACAAAATACGGTACCTGTACCGTTTTGACGTTATTGATTTATTCATTGATATATCATTGACGTAAATTCGCCGTTTTATCGATTATTCGTACGGCAGTTAAATCAGGTTGTGCACGTCGCTTTGTAGTTTCTTTTGTTATGACGTGTTTTTTTTTTTTTGTCTCGGTGGGGTCGTTCCACGAAATGTTGTATGTTACATAATTCGTTCCAACCGTTGGCGGAGATTGCCCCCCGGAGGCTGCTTACGTAGGGGCCGGCGTTGCCAAAAATTTAACCGAATCTCCGCCAATGTAAACGGTTCGGACGGCCCTGTAAATATGTAGTTCCACGAAAACCATGTCCGGTTATTACCGTCGCGTTTTATATTTTTTCCCAAAAGACCGCCAACACGATGTCCAAGACGTGCGACGGGAATTCGTGGACTAAAAAATGACGACGGATTCGTTTTTTTCTCGTTCCAAAATAGTCCGGATCGAACGCTTTGCGGGGAAAAAGTCTGTTGGAACAAAAACGTAAAACGTAAAACGTTGGTGGATGTAATATGTTATTACAATATTATGTAGTTTCGGGGAAGTGTGAATTTCGAGTGATCTTTGTCCACGGTGCCATTCCGCGGGTCTTCCGAACTTTTTAACCAGCGGCGTTTCTTTTTTTGTTCCTGTTTCGTTAAAAATTAAACTGACCCAAAAACAATGTATATACACTTGTGTGTTGGTATCGACGCAAGTCGTTGGTATTTTATAATCAGGAACCTGCAGTGGTGTCGTCGTCGTTAACCGAAAAAATAAATTATATACGGACGATTCGCAAAACAAGTGTAAAAACACTCGTCTTATTTCGACGCCTCTGCGCAAGTGACTGTATAGTCCCCGTATGAAAAGTTTTTTTGTGAATTTTGTTCGGAGATACAGACGTGAATCCACGCGTTTTTCGCACCTACCAACGTGTAAAATATAAATTTACTACGATCCCCGTCGATGTATAGTTTTCATCGAATTGTTAGTATCGTCGTTATATACCGTCGCGCGACTTACGTAATTTTTTATTATTTTTTTTTGTACAACAAACCGTTTTGTGTTACAACAACAATAGGTTGAATTCTAGGTGACAAAAAAAATATGACGTACGGGATTACTCCCCAACAACAAGACCCACCGCGATACGATCGACACGTATCGATACATTTTTGTTTGGTTTGGGCGAGCAAAAAACGTTTAATACAACGTAGTACTAATCTGCCGGAGAAAATATTCGTATGCGTGATTTAAAGTATACACACTGAGGGATGTTGTCAATTGTTTTTAAAAACAGCAGAGGGATACCGTTGTAAACTGTTTGAGGGGAAAAAAACGACACAATACCTACACGCGCAAAAAATTATTATGACGTTGAGATCGTAGTTTGATTGACATTTTTGTTGTTGACGCGCGACGGATCACGCACCTACCACGTCGGCTGAACCGTGAAAAATTGCCAGCGTCGTTCACTCGTGTTCGTATTTCGCGTGTTTAAACGATTCGCTGAAAGTTTATTGTGATGAAATCGCGGTAATTCTTTTCAATTTTTCATTCTTACTCGCTCCAAAGTCACACGTAGACGTTATAAAATAACGCACCTTTTCTCCCGTTTAATGTGTTTCGTTTGAAATGCGGATAGTTTGATTTTTTACCCAACCGTTCGTTTTTTTTGCTGCGGTTCCCTGTCAGTATGATGCATAGAGTCGGAAAAATGTTCAATACAGTTTAGTTCGTTTATAGTTAAATTGACGTAGTTTTCGGTTAATCCAACGTACATTCTGGGCAATCTAAATTTTATTATACCCGCGCCCCGCCACTTGTGAAGTAAGAACGAAATGATGTAGAAATAGTTTGAAAGACTCACTCTGGTAGGATTACTTTGTTTGCTGATCAATCATTGATCACCGTGTTTTGCGAAAAATTAAAATCTAAAAATAAGTAATAAATTGAAAACATATGTTTAAACGACACGTGCTTTGATGTGATTCTGTTCGACAAACGCGTTTGTGTCGTTCCAGTTGGCGGAGGAACGGCAGGTATCATCGTCGCGTCCCGTTTAGCAGAAGTCCAAGCGCACACCGTTCTGCTAATAGAAGCCGGGCCTAAAGTATCGTCGATGCACGACATACCCCTCGCCACGTCGATGTTTCAAAGATCGCTGGTCGACTGGCAACATCAAACAGAGTCGCAAACAAACGCGTGTCTCGCGATGAAAAACCAAGTACACCATTCGACTGTTTAAAAATACTTGCGCTACATCATTTTTAACATTGCGTTTTTACGATTTTCTGTTTCAAGTCTAGTCGGTGGCCATCGGGTAAACTATTGGGAGGCAGCGGTCGTATAAACTTCAATATTCATTTAAGAGGACACGCGTCGACGGATTATCTACAGTGGCAGAGCGGATACGACTGGTCTAGAGAAGACGTTCTCTACTATTTCAATAAATACGAAAAAGCCGATAAATACAATAGTAAGTGGTGTAATTAAGTTTAAAAAAATATACACAGTAGTAGTAAGATTTACAAGAAGAAACTTAATTTGGTAACTTATCACTAAATATTTTTATTTTGTACAAATGATATTAATTATTATAACGTGTGTAACAAATGAGAAAATATATCCACAACATAAATAAAATATAAAACTGTTAAAATTAAAATCCATACAACCAGGATCACCCGATAAAAAACAATTCTTCAGTCGTCAACCAACACATGTGACGCCAATTGCAGCAGCCATACTTGAAGCGGCAAATGAGTTGGGCTATAATAATTCATTGGACATGAACGTCGATAGTTTTCAAATGATTAAACCGGACGGTGGTAGTTTTTCGTTGACCCCAGTGTCAACCGGAACTGGCGCTAGGTTGAGCACTGAGCACCTGTATTTAAAATCGAAAAGAAAAAAAAACTTAAGTGTCCTCACACATGCACGAGTTACAAAGGTGATTATATAAATAGAATTAATAACGATATCGTTTAGTAATTAACTATTTCGTTAGGTACGTTGAACAATAACGCTATTTATACTTATTATCGATTGGCGACATTGGATTTTCGGTTATTGTCATAATTGATTTTACTTAATGATTCAAAATAACATTAATTTTTATTAACTTTTAATTCTTCCTTATCCTCCCCTCTAGTTCTTCTCTTTAAATTCTAGTAGTCCGGCATTAAAATTAAGCTAGTTCAATTTTTATGGGTGCATAGCCACAGGTTGCCAATCTTTATTCCCTCTTTGCAGACACATTTTATCTTTTTTATCCTAAATAGGTTACGTATTTCCAGATATAAACATTTTTCTAAGCTCCTGATCATCTGTTCTTATATATATATATATATTATACCGATTTCTACTTAAAACTAGATCCCTAATTTAATTATGATTAAAAAAACAAAATTCTAAGTTTTCTTTTTAGCCGCTTTTTATGCTACATTCAGATCACATTTTTGTCATAATATCTTAAAAAAGTAAAAAATTGGTATTTATTTTTTAAATATTTTTTTTTTGGAATTAGGACAAAAGTAATGCGTAGTTAGCACTCTGATGATTCTTTTGAACTAAATAAAACACACAAACAGTTCACTGACTTAGATGTATAGGTTTTCCTTATGCTTTAATACCAATATGATGAACTTATTTAACAATTTTAATACAACTACAGGTCAATGTTATAATTACATTACTAAGAAAGTTATAAAAACAAATGTTTGGTACATCAACTGTTATTATTAGAGTAGGTGCTGTTCAAAAATAATTATGAAGCAAATGGAGTAATATACAACAAGTTCGGCAAAGATTTTAAAGTTTATGCATTGAAGTCAGTAGTCATGTCAGCTGGTACAATGAATACACCGAAAATTCTCATGTCAAGTGGTATAGGACCAGCGCATCAACTTGCATCGTTAAAAGTAAATAATTTGGTTATATCGATTTCAAAAGTATCCGCATGTTGTACAAATATTATATAATAAATTGCATAATTCCAGAAACATTTTAGTAATTGGTTTAAAATAATTTTTTTTATGCAGTTAAAATTAAAGTGTTTAAACGACTAAAAGTACATTTATCTATTTATCATTTTTAACTTTCAAAAAATTAATTTACTTATGGTCTACTTCTAGAATGATTGATAAGTTTATTTTTTTTAAAGTTTTATAATTTTTATAAAAACAAATTAACTATATCATACTCGTACAACTTGTGTATGAATAAAATATACTTTAAGTATATTACCCAACTCCACTCAGAATTGCCATTTTTGGAAACAATTTCTAATTGTATACATGTTCAACATATAACATCTAATTAAACCAAAACATACAGTAATCCACAGCATTTAACTCTACTCAAGCGTTCTAGAAACGTATGGCTTTCTTTACGTTAAGTCCCTTTCCTTTATTTTTTTTTAATATTACGATAACACTATCAATATTAATAAAATATTTAATTTTAATTGTTCTGTAGTTGTACACTATTGTTACATTTATCCATAATATAATGAGAATTAAATAAGTGAAAGATAAATAGATCCTTAAAAATAGTATCCTATTCTTAGAGAAAAACGATACAAAATATTATTTTTAATCAATTGTACTTTAAGATTCCAGTAATTGCTGATTTGCCTGTAGGAGAAAACTTACAAGATCATGTAATTACTGGGTTAGACATGATAACTTTACAAAAATCATTGGGATTAACTTTAAAAGATATCATATCACCAATTAATATGTATAGATATTTTTTCAAGGGAACGGGTAAGAAATAACAAAATATTTTTGTTATAATTTAAACATTTTTAAAATTAAAAATCTCTACATATTGGTAGGCGTTTGGACACATCCAGGATGCGAAGCAATCGGTTTATTACATTTACCATCTAGTAAACGAAACTGTTCTGTGACATCGCCTGATTTACAATTTATGCTTTTACCTTTTGGGGCATCATCCGATGCAGGTGCAGCGTACTTTCACAGTGTGAATTTAAAAGACAAAGTAGGATTGTAAAAATTGATCAAAATATGGCCTTTACTAATTTATTTTATAATTGTAGCTTTGGAATGATTATTTTCAACCTCTTGTAAGTAAACAGGTCATTACTTTGGCTCCTGTATTATTGCACCCTCAGAGTCGTGGTTTTGTAAAGTTAAACATCGATCGTCAAATTACTATACAACCAAATTATTTGCAAAAATTGCAAGACGTCGAGGTGTTGGTGAAAGGAATGAAATTAGTGCAACAATTTGCAGAGACAAAAGCATTATCGAAATTTGGTGCTACGCTGAACACAAAACCTTTTCCTGGTTGTAATAAGCACCGCTTTGGATCGGATCGTTATTGGGAATGTTACGTTCGACATATGACATTAACTTCTTACCACCCAGTCGGGACGTGCAAAATGGGAAATATAAATGACAAAAGTGTAGTAGACCATTTTTTGCGGTAGGTATATAAACTAATTTTAAAATGATTGTTTTAATCTTTAGGATGTACTATTTTTTCAGAGTGCACAAACTAAACAAATTGTATGTAATTGACGCATCAATAATGCCCACTATGCCAAGTGGAAATATAAATGCAGCAGTTGCAATGCTAGCCGAAAAGGGAGCTGATCTCATTAAAAAGCATTGCCATGAAAGAACTCAAAAATGTAATATCAAAGACTTGTTTGTGGTGAAAACTAATAAGTAACTTCTTAATCTTTCACAAATTTAGTTCTTATCATCACAACCTATTATATTTTATTTGCATAGTAATTATGCTAGTTATAATTATAATTTTTATCTTGTTGTATAAATAAATATTTTATACCTTTTTGTTTTGTGTGTGTGTGTTTGAAAATCAATTATCAGAAGTTTCGACATTTTTTCCACGCTTTTTGTGTCGCCAACTGTGACCTGTATTTGGTCGCCTTATTGCTTTTTGTAAGCTACTAAAGGCAACTGGTTGATCACTTTCATTAATCCAACCAGGTACACTGGAAAATTCCGTGCGTGGAAATTTGTAACAGCTAGTAAAGTATTTAACAAAAGTGATTTCATTTGATATGCACTGCATAGCAGTCCACGTATGATACACCAACAACGGAAATTTGGAGGTCCAATACTCTAAAAATGTATCGGGGACATCACCGAATAACTTTCGAGTATCGTGTGACAATTCCCGAAAATGATGTTTCTGGAAAAAAAATTTAAACTTTTATATTGAACACCATATTTTAAAAATATTTTTATTTAACCAACTTTATTTCGAAACGCTCTCAACAAGTCTCGAATACTGTTGCTTCTATAAGTTCGGTACTTCCTTAATTCTGATGTTATTTCTTCATCAATCTGATCATGCCAGCCGGCTTCTCCAATAACACCTTCACCGCCTTTTTCAAGTTCGAAAATGACTGGACTTAAAACATGTTCTTTTTCAACACGATCGCTGACATCCTAAAAATAGAAGACAATAAATGTACAATCCCTTACACTTGTCTTGTCGTTATTCAAATAGCATATCATTAAAATTATAAATCAAAATAAAACCTGAAGAAACGATAATAATGTAGAACTGTCCCAGAACGCTGGATAATAACGAACCGCTGTTGCAGTGGGTCTGTCATTTGGGATTTTACTGATCATCACAGAAATCAAACGTTTCCAAGTTTCATTTCCGTTTAGTGCGTCAAGACTACATAGCACACATAACATGTACGTATTAATGAACTTGAACAAATAGTTAAGAAATAAAATAACTACACTACTACATCTATTGTTATTAATTAATTATATTACCAAGGGACTTGATGCGGGTCTAGTATTCTTGCTTGACGCCACAAAGATTCACCAAACGGATGATTGCCTTGGCTTAGAATATAATAAAAAAGACAGCCCATGGAAAAAATATCTATAGATTTAGTCTGAAGAAAAAATAATTTTTATTTAAGTAAAAAAATCAATAAAATTTATACAGTTATTAGTATATATATAGAGAAATAGTCTTACAACAGATGCATTGTCGGCAAACATTTCTGGAGCTATCCAGCCATCAGTTCCAGTAACACCGGAACGTTTTGAAAAAGACATTTTTCCCCCTTGCAGTTTTTTACACAGTCCAAAATCGCTTATTAGAGCTCTAACACTACTGAAACTGCCATTTCCGCGTGATGGTATCGACAATAATACATTGTGTGGTTTTATATCTCTGTGAACTATAATATTATAATGTTGTATTAATACTTAATAACTTTTACATGTATAGTAATTAATAACTAAATATTATTTAAAATTTATATGTATGTCCGTTACCTATTCCTAATGAATGAAGGTGCTGCAGACCTTTAATTGATTGAGACAAAATTTCTTTAGGACTAATTTCATTAATTAATTCTTTTTTTTCTACATAATCCTATAAAACATTTTTATATTTATCAATTATGTCGTTTTCGATTACAAAAACAAATAAGTTACTCACTTGTAAGGTCGCAGCGCATAGTTCTAGTGCAATGTAACGAAACTGTTTATCCTGTTCGGTACAAAAATAACGAATAACATTAGGGTGAAAGTCCGACTCACGGAGAATATGCACTTCTCTTTCGCAAGCAATAAAACACTCGGGCAATAGTCGTTTGACAGCTACGGGCCTTTGTTCAAACTCTCCTCTACAAAAATAATTGTATATGTTTAAAATATAATTATTAAAATAAAATATTTCAATAATTACTTGAACACAAATGTTCCTTCACATCCTTTCCCTAAAATGTCATCAGTTCGGAACATAATTTTGCCAATAGAAAAGCTCCCGTCGGCTAATACTTCTACCGTGCCAGATGAACCGTTATTGGAATGATTTGAACCTCTTGAACTTCCTTGAGAGCTGTTATTACTGTTGTTTGTTTTATTTAGAATACCTTTCATCTTAAAGAAAAAAAATCGTCAAAACAAATTGTACTAAAACAAATTGTAATTTTAAGAAATTGTCTTACTTCTCTTTTGAGATACCAGAACATCAAACTCATCAGTAGTGTAATCCAAACCATGAATATTTTGATTCCAGCATTTTCTCCGAGTATTTGGAAAACAACCCATGAGTCCAGCGAATAATAAGAAGTTTGGGTGACTATCGTGTTTGTTTGTTTAGCGCTGTCGTTGTATCCGCTCATGTTGTGATAGTAAATTGTTGAATCTGTACTGCCCGTTATTCTTAGTATATTAGTATTCAATTCTTGATTCAGCTGGTAATGACCTAAAAAAAAAAAAAATAAAAAATAAAACTGCTAACAACTTTGTAAAAAACATTTGACTAAACATAATTTTTTTTTTTTTCTTTTATTTGCATTACCCAATAAGATAGTATGATTTTCAGCATTTTTAGGTTCTACATTATAATTGCTACCACTGTAATATGGCAATACTGAAAAAGAAGTTTTATCCAATAGAACAATTAATCCTCTGTCTACAAATGGATTAACTTCACTGGTGTCAGCGATAGCTGGTAAGGCGTACAGGCCTGTATTGATATGGTGGCCAATGTATAGCGTATGACTGTGTAACATGTAAAAAACAATTAGTTATTATATACTGCCAAACTTTGTATCATAATATTATAAAATAAAGCGATCATAACAACAATGAGCATTCACTAACATTATGCCCCACCAAGAAAAACTGTTTGGACAGGTTTCAAAGTTATTGCTATAAGGCAAATGCAGACCTTACTAACGTCAGTTGGCGTCTACTATGCCAATAATAGGCTTTTCTTTTGTATGCAGATTAAGGGAACAGTAGAATTGTTACTTTACCAGAAAAATATGTTTATTTTGTAACTAGTTTGGACATTCATAAATATAAAATAGTGTCTTCTTAATTTCTAATGTTAATTTAACTCTGAATATTATGTATGGTAAAATAATTTTTGTACAATATTGGCAAGTTTTAAATGTGATCAAATAATTTTTTAAAAATGAGTAATTCTAAGTTGGCTGGGAAACTTGTTTTAGAACTTGGAGGTTTTTATAGCATAGTCTTTATATGATATTTTTACCCTCATCAAATTACCTAAACAAGATAATTTTTAAATTTTACCATACAATGAACCACTGAATAAAATATAGCCAACACTTAATGGGGTTAAAAACGTAAAATTTACTTACAAATAACTCGCGGAATTTGGATCTTTTGACGACAATGCTATGTTTGAAATCAAGTGTTTTATTGAGTCTTTAGCAATGTTTGTCAACGGCAAAGACAACAAACTCTCGCCATCATGTTGATAAACCCCAATAACAGGAGAATCAAATTCTCTTTCCCAAAGTAAATCATTATAATTAATCGGCGGGGAAGATGTGTCAAATTTATCTTTAGGATTAAGAAAAACTGCAAAATTACTAGATGAACTAGCAGCATAATAAGTCATACCTGAAATTCAAACAATGTTATTTTGTATTTGGTAAATACTTTGTAGCATTTAAATACCATGGTTATAGATTTGCTCTTCGGTCATAGTTTTAGAATTATAACTGAAGAACGTCACATTCCATTGTCGTTGATCACTGTTTAAACTATCCACCATCATAACACTATACTCTAATGAGGAATAAAAAAACAGTAAGACAAATTTTGAATTGTAAATAATAAGCTATGTGTCAATTTAAATGCATACCAGATTTACTCAATAAAATCGACTTTGAAGCTATTGCAGTACACAGATCCCCTTGTTTTTCAAAATTCATGTATGGATATTTCTCTCCAGTTATCCAATCAATGAAGTACCAACTGTCGATCTTCTTGCCTGTAAGTATAATTAAAATCACATTAACACAAACAGATATATTACATAAATTATGGCAGGCAATAAGTTTAATGATAAAATACCCGAAAACAATATTCCATCTGAACTCCTACAAGGTGAGTTTGCGACCAACTGAGGAATAGTAACGTCCAACTTTTTAATTCCAACTTTGTCTTTGTTATGCAGTAAATACAGAGAACCGTCTCTGGGATCGGGCAAGAACAACGGCCTGTGACAAGCAAAATTTTTATTCGAGTTTATTGATATTTGATTTAAAATGAATTAGAAAAAATACTCACGTAAGGGCATCTTTTATGTTAGATGGCACTCTGACCGGAGGATCTGCAAACAAACATAAACATTGTTGAGTTTATCTTAATCAAAACAACCATCGTTACAGCTTCAGCTATAATTATAAATTTTATATACTTATAAATTATACTATTTTAGACGCTAATGGTTATGTTAGGTACAAAAAAAGAATTTTTCCGCGCAGATTTTGCCCAAATCAACTATAGTGTTTGACTTTCCGTACCGTCTTGGTAATTCCACAGAGTCTTCCCAGTTCTCTGATCCACGGCAATGAACGAACCGTCCATTGTGGACAAAAATATGATTCCCTCGTACTGCAATTGGCTGACCTCGGTCAGACCCTTGCTCTCCTGGAAACGTAAAGGGTCTATTATTATGTAACAATTGTTAAACGCATAATCGCGATATTGAGGTTTCGTTTCCCGGGGGTCAATAAACCAAAACTTCACCCCCAAGCCAATAAATTTTAATTTAACGAATCACCAAAACGAGTTTACCGGTATAGAATATTAAGGTGGATAATTTGATTTTTTTTTTTTTCAAATTAAGCATCGTTTCTGGTGTTCTTAATGAATAAATGACTATTGATAATATGTAGAGGTGCCCACATCGTAGACTGTCATCATTATTGGAGGGAGCCCAAACCGAATCGCGACTATGTCGGCCAACGACAAAACGGCGGCGTACCTTTCCGGTGTTGATGTCCTGGGAACCGCGGGCCCACAGCGAGTCGCCGCCGACGGCGGCCAACAACAACAACAGCACCAGAGTTCGCATCGTTAAGTTCGCCGTCGCCGTTTTATAACATCGCCGTTGCAGCAATAACAATAATGGCTGTCGTTCGACGTCCTTCGTCTGTCACGGCCCGGATCGCGATGAATCCCGCGAGCATTATCGCGGGGAGAGATTTTTCGTTCGGTTAATTTGAAAACGACCAAATTACACGGGGACCGGACGACAATAGACAGCGACACATTATTCCCGTAGATAAACGGACGACAATAAACAGAAGGCGGTTTGGACGTCGCGGAAAATAATAATAAAAATCGTAAAAAGCGTACTACCGAGCGTATATTTTGTTGAGCCACGGTGATAAGGACTTGGATACGGAGCTGCTGATAACGGCTGTGGTGGTCCGCGCCTCCTCCAGTAGTGCCAACGGTGACGCCGCACCACGAAAACTTCCAGAAAAACAAAATCAAAAATATATTCTAAACGTTTGAAAGTTATGGTGGTGAATCCCGTGGATCGCTGCCGTCAGACCATAGGACCGGACGTGGGGCGATGTGTGGGCAACGAATGAATATCGGAAATACAATTTGTAGTGGTGTAAAGAGGAAGCCAAATCGTTCAAAATCAAAATCAAAATCAAAAAAAAAAAGGCGTCGTCTCGGCTTTTGACATTTAGAATTTTGGGTTATTCTGTCTTTCATGTCATACGATTGCGTACATTGAGATACTTTTTTCCAAGCGTTTAAGGCAAAAGTGGCGTGTGTATAGCAACTGTAAAGATGCGCCGCCGACCGAAACCCGCGCGGTCGTAAAATTTTAATGGAGACAATTTTTTTTACACAAATTCTCTGGGAAACTTGCCGGTACGATTTTTAACGATATAAAAAAATAACATCTAAAGAACAACCTGTGTAAACTGTGTTATTAGCGGGTACAACGTTTTACCAGAACTTTGACTGCTTTAACAAATAAAACGTAATCGAATTGGTACCTATCGCGATACCACAAACTCCCTTTTTTTTTCGAAAATCGAATTCGTCCAATACCTGGTCAATTATAATTATTACATTTAAGTGTGCCAGCTATACAGGTAGTTTATATATCATACGCCATAAGTCGGTGCGTTACGAATTTCTCGTTATTTCCGCAAGTTCATGGCTATAGGATAATATTTTTTTTAAAAAAAAAACGTGTTGCTTTCTTTTTCCTGAGGGCTTTTCAGCTCTCCTTAAGCCCCCATACTATCCGGACGCTATACCATACGTGTAAACCGAAACTTCAGAAATACTATATTAGAATGCGATTTTCAACACTCGTCCGTTTGCACAATTAAATTAGATACCACCATTGCTACTGCAATCGCAGCTGCAGGTCTGTTACACACCGAGACGCAAATTTTAATTGTTTTATCGTATTTTCAGCGCATATTTTGAGTAAAAAAAAAAAACGGTAAACACACGTGGTGTTATTTTTTCTGGTTACCGGGATACGCAACAGCGCGATATAATTTATTTTTAATATTGATCGTAAAGAAATAATTGACATCAGCGGGGGCGTCGTATTAAACACGACCCGATAAATTCAAAATAAACTTATGCCGTATCACGACGCCGCGGGGGATGAAAAAAAGAAACGAAATTCTTAAAAAATTGTTTTCCATCTATAAAAAATTTACTTGAGTTCTGCACAACCTTGTTGTTCTGTATTGCGTTTTGTGTTATCCATTCTTAATAAGACGGACGGGTGGGTACCTAAAAATAATGCGACACGGGTGTTCAAAATCACCAAAAAGTTGTCGGTTTTACAATATGGTGATTGGGTATAGTATATATTATGATATAGGTCTGATAAATAAATACTGTTCGTTTCTTGTAGAAAATAATACACGTACCGGACCAATTATTGATCTCACGGTATAACTTTTAAACGGGTATACTCATAGTTTTGAGACATTTTTCCCTAGGTTGTGTGAAAAAAAAAAAATAATGAAAAAAGTTGCATTATATACCACTATTAATTTTCGGTTGTCGACATAACTGCCTCGTGGTGTGGCCAGGTATAATCGGACGAAACCATAAACTAAAATTCAAAATTTGAAAGCTAATAATGGCGGTAGGAACACTTTTTTTACATCCATTCATCAATAGTTAAAAACCCTTTCAAAAATAATACACGGTCATTGTACATTTTTCATAACACCCTACATCCTTTTGTTCTATACCTACACAAATAAAATAAAACCGACCCTCCTCGATGTCATCTTTCAAACAGACAGCTCTGGCACGCTGCAGCGTACCTATATATAGGTTCGTTTAGCGTATATTTTTCAAAACTATACAACACATCCATTATATACATATTCGGAAAAAATAGCGGGTACATTCGCTGACGGTATGGTCAAATTTCGTTGGAGTTTTTCAAAACAAAAATAATTATTCTGTTTAACGATAGTCTCGGTTTTTCAGTTACTCATAGGTTTTATTTTCAGTCGTTACCGGGTAGCCATATCCATTGAATTTTTTTAAACGTTGATTTGTGCTCAAACGTAACTTGACTTTTTCATTTTTGCGTGATTAGTATACTTGTATGAAAACGGCTGTACAAATTCATAAACATAAATATTATTTTAAATATTTGTTTACCGCGACGCGGATTCCATTTTGGCGAACTTGTCCGTCGCGTCGATCGCGTGTAACGTGATGAACGGTGTTAAGACATATTTTGTTAAGATCTATATTATTTATCTACATCGATACTCAATAGTGGACTGGAAGCCATGCAAGGACAGTGTACCTAAAAAAAATGAAAAAAATACATTGTCCCGACAAACAATCTAGAACTTACCAACAACAAAATGTTTTTAGCGCTTAAAATAAAAAAAGACACACGCTTACAACCAAAATGGTTTAGAAAAACCGCCAGTATAGTAAATTGAAAATATAATGTTTGTCAATTCAGTTAAACGTGGTCATTCTTTAAGGGGCACACGTATATGCAATAAAAAACCACCATTTTGCCGGCATTGTTTATGTTTGTACAAAATATATATATATATATACATCAAAAAGTATATAATGTATAAATGTTTTGAAAGTATATTCGAAATAGAATTTTGAATGCTGTATACTTACTTTTTCTTTTTAAATAGGTATTCGCTTATTCCTAAAACTTTTACAGCTACCTATGCGTTTTGTACAATTGGATTGTAATTATTAAATTTTGCCTGTGTGTCTGTAAAATCATGAAAATATTTCCAAACATGTTTTTCAATGTTTCGATTACGCGCGTGTAGTAAACTAGTATAAAAGAAACTTTTAACGCGTACTGCGGTCATTATCGTATCCAAAAGGTTTTATTCTGAGCTCGCGTACGAAAATAAACTCTACATTGTTAATTAAGTTTTATTATTTTGTTCCTTAGTAAACATTCGTTGTATGTGATAGTTTTATTATAAAATTTAGTTAGAAAACGCTATTGCAGGCAGTCGTGAATTGACGAGGGACCCTTTTGCGGTCTTTTATTTTCAATACGGATGAATTAAAATTGTCCATGTAATTTTCGCAATAAACCTCCCGGAAAAAAAAAAAATTCGCCACTGGTTTCGCACGCTGCGTTTACCAAAAAATATTATCGTACTACACAGGTAAAGTCGCATCGCGTTTAATGATCGATCGCTGATAATAATTGTAGGAAAACAAAAACGGCACAATATGTTTGTATACGTTTTACTCATCTTACAGATACAATTATATTATGTACAAGTTGGTAAATAATTATAATGCGTGAACTGCGAGCGCATCTCATCATAATATTATAGTTTTTGATGGGTATAGTTTACGGTCTCATTTGCTGCAGCAGGTTAGGTTAGGCTACGCGGGTATTTTTTTTTTTTTTGTACGAAATGCAAAATATAATTATACATAATAACGACGCGTTTCGTTTATTCTACGTGTAACCTACGTGTTCGGCAAAAATAAAACAAAAAAAAAAACCTGTGTCGTACACCAATACCCATATTTTTTTCCGGCAATAACAATACAATATTCGTAGTAATTGGTACAACCTATGTATATACGGAAAATAAACGTCATAAATTATTAAAATATGACGAGCTGCTATATAAATATTATTATATTATATATTATTGTAGCAGTGCGCGTGCAGCAGCTGGTCGCATCGCGAGGTTCGTTCAAAACCCTTTGGTAAAAATGTACAAAACGTTATTTCTATCGAACGTTTCGATCGCTATTGGAAAAAGTTTTTTTTATCATATTTATAATGTATTTCGTACAACAATCGATATTATAATATCATTGCTATAGCCGCGGCATACAGCGCGGTCATTTGTGCGGTAAAACGATTCGCCGCGACGAAAATTTGTCCGTAAGAGTTTCGTTTGAACATAACATTATTATTATATTTGTTAAACATCTAAACATACTACGGGTATCGGAATACGACGAAATCGACTTTTGAAGAATTTGTTATTGTTGCGAAATGCCCGATAAAAGGCAAAGTGGCCAGAAAACTGTTTATTATTAGCTCTATGTATCTAGAGATTTTTTTCAGGGAAGGCCGATAAAACATCTTAATCTTCTAAAATGAAAAATATACTATAGAATGATGAGAAAATAACCGTACAGAGTAAAGCGAGTAGAGACACATAAAAGATAAAAAATACTTAATATATAAATGTTTTTTCCCCCCAGGTAGTGTTGACTGGAAATATTTAATTTTACTGAAATTTCCGGAAGATCTGTCGCAAACGAGCATTTTTCAATGCAGGAATCTTAAAAAGATACATATAATAACCGATATATATATATTACATGCAGTGAATTTGGGGATTGGAGTCTCCTGCACTATATATCTTATTCGGTCCATCACAGGAATTTATACGTTGTGTCAATCGTACCGATTATGATCGATCTTTATATAATGGCGCGATAAAGATCCTGAAAACTGATCTGAACTTTTCATGAGGTCTAGGTACTCGAAAACGATTTTTTTAATCGCCCACATTTTTTCATTTTATTCCCTTAATTTACAAACCAAATTTGGAAAGAAATTACACGACAGATAAATAAGTAAATTCGTAAATTTAACCGACGACGATGGCCATTTAACGTCTGTCAACAAAAATCACACACACTCTGGCCATTGATAAAATAATTTTGTGTTTGAGGTCACTATAGGCTTGGAATTTTGAACAAATTATTTCGTTCAAACCTTGCTCTGACGATTGCGTTATCCAAGTGATGATCCGATTGACATGGGTCGATTGATTTTTATATTTTACGAAATAATGAATTTAAAAATAAAAATTTTTTTTATTCATAATAATATATTATTATTAGGTATTATATAATTGTGTGGTATAATTACATACGTACAAATCCGGTCGAACCGTGGTGTATGTCTCACGGTGTATAAAAAAATGGTCGATGAATTCATCGTTCCGCTCTGAAACTATTTTAAAATGTTGGTACGGACCGACGAAATAGTTGTCCAATTATATTTTTGAAACAATTTATGGACAAAATTATTTAGATATTATTATATTATATAGGTAGGTACACCACAGCACGGCGAGATCTCTGTCAGATGGTTCACGCATAATTTTATACGAATAAGTTTAAAACTGTGTATCGTATTCAAATAATATTATCGTCCCATCACTACTATATTTATATTGTAATATTTTATTTAAATTAGATAGCTGGTACTTAACCTATGACCTATGAATAGTGAATGTCGAACGTGGGACTGGCTGAACACGCGTTGGCTCTATAAATATATATTTGGTTATAAAGGGTAAATAACTTACTTACATGTACATATATTTCTAATATTTTTGAAAAATATACGTTTTTTTAAGTATTTAATATTGTATTTTGCAATTTTATAAGTTTGTAAATTGTGAATAACATCGCTTTTTTCTCCTTTGCTTGTGTCTATAATAGACACTCTCTATAATATCACAACACATATTTTTTTTCAGTTTTATGAAACAATAATTGTTCAAAACACATTTGTAATACCAATCTATTTTAAATATTATTATTCTTTTTCTTCTTCTATTTTTTTTTGGAGTTCACGAGTATTTATCAATTAATTCAAATACTTTTAAAAAGTATTTTATTGCAAAATCCGGTTCATTATAACACAATTTTATTATTTTAAACGCATTGACTTACTATTTACTTAAATATCGTTTGAATTATAATGATCTCGAACCCAATTCGATGGAAATAAAATAATATTGAAAAGTAAACTCTATTTAACTTGATCTATTACAAACTGTCAATATTTCATAAATATATATATATATGATGCCGGTCTAATTCAAACGTATCTTTCTTATAAGAAATAGTTTAAGACAAAGTTTTTTTTTTTTTAAATAAATAATAACAATAAAAGTATACATATTATTCTATTTTATTGTTTACAAAAACTGTTAGAAAATCGGTAAAAATTTCAAATTTAATATAATATTTAGTTAGTAAAAATCTGAACCCTACCTGCATTGTGCAAAATCCAAAAATCTGATGTTCTGTACTTTGATTTCGCAGATCTGAGCACAACACGAATTAATGAGTAGAGGTAATTAATTATTTTATGCCTTTACTGTAACCATTAGAAGTTTCAAGTACGTCGTATTTTGGACTTGGGTTAGTAGAAAATTTTATTTTTCTGTATTATTACACATTGATGGTCGCGTAGACGTTTTCGCCAAAATTTAACGGTTCGTTAAAACCTAATAAACCTAATATTTCAGCCTTTGTGTGTTTAAAAGTCTGTTGAATGTTTAAAGGTTCAATAAACCTTTTATATGCCATCGAGTTCGAATGGTATATACGTTTATAACCACACCAACATAATATGAACGTTTTGTTTGTGAATTTTCGTTTGATATATTACAAACCTATGATTTAGTTCTGCGTTTTGGTAAATGGTATTCAAAAACAAACAAAAATCAAGAGAAGACAACACTGCACTATGAATTCACGCCTACGTTAATTTTTTTCAAACGTGTACCTATCCACAATACACAGTTGCAGACTTTAAATGATTACGCCGTATAAACACGATTTTATAAATTTTCGGAATTAAGGTTTATAGCCATAAACCGACGTCACTCAAACATTAATAAATATAGGTAAAATATATAAGTACATAAAGTATAGGTAAGTATAGGCATAAGTATATAAATATCTTTAGAGTTGTATAACTAAAAAGTTTATAAGTTTCGGTCAACCATAAATTTGTACGTGTATCGGTTATTACTTAATAAATACACATTGTGTACAACTGCAGCAATAAACTGCACTGGTGCCTAAGTGTCTGCCTATATTATTATAGTGTTGGTATACTTATTACGTATTTTTTTTTTTTTTTGTCATTTTTCTAATCGATTACTTTTTAATCAATATTTTATGTTCCGCACCTATAAAAACTGAATTGAGAGTATATTGTTTATTTATAGGAAAATTGAACTGTTCGGTAATCGTGTGGTACCTTCGTTCTACGTACACACATAATATTGTTTACTGGGTCAATAAGTTCAATATGTATCTCTAGATTCGATAAAAATATAAAATAATAGTGTTAACGATAAGAAAAATTAATCTTATTTATAATTTATATTATACTTAGTCTATACAATTACCACTTATACATCATCTAAAAATTATTATTCTTGTTTGTTACAGCTTATAATTTACGATATAGATAGTATATAATGACCTCTACTGCAAATTTAGAGATTATACTAGTATAGATACACCCATTAAAAACATATAGCTGTCTATTTAATATGTTGTATCCATAAACATAATATTAAATAGAATAATAATTAGTCACATTGAAAATATATAAGATAAAATTAAGTACACCAGTATACAAAATAACTATTCAAATTTAAATTAACTAAAACTATAATTGAAAAACGGTTTCCAATGAGTTTAAAAAATGTAGAAACTAAAAAAATTGAATTATATATTATAGTCATACGAATCACGAGTGTATAAAACGATTAAATACTATATACTATATACTGCAGTATATAACATAGTATTGTATAGTAGTATATCTAATATTTATGGTAATTGAAGCGGATTATTAGAAACATAATTTGTTATTGGTATTTTCAAATACTCAAAATAAGATAGGTATAGATTTATTAGATGCGAAATGTAATGTAAAATTTAAACATGAAAATTGAAGTTTAATAAGTTTAAAAAAGTAGGAATATTTTAATGATATGACGAATGTTTAAAAACGAGAAAACGCAATAGCTGAATTGTTTTAGTTCCGTATCATGGTTCTATGACCGATTTTGTTATAACATTACATTGGTCTAATAGAATTTTTGTAATCTTTTCACAATTCTTTTTTTTATTCATTTATAAATTGTGTTTATTAATAATATTTGTATTTTTGACGATTCGCCCGTGAAATAAATTTGTCTATTTTTTTACGGTTATATTTTTCCATAAAACCTTTAGTTTAGAATCTAAACCTCTCAGTTTAGAATCTTGAAACTTCATAATACCATTTAAACAAAGCGCATTCGCCTATAACGTATACGGTTGAAAAACTTTGAAAATAGGTCGACTCAATTTTTGTTAATTATACGTCCGTTTTTACGTCGTTATTTTTTCGTTTTTTTATACGTGACGTGTATTTTTGCCTTTTGGCCGCCGATAACTGTTTAAACGTATTGAAATTTTCACACGATATGACGAGGTGACGAGGTTTTTCGAACGATTTCAAACGTTCATATTTGATCCGAGTACGAACAGGACTTCGGAGTGTTAACAACGATTATTATATTGTACAGGTTTTGCTTACAGGAAGCGGGAAAATCACGCAGTATTTAAAACCCGAAGTTCTGCACAAGACACGAGTTACTAAATATTAATAATTTATACAAAGTATAGTATAATTCGTGACGCGGCTGTTTCTGGAAAGAAAAAAAAAAACGTTTCCTATTTAAACGGCTGTCAAACGATTTTATTTTGGATTTTAATTTTCTTCTAAAGGTACACCGCAATATTATTCTATCGCAGGAGAAACAATAACAGTGTATCGCATTAGCCGAGCGTGTTTCGTCTTTTCGCAACGACAGCCGCCGACAGAGCTTTATTACAATCAAAACACCGTTTCCGATTTTTAATGCGTTTAGTGAGCGCGGCCGAGTCTGTTTGCATAGTTTCTTCGCCGTTCGAAAAAACGCGTGTCAGTCGTCAGAAAATCTATTTAATTATACTTGTTATTTTATAATTTATTTAAAAGCCGTATCATATGGTACGGTTTGTGGACAGTCCTATGTACAATCCGAAATTCGTCATTAATAAGAATAGACGCGTTCAGTCTTTCGCTTTCGGTCGAGCCGCGAGTGTTGCCGCCTGCAGGTCGTTCAGAATGTATAAAAACTCGTGAAAATCGTGAAAAAGTACCTAAACTATTGTACTTGCATAGTAGGTTATCATGATTATACGATTGTATGATAATAATATGTTCTGTTGACGTTAAAACCGCGGGTGCGCCACACCGTTTTTGCCGATATAATATCTGATACTTACACATTATCACAAGCGATAAATAAAAAAAGAGGAAGATCTGTTTGCGCCATTTGGCCGATCGAGGTTCATGCGCTTTCTCCACGTGTACATCGAGGTAATACGCTCGTTGTAATTATTGTATTTTTCAACGATTTTAATTCGATATTAATGTCTACATTTCTGTTTTTTTTATTTTTTTATTTGCGTCACAGCTGCATTCCGCATTAATTTGCGTTTACCTGGAATCGCGGCGTTCCGTGTTGGACAAATTATTTCTCGACTGTTATAAACAATCCTGCGAAACCTGTAAGTATAAATTACCGTTTTGCTAATAAAATGAAAAATTCAAAGTTTTCGAAAATTTATGAAGTATCCACAGTAATAGTTGTAGTCGGTCCCGTTAAAGTACAATTTAAAATGTGACTCTTCATAATGATCACTGTATACCGCAGTAATTTACTCGCGTTGATGATGGGTAGTACTATAACATTTCTGACAGCAATAAAAATAGTACATAAAATCCGGAAGACAATGGGAGACTTAAACTCAACTGTGGGCCGAACTATATTATAGCGTAATGATTTTGCGGACGTGAACATATACCTGTGTGTGTGTTATTATGATTACCTCGTGGTTGCAGTAAAATACACATAATACGAGTTAAGAAAAAAAAACCAACCACTCATTTAAATGAGTTAATTGAAGGCTCCGAGGTTATTGAACTTGGGAAAAATATACGTGGAACCGACGCCTATATACATTACTGCGTGTGCTCGATGTTTTTTCAAATCATTTCATGACGTATTAACTTCATCCATTTCACCTGACCGCAATTTTTGAAAATTTCAACTCGGTATGGAAAAAAATGTTTTTGGAGCTTCAGCGCAAAAGTTTGTACCTGCCCTTAAATACGGAAACTACGTGTTTTTTTATTTTAAAAAAAAAACCTATACGAAGACTTCTGCACGTCCGAGTGTCGATCAACTTTCAAAAAATGTATATCAACCGCATAGCCTAAAAATGTTGTTTGGATCGTATTAAATTTTCAAGACTCCACATATAGACGGAAAATCGAAATTTCTACAACTTTGAAAATAAGACGAATCCGATTGATTTAAAATCTCCGTATAAATGTTTTGAAATTGGTTCAGTGACAACCAATTGTGGCGTGCCATGCGGGACGGTTTCGGAAATCTCGACTTATCCGTTTTTGGAACGTAGCTCGAAAAATAATAAAAAAAAAGTGTCGTCCAAACGTCGGTTCGCCTAGATCTATAGGCGTTTTAATATGGCGTAGTAAGTCCGGAGAGTTTGACGTAAGGTCTTTCACGCGGTGGTTCGCTTCGATTAAAATTTTTAAAAAAAATCGTACCGCGTCGGAAACGATAGGAATAAAGTATGAAAAACGTCTATATTATACTTATATTAGATATTCACCGATATAATATTGACAAACGAAATCGCGACGAATAATTCCGTTCGGATCTCGAGAAAAAATAACGAACGAACGATGACGAGAAAAAGTTTGTTCACTCTGCGCTGTACGCGCTGCTGTCCCGAGGACGAGTTAAAATATTTTGCCTCGGTGATTCCTTTTATTTTTTTATTGTTTATTATCGTTGTCTTTATCATTCGTTTCCCGTAGCGTTCGTCTTGTACATACCTGGTGAAAACGTATACAATTATTATATTTTGATGCGCACGGGCGCGGTGCCGTTCCGCTGTAAGGAAATAAAATGAAAGACGAGCGAACGAGCGATACGGCGGTAGTTGCACCTCTGTAGTACACGACAACAAAAGCATTACAGCGCATCTTCAGACTAAGTACGATTATTATTTTATGTTTGAAATGTATTTTGAGTTCAATAATACGTTCACAGGGAGTATCTAACTAGGTATCCAAAATCCGGATCGAAATACTTACTTATTCGTTTTGTTGCTCTAACATAATGTATTGTAAAACGTACATATTGTATTGTACGGCGCAAAACTACGAAAATAATTCCTGGGGTTTTTTTTTTTCATCATAGAGATACTATACAATATATATTTACTCAAAAAGTTTTAAAAGTTAAAAAAATACAATTTCGATTTTGAGATCGTCATACGCCGTGTATCAATCGCGTTAAACTATTCATTTACAATACTTACTGGGGCGTCAGGTCGTCTCGTTAAACTTGAATATTTTGCGAGAACGCGAGAATTTTACGAGTTTTGTTTTTTTCAATAAAACGCATTTTTGGTTCTGTGTACAATTTGTGCAGCGGCGTTCGCCAAAACTTGTTTTCGATAATCCTCCACAATTATAATGTATATATATATAAAACTTCATGTAATAGGTCACAAACAATTATTATTTTTCTTATCACAACGTCTGTACAAATATGCAGCAGTCTACTGCTAACAATAGGTATACGTTTTTAGGACGTATAATTGTCACTAGAAAAAAAAAAAAGACGTTATTCCCATCATTATTTGTTGAACGACTGCGCATCGCTGTCTCGTCAAAACCAGACAAGGCTGAGCAATTAGTTAACAACTTTTTTGACCTCGTCACGTTAAGTTAATGTTGGAAAAGCACAAATTACAGTCAAGTTAAATGCTTATTTTTTAAATTTATTTAACTAAAAGTTAACCACCGAAAAAAATTAATGCGACTTAAAATAAGATATAGGTATACCGGCGAATAGTTCAAATTATTAATTCACATGGCTTGTACGCGCCTAGTATGACATTTCCACCGCCTCAAAAAAATGTCTTCGTATTTTCTGTTGAAATCGTCTTCTGACTAATACCTACTTATTAAAAAAAAAAAA